>JBBBDQ010001357.1:1095000-1475000 GCA_037127315.1 Ascarosepion bandense
TGTAGTGTACGAATTTACATGCCCATTCAGAGATTGCATCTCTGATACTAATCAAAAACCTAGTACATATATTGGTTTTACTATAACCACGCTCTCCCGTAGACTTACATGTCATCTTTCTGATCAGAGTACTATTAAACAACATTTCTCTGAAAAACATAAACATGTAGGTAATATCAGACAGATTTTGGTCAACAATACGGTGATCCTTACTCATACACACAGTAAGAGGAACCTGCAGATATTGGAGGCCATGTACATCAAATCAAAACAACCAACACTCAATAAAATCAACTTTAAAACAGGAAATAACATATTACATTGCATTTAACTCCATGGTTTTGTTGTCATTTCGTGCTATCCCGTGGTGTGACGTCATAAAACCGCATCGCAAACTTAAGAACTGCGTTTATTATTTTTGGTAAATATTGCCGTTGCCAAGCGGAGTTTTATGTCAACACAAAATAAAATCGTCGGTGATGGTGGATTTTATAATATTTCAGTTTAAACAACCTCTCTGAAGATGGCTCATGTGAGCCGAAAGCTTAGAAGAAAACCAATAAATAATTATCCAAATGTTGGAGAATTTTTGTCTTTATTTTCAACTGAAATTAAAGCAAAAATACGACGTTTATAACAGCTCATGATTAAACATAATAGACATTCATTGTCTCTTATATATTTAATAGCATATGTTTAGAAAATTACTTGCTGCCTTGATATACTAAAATATATATATATATATATATATGGGTGTGTATATGTCTTTTTAGACTTCATTGCATTAAAGTGATATTTACATTCATGTGCCTGCACTTGATGGAGTGGAGCACCGTTTATTTTAAGTTTATATGTAAATTTTTAAAAACATATTTTGGGTATATGGTCGAGCTGATTTTATTTAATTTCTTTTGTTTTTGTTTTTATTACTACACTAATTAAATATCCCAAATTTTGATAATAGAAGATCTGCTAAAATGGTGTAATGTAAGAATCTGAATGTAAATTTACTGTGGAAATTTAGTCTGTCTGAAGTTATTATGCAAATTGCATAAACCTAAGTAACTTGAATTTGAACAATTAAATTTTGAATTAAATTTCTGGGTAGTTTCAGTATATTTTCTTAAAAGTTATGCGATTTATTACAGAAAAAAATGATGCAAAACCTGAAAAAATAACATTTTACTTTAAAATGAAGATAATAAAATTATCAACGATTAATCCACACTTACAATAAAACATGTAATTTTTTTTTCTTTTTTGATTATATCACCCTGAGCAAGGCAGTAACACCACTGATGTACAGGGGGCTACGTAAGAGTGAAAAGATTAGAAAATAGAAGGCTGGAAACCACATCCTAAACAGGGAACAAGGGATGAGCCTCTACACTTGTTCAATAGACATGGGTGGAGTGTGAACCGGGTGATAGTTTAGTCTGTCTACTCCAATTGAAAAGAAAAAAAAAATGAATATATAAATAAATAAATAAAAAATAATAAGAAAAAAAAGATTGGAAAAGAGAAAGCCGGAAACCACATCCTAAACAGGGAACAAGGGATGAGCCTCTTAACCTGTTCAATAGACGTGGGTGGAGTATGAACCAGGCGATAGATAGATCTATAGGTCTGCTTTGCTCTCATATTGTTTGCCATCACCATAGATTTTCATCTTAACATCTGAGCATAGATTTTTGATTGGATTCAGATTGGGACTTAGTGATGACCATTCATTATCTTTTCTCCTGTAAACACTTTATGCTAAAAAAAATTCAAGGGTAGCCTTATGTACATGAGAAGAAACATTGTCATGTATAAATATGTACTTCACTTTGAAATTGAGACTAGAATGTTTACCATTGAAAGAAAGTCTTGTCCATGAAATCGCAACAGTAAGCACTATTCAGTTGAACTACTTCATTGACTTTGAATAGTTTAATAAGGGTTTGGTCAGCAATTTCACCTAGCTGTTGTCTTTTAGCCACAGCACATCGGCATCAGATAAAATCCATGCACTGACCCATCCGTCAGGTCTATTTAGTGTCAAGCCAAGATGCGTCTGTGAAATTTTTTTTTTTTTTTTTTTTTTTTTTAAAATCATTTCACCCCAAGCAAGGCATTCCACTGCCACTATTGTGCAGGGGGTTACATAGAGGAAGGTGGTGTGAAAGAGTGGTTAGATATAGGAAATGTCAGAAGGAGGGTGATAGACGGGTAAGGATGTAGATGGGAAGAGTGTTTGAGAGAATGGATGCGAGTTAGTGTGTTTGGAGGTGTCTATTGACCTTACATTTAAACTCCTGGAGATTGTAGCTGCCGGGGAAGCAAGTATGTGGAAGGGAATTCCACAGGTGGGAAGCATGAGAAAAGAAGCTGTGAGAGTAGAAATTGCAGTTACATTTTATCAGTTTCACTTAGTTGCTAATCTAGTATCTCATGCAAATTCGTACCTAGGGGGAACGAGTGATCTAAGTTCATTGGAGCAGAAGCCATGAAAGTATTTATAGAAGAGGCACAGGGAAGCCACATCATGCCGGTGAGAGAGTGGCTGCAGAAATTACTTTAAAAAAGTCAATATTCATGTATTTCATGGCCTAAGTTACTTAGAAATTTGTTTTACTGAGAGGAGTTTTCCTTGGAGACAAATGTCTAACAAATGCTGTTTCTAATCATTTGTTAGACAGATCCCAAATTTGTGAAGTGTTCTCTACCTTTTGTCTGTCTTGACGCTCTCAATTTCTGCTTTTTAAAGATCCGAGAAATTACTAAACGTAGTTGTTTCATTATTACTTACTTTAGCTTAAATTTCCTTTCAGGAGACATATTCTTAAAAACTTTTTCTTCCCTTCTAGTTTTCAACTTAGTTATTTTTTCAACAGCCTTCTTTTATCATTTGATGATTTCTGCAAAAATTCCTTTGATATCTTCAATGTGGACAATCCACTACTCATTAACTTTATTTCCAGTTTTTCAGCCTTTGTTAGATCCTTTCTACCTATGTTTCAAAATATATGTTAAAAAAAAAAAAATTAAAGAAATAGCTTTTGTTAGATTTCAGAGGTCATAACTATATTAGTTTTATCTGCATAATAACTTCAAACTGAAGCATTTCTAATAAATTTAATAGAACATGTAGAAAATATATAAATTTCAAATTAAAACTTTGTTTTAACTTTAAATTGTTAAAATTTTTAGAAAGTTGTTTATAGCAAATACTCAGGATATGTGTTGCGGTGTAATGGATATTGACTCAGAATGAGAAATCAGTTTCAATTTCAGTTGAATTTGTTGCATTCACTTATGTGCAAATACCCTTGGGAAAGGTATGAATCCATCTCTTCTTCCTCCAGCTTTGGATTGAAGAGCAAAGATTATGTTCTATAAACTTGGTTGGTAACCAGTCTACTGCAGAAAGAAATGGCAACCTACTCCAGGGCAATCTTCAAGGAAGCTCTGAACATGGCTCCCTCTAAAGTCATGTTACCTCACACAGACATCAGACCCTGCATAAACAGAGCCATTAAAGACAAATGGCAACAATTATGGAACAGCTACGATAACAACAAATTTTCAACATTCAACCTAACATTGATGAAAGACTGGCAAGTTCCAGAAAGATAAGGAGAGAGAAGGTGGTTCTAGCCAGACTGCGTATTGGCCATATATACATAACCCACTAATATCTCCTAATAAATGAGCCATCAATAACATGTGTCCCATGCCAAGATTCTTATACAGTTAAACACATCCTTCTAAATTGCCATAATCTCCGATGATTCTGTAGCAAATACTACAATACGGATAACCTAAAGGATCTATTTGTAAATACTAACACAAGTAACATCATGAATTTCATTAAAGAATTTGGATATAGAGAATAATTTAAAAAAAAAAACAAATACAATGCCCTTTTGGAAAATAAATATTGCCAGCTATATATTTCTGGAAAAAGAAAATATATTTTTGGAAAAAGAAAATATATTTTATCAGCTATACATTTTTAAAAAGGAAAACATTACCAGATATTCTTCTTCTTCTATGTGCCCTGTCCCTTCAGGACGTAGGCGATCATGGACCTCCACGTCTCCCTATCCCTTGTGGTCCTCAGCATGTTTGTTCCCGTTACTCCTGGTAACCCCTGTTCTGTCATCCACCTGACCAGGCCCTGCAAACATGTTATCCGCTGCCTTCCTCTGTCTCTCTTTCCCTCTACCTGGCCAGTCAGTATCAGGTTCTCCAAACTCTCCTTCCTCATTGCGTGTCCCAGGAACTTTTGGAAAATAAATATTGTACACTATATATATATTTTTTAATCATGTCTCCCCAAGCAAGGCTGTAATGCTAATGATGTGCAGGGGGCTACATAAGAGAAAAAGATTAGAGGAGATTGACGAGAAGGACGAACCAGTTAGAAAGGAGCAAAAGAAGGATGGGAATACAGGTGTAATGACAGTTGCAAAGGTGGAGAGAAAGGAAAGGATATACAGGGTGGTGTGGAAAGAACTAGGGTCAAGTAGTTAAAATATTTTGTAAAAGTCAAATTCAACCTAACATCGATGAAAGACTGGCAAGTTCCAGAAAGATAAGTAGAGAGAAGGTGGTTCTAGCCAGACTACGTATTGGCCATACATACATAACCCAGCAATATCTCCTAATAAATGAGCCATCTCTAACATGTGTCCCATGCCAAGAATCTTATACAGTTAAACACATCCTCCTAAATTGCCATAATCTCCGACGAATCCATAGCAAATACTACAAATTGGATAACCTAAAGGATCTATTTGTAAATACTAACACAACATAAATTTCATTAAAGAAATTGGGATCTATAGAAAAATTTAAAAAGAAACAAAACAAATCCAATGCTTTTTTGGAAAATAAATATTGTCAGCAATATATTTTTGTTAAATGTATATTACCAGCTATACATTTTAAAAAAGAAAAACATTACTAACAATACATAATTGAAAGAAAACTGTTACCAGAAATAGAACTTCCAAAAGAAAATTTTTTCCAGAAACAGATGTATGAAAACATTACCAACAAAAAACTTTGTCAGCATTGAGGCCGATATGCTATAATTTCCAAATCAAATCAAATCCAGGGCAGTCTTCTCTTTAGTCAGTCATGAATCAAAAGAGACATGATCATTCAAGCGTGTTTCATGTATGGCACTTAACTTGCTGATATACTTAAAACACATTATTTAAAAATTTTCAGTACCCCTTCTTTGTGTTCATGTGTAGTTTCAACAGTGTTAACATTACTTTAGTTTGGGTTCTGGGCATGACGGTAAACTGCATCCGGCAGCAAGGCCTCTGAATGGGAGGTTGTGAGGAGCATGGAACCACCTCTTATTGCTGCTGTTCCCAGGTCCACTCTGGCCCGGAGTGGTAGCACCTGTTAGGTTCCTAGCTATGGGCAAATAGTTAGACCCCCAAACTGGGGTCAAAACACTATAAAAGTATAAAAATACACTTTTATAGAAATATATACATTTTTGAAAAAAAGATTATTACCATAACACATTTTTGAAGGAATAAAAAATTATTCTCAGCAAAACATTTTAAATACAAAACTAGAAGACATTTTCAGTTTTTTTTAAGTAAAAAAAAAAATAAAAACAAAAATTTTTTGATTAAAATGTGACTAAATCAACCTTCTTGCTATAACTGAACATTAAAAAAATACCTTAAAATCCCACCTTTTTGGCATTAAATAACCCACAGAGGTTGATATGCCATTAAACAAAACAAACTCGATACGTTAGTGTGATATAGTCCTAAAGAACAAAAACATGTCACATCAACCTTTTTTTCACTTTGTCATAATTTTCCCTGTAATATATATTTTTATAGCGATTTATATAAGCTGAGTTTTCCCAAGTGAATATTTTTGAAAGAGTAACATTTTTAACTTATACGCATTCATTTTTTTAATTTTATTTCTGTTGTGGGAAACAAATATCAGAAAAGAAGCTTTAAATTTAGAGATAACAAAATCTGATTATTTTTTTCAGCAGACCTTTACCTCCATGATTAATCAGGAAGTCTTATCATACAGAGTAAAATCTTGTTTCTATTTTTTTGTTTTTTCATTTAAAATTCTAATATGAATCATTGTCATTATACCATGAGTTATTGAAATGAAAATCTTAATCCTTTTGTTTTTAATCACACTTCTTTTAACTGACGTGACCCTTTTGACTTTTTTTTTTTTTCGTGTGTATCATTCATCTTTTGCTTCTCTCTTTTATAGACTATTCTACATTCAAACAATAATGGTTCATAGATTGCTTTCTGTTTGTTTTAATTGATTTTGGATGGAACCATCTATAGAAAGAGAAAAAAGACCAAAGCATACATTGGCTGAGTTGCATTTGACTTGCTTACAGTACCTTGGTGTTTACGAACAGACCCATGTCTAAGTACTGACTGGGTTCAATGCTGCTTCACTTTAGCTTAAATCTAGAACCATAAAAAAAAAAAAAAAAAAAAACAATGCATTGGCTGAGATGAAGATAATTAGCATAAATCTAGAATTTTCATTTTTTTTCCACTCATGTATCTAAACTTATTTATAAATGGAACTTTGTGTGTGTTTGTTCATTACCTATAGACTCTGAAACAGCTGAACTGATTTTCTTGAAAATTTACTTAGTTTTACTATAAGTGTCTGCGAGTGTTCTTAGCTAGGTTTTGTGTCGAGGTACCCCTGATAAATATCGATAATTGAAAAAATCGGTTTATAGAAGAAGTTGTCCGATTTTAATCAAATTTGATACACTCATAGACAAAGACATAAGAAACGATATCCAGAAAGTTTAAAGGTTGCAGTTCTTACAATAGTGCAGAAAATCGATTTTATATTAAAAGGCAAGATGTTTGTGTCTGTTTATCTGCCTGTATATCTGTATTTTTTCAGCTCTTTTATTTTAGTTTTTGCTTCAGGTTTGGCTCTAAGTAGGTATAATTGTAGTTCTTAATCTCAGCCATCATACCATTTATTCAGAATACTTATTTAGCCTTCAGAATTCAATTTACGACGAAAAAAAACTTATTTGATATCGATACCAGAAAATGAAAATTTGACTTACATCCATTCATTTTTCTTTCAGTCTATGGTTTTGCTTTAACTGGAAACAACTATTGCTTTTTAGTCTTTCATGCCAACGTCCAAAGAATCTGAGCTACAGGACCATGGATTAGTTTTAAAGCTTTCATTACACCCGAGCAACGCCGGGCTATACTGCTAGTTTAATGTACAGGTTGGAACCATAAGACTTTTTGCTGCTTGTCTCTTGCTCTACAATTGAACGAAACCTGCCAATAAGTTTTTCTTATCCCAGTTACTCAATCTTCAGCCTTGCAATCTTCCATCTTATTCTCCACAATTTTGATACAGGGAAATTTAGATTATTTTTGTAGATATTAAGAAAAAGATACTTTTTAGTATTAGTTTTAAATGAGATTTTTATTTTCCAAAGAGGAAAAATAATCTCTAATTTGTCAATGACTTTATAACAAACTTTGTAAATTTATTAGCTATAGTCTCAAACTGATTCAACCTTTGGTCCTAGGTACGACCGTAAATTGCATCCGGCAGCCTCTGATTGGGAGGTTGTGAGGAGCATGGAACCACCTCTTAATTGCTGTTGTTCTCAGGTCCACCCTGACCCGGAGTGGTTGCACCTGTTAGGGTCCCAGCTATGGGCAAATAGTTAACCTCCAAACTGGGGACAAAACACCATGAAAATATGAAAATAGACTTTTATATAAATATATACATAAAAATAGACTTTTATATAAATATATACATAAAAATAGACTTTTATATAAATATATACATAAAAATAGACTTTTATATAAATATATACATAAAAATAGACTTTTATATAAATATATACATAAAAATAGACTTTTATATAAATATATACATTTTTGAAGGAAAAATATTACCAACAATACATTTCTGAAGAAAATCTTTTTGCCATAACACATTTTTGAAGAAAAAAAAAATCTTAAAACTCCACCTTTTTGGCATTAAATAACCCACAGAGGTTGATATGCCGTTAAACAAAACTCAATGATTCAGTCTCTCTTGCCAAATTGTGAAATGAAAGTTATCTAAATAACCGCACTTCTAGATCTGTTTGTATTAAAACAGGTATCTATCCTTCTACCAACTTTGTTCGTAGTCTTCATCAATGGCATCAGTTCTCAACTGGGCATCAATACTGATGGCATGACTATTTACTCCTGTTTCAATAGTAAGTCTGATTGGCTTGATAGGTCAAATTGGTGGCTGATTTTAAAAATAATCTCCAATCTGCTGTTAGTTAGGGCAAGGAATGGCTTGTTAATTTTAATACCTCCAAAATAAAACTTCTCTCTATTAATGACTAGCAGTATAGCCCAGCGTTGCTCGAGTGTAATGAAAGCTTTAAAACTAATCCATGGTCCTGGAGCTCAGACTCTTTGGACGTTGGCATGAAAGACTAAAAAGCAATAGTTGTTTCCAGTTAAAGCGAAACCATAGACTGAAAGAAAAATGAATGGATGTAAGTCAAATTTTGATTTCCTGGTATCGATATCAAATTTTCTGCACTATTGTAAGAACTGTAACCTTGAAACTTCTGAATATCGTTTCTTATGTCTTTGTCTATGAGTGTATCAAATTTGATTAAAATCGGACCACTCCTTCTATAAACCGATTTTTTTTCATTATCAATTTTTGATATTTATCGGGGGTATCTCGACACAAAACCTAGCTAAGAACACTCGCAGACGCTCATAGTACAACTGTGTAAATTTTCAAGAAAATCGGTTTAGCCATTTCGGAGTCTATAGGTAACAAATATACACACATACACACACACAGAAAGTTTCATTTATAAATAAGTTTAGATCTGAGAGAAAATGACTGAAGAAAATGACTTATTGTGCCTTCTCAGGCTAACATTCACTGCTGACATCAAGTAGAAAGATTATATTGAATCTATTGCTAGGTCTGCGACTAAGAAAGTTAATTCATTTTGTCATGCTAGGTAATTTTTCTCTTCAGAATCTTTCTTACATATTTGTTTATGCTTTGAATATTGCTATCACTTATAGTCCGGTGTTCCTGCTATATATTGAGATTCTTGATAAAAACCAAAAAAGAATCAGCAATGTTATTGATCCTGACCTAGTATCTTGGCTTTAGTCACATATCCACTGCCATAATGTAGCTTCCCTGTACCTAAATACTTTCATGATAATTGTTCTAATTAACTTTCTGGCACTCCCAGACTTCATGAATTTAAGCACATTGCTAAATTGGTGGCAAGGTCTTACTAATTTGCAGATGCATTTGTTAGATACAGCTGTTAGTTCTATGCTAACATTTTTTTTCTTGCACTTCTTGCTTGCGGAATTTTCTTCTGGCTTCATAATTTCCAGCCAACTTTGATGTTCAAAAATTCAAATGTAATGTCAATTGCTATTTACTATCTTCTTGATTACTCCTCTTTTATTGTTCTCACTCCTTAATACTATTTCTTTTTTTTTTTTCACATTCAGTAACCCCTTGTAGCTTTGCTGCCTTGTTTGGGATGAAATGATTAAAGGAAGGCAACTAGAGCAATGGCTACTAGAGTTTCTCTTGTTATCAATCAGAATTTGCAAGTTTTTAGCAAATTAAGTTTTGATAGTTCAAAAATTTCAAGCTTTTAAAGGCATACAAGTTAAGTCTTCTCACTGGACTTATTCCAACCTATACAGTGTGGTGATTTTTTTTTTTTTTTTAATCATGTCACCCCAAGCAAGGCATTCCTGCCACTATAGCACAGGGGGTTACACAGGGCGATAGACGAGTTAGGATGTACATAGGGGGAGAGTTGGAGAGAATGGGAGGGTTAGTGTGATAGGTGTCTATTGACCTTACATTTAAACTCCTGGAGGTTATAGCTGTCGGGGAAGCAAGCATGTGGAAGGGAATTCCACAGGCGGGAAGTGCGAGAAAAGAATCTGTTGGAGTAGAAATTGCGGTTACATTTCATCGGTTTCACTGTAAAAGGGTGGGACCTAGTTGCCAATCTAGTATCTCGTGAAAATTCACACCTAGGGAGCACCAGTGATTTAAGTTCATCAGAGCAGAAGCCATGAAAGTATTTATAGAAGAGGCACAGGGAAGCCACGTCAGGCCGGTGGGAGAGTGACTGCAGGCGGTCAGCTAAGTCGGTATCAATCACATTAGAGATTCTTTGCTGTATTTTGTAAAGAAGCCTGAGGAGAATAGTAGGGGCACCCGACCAGATGTGGTAACAGTATTCAAAACACGGGCGGATGGTAGAGATTCAGAGAGAATTACAAGTCCTACCTAGATTTATTATTGGTACTCAGTCTTAACAACATAAAATATGCAGATGACATGGTGTTGATAACAGACATAGAAGGCAAACTACAAGAACTTCTACAAAAGATAGCAAAAGAAAGTGAGAAGAAATGACTGAACATCAAATGCAAGAAAATAGAATGCATGATTGTTAGCAAAAGGAACAGCCCATCATGCAAATTACAAATTGAAGATGCAAAAAAAAGATGTCTTTTAAAAGCTAAGCAAAGTATTAAGAAACAAAAACATTAATTAGAAACAAAAAAAAGAGTACTGATCTGTTACATAGTATTGGTCTTTCTATATGTCATTGAATGCTCATGATTTCCTTGCAGAAGCAGCAGAAATGCTGTTCTACAGAAGGATGCTGAGAATACAATGGACAGAACGTGTGAGAAGTTACATAGTTTTAGAAAAAATATAAAAAAAAAGCACACTTATATTTAATATTAAGAAAAGATAGTTGAAATTGGTAAAGCACATAATAAGGAAAGAGAGCTTGGAAAATTTGATACTCACAGGACAGACTGAGGAGCAGAGGAAAAAAAGTTAAAAAGTTTGAGTAAATGGAAGATGGAACAAGGTTTAGGAGAGACAACAAAAAGAAAAAATATGAAAAGCTACAAAGGACAAGAAATTATAGAGAGCAATGACCACCAATGTCTTGAAGAGACATAGCACATGAAAAAAAAAGAAAAAGTATGTTGTTAAATTTGATGATTGCCTTGTGTCCATTTGGTTAGCTAAACTGAATCATTTTTTTTTTTTTTTTGTGCTTACTCTTATAGAGTAGATCTCTAACTGTACATTTCTGTGCAAACCAATTTTTTTTCAAGACTTTTTATTTAATAACTGAAGAGCCAATTCTAAAGAAAACTTTAAACTTACTAAAGTCACTGGGATACTATATATTCTTCAACTAAATAGAATGTATCTATAAAAAGATTACATGATGATGAAGCTCATCTCTATTCAAGCTGATTTTGAATTTTCCTTCTCTTAGACTGGTTGCAAACCAACATTATAAATCATTCTGTTTTGGTATTTGTCTATATTTATGAGATGAGGTAGTATTTACAGTATTTACGTTATTTGGACTATTGCCCTCATCTTTGTTGCCATTTGTACCACATTTAATAATAGATCATTCTATTTGTCTATATTTCTGAGATGAGGTAGTCTTTACAGTATTTACATTATTCGAACTACTGTCTTTATCTTTGTTGCTATTTGTACGACGTTCAATAATAGTTCATTCTAATGTGTCTATATTTCTGAGATGAGGTAGTATTTACAGTATATACATTATTTGGACTATTGTCCTCCTCTTTGTTGCTATTTGTACGATGTTTAATAACAGATAATTTTTTTTGTCTATATTTCTGAGGTGAGGTAGTATTTACATTATTTGGACTATTGCCCTCGTCTTTGTTGCCATTTGTGCGATGTTTTGGCCGTTGTATGCTCCAGTCTTCTTCAGGTGCTAGGAATTTCGAACCAGACCCTTTATTACAATTACTGGGGTATATCCTTAAGGATACATGGCCCACTGGATATAGATGTTGGTAAGTTCCTGTGGCTTGACCTAAAGTGTTGTGAGTTCAATACTAGGCTACAGCAGTAGTGAACAAGTAACTTACAGGGTTAGAGGGAGATAACTCCTAACTACCAGAAGAGGCTCTATGCAAGTAATAGAGAGAAGTAATAGTCATTGTAATAAAGGGTTTGGTTCAAAATTCCTAGCACCTGAAGAAGGCTGGAGCATACAATGACCAAATCATTGTGCAAATAGCAACAAAGATGAGGAAAATAGTCTGAATAATGTAAATACTGCATTGTTTTGTTATTTAATCTATAGGTTGGGTGAAAAGAGATGGAATTTGTGACTCTTGCAAAAGCATTTGTATGAAAGTCAATGTAAAATGCTAATCTGGAATTTCAACTTGGCTTGCTAAGTCTCCTTTTTGAACCAATATCAGTTACACAATCCACACTTCGTATATTTGTAAGGAATTAAAAAAGGTGTTTAACCTCTGGCTTAAAGCCAAGATTTCAAAGACACAAAAATGAATCTGAGGAAATAGGGAGAATCTCTCATGTTCATTTTTTCTTTTTTTTTTCTTAAGCGAGATGGGTTTGTTTGCTTGGAATATTAGCATCTAAAATCTTGGCTTTATACCTGGGTTGGATCACCTTTTTAATAATTGTGTTTGTCCCTCCTTTTGTTAGTTTGCATGATTGTTACTAATACCTCATAAATAAGACTATTTGATTTTGATTGTAGAGAAAAAGAGGAAAAGAAACTACTTGGTTTCAGTGTGAAAAAAGGAATGTCTCCAGCTAATACCTCATAAATAAGACTATTTGATTTTGATTGTAGAGAAAAAGAGGAAAAGAAACTACTTGGTTTCAGTGTGAAAAAAGGAATGTCTCCAGCTAATACCTCATAAATGGACTATTCTGTTTTATTTGATAACTGAAAAACAAAATACATATCTGAGATGCTACCTCGTTTCCATAAGAAAGAAGGGAAGACAAGTATTTAACAGCTGTTTCAGTGAGTGTATTTATGATTGTTATTGCTATGTTTTGTTCAAGTTGTTAAAATTTAATGATAGGGGAATTTCTATGGATATTTTGTTATAGAACATGCCATGAGCTTATTCAATCATTAACTTGATTCTTAAGTCATCAGAAAATGAAAATAGGAAAACTGCCTTTCTAGTTGTTATAATTATTATTGTTTCCCCCAATTCAAAGCCTAACAGCCACTCATGATAGGGAAATACCAAATGAGGTTGTTGTATGCATATAGGAGGAGGAGGAAGTAAAAAGTGCTGATAATGATTGACCTTGAACATGTTAAGATTTTAGGAAGGATCCTCTTGGGAGTTTGATCCCAAAATTAGTGGTTATTGAGAAAAAGTTGTCTGAATGGAACTGCCTTCTTACCAGTGGAATACAAAGGAAATAGTGACGATTTGTCCGAGTGGCATGACAGGTCTTAGTTGTAAACATCTGAACTTGTGAAATTAATAAAAGTGGCCTATCAGAACATTTGCCATGAAAATAGTGAGACAATAGTGAGAGGCTTGCCCTGTAATGTCTGTGGGAAAGAGATTGGAGAGTGAAACATAATTCATCACCCACAAGGTTGTGTAGACAGACTGCTTTTGAACTCTATTAAGGCTGGAAGGCTTACTGCCTATCACGTTGAATACACCGGTTCTCACTTGATCATCGAAGTTAAGCAACGTTGAGCCTGGTCAGTACTTAGATGGGTGACCGCTTGGGAATACCAGGTGCTGTAAGCGTTTAGTGACGGATGTGCATTGTGGTGCAGTGGATATCGACTTGGAAAGAGAAATCGGTGAGCCGAGTTCGAATTCCAGTTGAATACCTTGCATTCACTTAAGCACTGGTACGCTTGGGAAAGGTATTAATCCATCTCTTCCCTCCAGTTATGAGTTAAATAACAAGGGTAGGACTTGAGGACTCTGTCCTTAAAAGCAAATCCCAATGAATCTTGATACTCGAAAAGAAAAATGTTGTAAAAATAAAATAACCTTACCCAAAAATCATTGGTTATGACCTTAAATGATCCTATAAGGATTGATAGGAAACAAACAAACAAAATTAAGGCTGGAAAATGAGGAAGAGGCAGTTTCAGCTCAGATATGGCAGCAGTACTCCATTTTTTGGGATGTGCGTTGTGGCGCAGTGGATATCGGCTCGGAACGAGAAATCAGAGTGCTGAGTTCAAATTCCAGTTGAATTCCTTGCATTCACTTACGTGCAAATACCCTTGGGAAAAGTATTAATCCATCTCTTCCCCCCAGTTATTGGCTAAATAATAGGACAGATTGGGTCCTATAGCCTTGGTCGGCAACCAGTATACCACAGAAAGCGATGGCAACTCACTGCGGGATAATCTTCTGCCCAGTCAGTCATGTCTCTTTCAAGACATGATCGGTCAAGCGTGTATCACGTATCTCACTTAACTGACTGACTGACTCCATTTTTGGTTCTGGTGTAACTCATGTAAATGTAAAGCCTGGCTGGAGTACCTATCTGGAGCAGTACAAGGAACCAACTATTTTGGAAAGATATGACCATTTCAAGTCCAAGGCAGGCTGTATATTGGAATTTCTCATTTGAATGTGATAAGTAGGTCGAAAAATAA
The DNA here is from genome assembly GCA_037127315.1 of Ascarosepion bandense. NCBI lineage: Eukaryota > Metazoa > Mollusca > Cephalopoda > Sepiida > Sepiidae > Ascarosepion > Ascarosepion bandense. The sequence continues at coordinate 1,109,558 of JBBBDQ010001357.1, forward strand.
ATGGCCTTGAGAAGTTGTTGAAGGCAAGGAACAGATGTTTAAACTATGTTATTAACCCAGAATGTTTAAACTAGAACAAAAGCTAGGTGTGGTATTTGAGTTCAGGCCGTACAAAATGAGTTTTATAAGTAACATGTGGCATTTATTTAGTATTGAATTGTCAGTTCTGTGTTTGGAGCTCATGGTTTTGTAGTTCATTTCCTATTGTTCTGTGCCTTATGGCTACATTATGTCGAAACCCCATTTCGTTTTTTTGTTTTTTGGTTTTTTTAATCGATATCACTTCATGCAAAGTGCATTGGATATTGGCTTGAAACGAGAAATCGAGGAGCCAAGTTCGAATTCCAGTTGATTTTTTTGCATTCACTTACGCGCAAATACCCTTGGGAAAGGTATTACTCTGTCCCTTCCCTCTAGTTATAGGTTAAATAACAGGACAGATTGGGTTCTATAGGTTGGGCTGGCAACCAGTCTACTGCTAAAAGTAATGACAACCTACTGCGGGATAATCATGTCATGTCTCTTTCATCCAACATGATTACCAAAGTTAAGCAATGTTGAGCATGGTCGGTACCTATATGGGTGACTTCTTTAGAATACCAGGTGCTGTAAGCTTGAATGTACTGGTGGGGTAATGGATAATTGCTCGAAATTAGAAATTGAAGGATGAGTTCCAATTCTGGTTGTGTTTCATAACTCCCGTTTAATGTTCCAAGAGGCCTTCATTTTTGTTATCAGTCTAATGCTTATAAAATGTTGTTGCTTTCCTTGTGTTTACTGTATTCAGTTCAATTTTGTAAACTTCAAAACAAAGAATAAAATAACAAGAGAAGACACTTGGAAATGAAACCTGTTATTTTGGTATCAATAAATGTTAAAGAGGATTGACTTGATCCTTTAGCCTCTAGGAATACAAAGTGAGTACTCTCTCATATATATGACACAGTCGTCCTTTTATATATATTTTGTTGAATAAGATAGACAAAAAAAAAATTTGTAAGTTTTTCTAGTGTTGTTAAAGTTTTTGCTTATGATAGCTTAGATTAGTTCATTAGAAAAATCTTTCTCTCTCTCTCCCCTACTTTGCTCAAATCTCTCACTCTGCTCTACTTTGCTCAAGTCTCTCTCTCTCCTCTACTTTGCTCAAGTCTCTCTCTCTCCTCTCACTTTGCTCAAGTCTCTCTCTCTCTCCCCTTTACTTTGCAAGTCTCTCTCTCTCCCCTACTTTGCTCAAGTCTCTCTCTCTCCCCTACTTTGCTCAAGTCTCTCTCTCTCCCCTACTTTGCTCAAATCTCTCTCCCCTACTTTGCTCAAATCTCTCTCTCCCCTACTTTGCTCAAATCTCTCTCTCTCCCCTACTTTGCTCAAATCTCTCTCTCTCCCCTACTTTGCTCAAATCTCTCTCTCTCCCCTACTTTGCTCAAATCTCTCTCTCTCCCCTACTCTGCTCAAATCTCTCTCTCTCCCCTACTCTGCTCAAATCTCTCTCTCTCCCCTACTCTGCTCAAATCTCTCTCTCTCCCCTACTCTGCTCAAATCTCTCTCTCTCCCCTACTCTGCTCAAATCTCTCTCTCTCCCCTACTCTGCTCAAATATCTCTCTCTCTCCCCTACTCTGCCTGCCTCTCTCCCCTACTCTGCTCAAATCTCTCTCTCTCCCCTACTCTGCTCAAATCTCTCTCTCCCCTACTCTGCCTCAAATCTCTCTCTCTCCCTACTCTGCCTGACCTCTCTCCCCTACTCTGCTCAAATCTCTCTCTCTCCCCCTACTCAAATCTCTCTCCCCTACTCTGCTCAAATCTCTCTCTTTCTCTTTCCACTCTGCTCAAATCTGTCTTTCTCTTTCCCACTCTGCTCAAATCTGTCTCTTTCTCTTTCCCACCTGCTCAAATCTGTTCTCTTTCCCACTCTGCTCAAATCTGTCTCTTTCTCTTTCCCACTCTGCTCAAATCTGTCTCTTTTCTTTCCCCACTCTGCTCAAATCTGTTTCTTTCTCTTTCCCACTCTGCTCAAATCTGTCTCTTCCCACTCTGCTCAAATCTGTCTCTCTCTTTCCCACTCTGCTCAAATCTGTCTCTCTCTCTTCCCCACTCTGCTCAAATCTGTCTCTCTCTTCTCCACTCTGCTCAAATCTGTCTCTCTCTTTCCCACTCTGCTCAAATCTGTCTCTCTCTTTCCCACTCTGCTCAAATCTGTCTCTCTCTCTTTCCCACTCTGCTCAAATCTGTCTCTCTCTCTCTTTCCCACTCTGCTCAAATCTGTCTCTCTCTCTTTCCCACTCTGCTCAAATCTGTCTCTCTCTCTCTTTCCCACTCTGCTCAAATCTGTCTCTCTCTCTTTCCCTACTCTGCTCAAATCTGTCTCTCTCTCTTTCCCACTTGCTCAAATCTGTCTCTCTCTTTCCCACTCTGCTCAAATCTGTCTCTCTCTCTTTCCCACTCTGCTCAAATCTGTCTCTCTCTCTTTCCCACTCTGCTCAAATCTGTCTCTCTCTCTTTCCCACTCTGCTCAAATCTGTCTCTCTCTTTCCCACTCTGTCTACAAATCTGTCTCTCTCTCTCTTTCCCACTCTGCTCAAATCTGTCTCTCTCTCTTTCCCACTCTGCTCAAATCTGTTCTCTCTCTCTTTCCCACTCTGCTCAAATCTGTCTCTCTTTCCACTCTGCTCAAATCTGTCTCTCTCTCTTTCCCACTCTGCTCAAATCTGTCTCTCTCTCTTTCCCACTCTGCTCAAATCTGTCTCTCTCTCTCTTTCCACTCTGCTCAAATCTGTCTCTCTCTCTTTCCCACTCTGCTCAAATCTGTCTCTCTCTTTCCCCACTCTGCTCAAATCTGTCTCTCTCTCTCTTTCCCACTCTGCTCAAATCTGTCTCTCTCTTCCCACTCTGCTCAAATCTGTCTCTCTCTCTTTCCCACTCTGTTCAAATCTGTCTCTCTCTCTTTCCCACTCTGTTCAAATCTGTCTCTCTCTCGTTCCCACTCTGCTCAAATCTGTCTCTCTCTCGTTCCCACTCTGCTCAAATCTGTCTCTCTCTCTCTCCCTCTCCCACTCTGTTTAAATCTCTCTCTCTCCCTCTCCCACTCCCTGTTTAAATCTCTCTCTCCCTCTCCCACTCTGTTTAAATCTCTCTCTCTCTCTCCCTCTCCCCACTCTGTTTAAATCTCTCTCTCTCTCTCCCTCTCCCACTCTGTTTAAATCTCTCTCTCTCTCCCTCTCCCACTCTGTTTAAATCTGTCTCTCTGTCTCTCCCTCCCACTCTGTTTAAATCTGTCTGTCTCTCTCTCTCTCCCTCCCTCTCCCACTCTGTTTAAATCTGTCTGTCTCTCTCTCTCTCTCCCTCCCTCTCCCACTCTGTTTGGGAATCTGTCTCTCTCTCTCTCTCTCCCTCTCCCATTCTGCTACAATGTAACAACTATCCAGGGTACATGACAACAGCTCCATAGAAAATGGGAGGGAGGGTACTTGTGGTAACAACTCTCAGAAAACATTGATCTGCCTACCCCATGTGAAGGGATTGTCAGAGAAAATACAAAAGATCTGTGGTTCATATAACATTAGGACGACCTTCAGAAGTGGTTCTACACTTCAGATACTTCTCCCAAATAAGACCCCTAATTGAGAAGAAGATGACTGTGTGTATGCCGTTCCATGTAGCAGTGGAAAGAAATATAAAGGAGAACAAGCTTCCCGCTTAAGATAAGGTTGCAAGAAAATCGCAATGCTATAAAATGAGGAAAAATAGAAAAATCAGGCATAGCTGATCACATAAGGAAGTAGAAAGGGGATCACTACCCACTGTGTGATGAAATTGAAATAATTAATAGAGAACTCCACTGGAAACTATGTAAACATAAAGAATCAGCATAGAAATGAATATAATAGAGGAACCAGTGATATAGAGTGCCAGAGAAAATCATTAGCATCAAAAGATTGCAGTATGAGCTCTGGTAAAAAAAAAAAAAAATTGATTACTGAGTTTATAAGTCTCAAAAATTCATGTACTGATATCCTCAAGGACACATAGCCCAGTGAATATAGATGTTGGTTAGTTTCAGTGATTTGACCCAAAGAGTTGTGAGTTCAATACCAAGCTACAGTGGTGAACAAATAACTTAGAGAGTTAAGTGAAAGGGAGATAATGACATGGCTCCCAGATGGGAGGAATGAGAATGATGTGCCCCAGTGATTGTTATGAAGGGTTTAGTTCAAAATTCTTAGCACCTGAAGAAGGCTGGAATGTAGAATGACTGAAGCATTTTAATAATGGCAAGTGAGTCCAAACAATGTAAATAGTGTAAATACTATCCCATACTCAGAAGTATAGACAAACTTCTCAAATACAATGAAAAGACACATTATTTTAAACTTTTTTTTTTTTTTTTACTGGACTTGTGATGATCAACTTATCCTATCAAATATATTGTATTTCAGAAAAAACTATATATTTCCAACAAACTTTGTGGCTGTTTATAAGTAAGATCTTTTTCCTTAACAATGTTACATGTATACAGTTTTAATTATAGAGCAGAACAGTGAACAAGATGTACATTTATATGAATTTTATTATCTTATTTCTCTGGCTTTTTTATTGTAACTATCAGACTATCAATCTGTAGATGTTATTAAGCATCATAGGTTCTTACACAATTCAAACTTAAGCCCCTTTTCATTTTCTGCCTATCCTGGCCTTACTTAGTTGGCATCATTGACCAACCAAATACAAAAATGAGTTAAGAAAGCTGTCTTAGACAGGCAATCTTTTTAAGGTAGATTGATTTATTGATACATTTTCTGTGTCTTATCAACAGATAAGCCATAACATATAACCTGCCATGAATAATCATTATCAATGGCAGGTTATTTAAGGCCAGAAAATATTTTTGGATTATAAAGAAAAAAAAAGTGGTCCTACAGAAGGATGTTGAAGATACCATGGGCTGAACATGTGAGCAATGGCAAATTTTCAATACCAGGCTACAGCAGTGGTGAACAAAAAGGGATATAACTCATGACAACCAGAAACGGTTTTGCACAAGGAATGCGAATGATATACCTGAGTGATTATAATAAAGGGTTTAGTTTGAAATTCTTAGCTCCTGAGAAAGTCTGGAGCGTACAATAGCCGAAACGTAAAAATGGCAATGAAGATGAGGACAATAGTTTGAATCATGTAAATCGTGTACAACTGCTCGATTTTATTTTTTTCGATTGACTTTATTAAAAAAATAATTAAAAATGAGTGTGTTTTATTGAATTACTTTTTATGTCAATTTACTTTCTTAAAAATAAATTTCTTAATTTAATAATTAAAAACAAAACTGGTTTATATTACTTTCTCTTTTCCAACTTTTTCACTCTTTTCTTTATTTTTTCAATTGGAATAGATAGACTAAACTATCGCCCGGTTTGACACTCCACCCACGTCTATTGAACAGGTGTAGAGGCTCATCCCTTGTTCCCTGTTTAGGATGTGGTTTCCGGCTTTCTCTTTTCCAACCTTTTCACTCTTTTTTTTAATTTTTTTTTATTTTTTATTTTTTTTCAATATGAGTAGATAGACTAAACTATTGCCCGGTTCACACTCCACCCACGTCTATTGAACAGGTGAAGAGGCTCATCCCTTGTTTCCTGTTTAGGATGTGGTTTCCGGCTTTCTCTTTTCCAATCTTTTCACTCTTACGTAGCCCCCTGCACATCAGTGGCGTTACTGCCTTGCTCAGAGTGATATGATTAAAAAAAAAAAAAAAAAATTAGAAATACTTTACCAATCTTATTGCTTGTATTGAGAAACAACTCAAAGGTTAAAAATGAGTACAATTAATTACAGAGCTTATCATTTAATTTCAGGGATCAATTAGATTATAGTTGTTTGTGTATATTTATGAAATTTTGTAATTTTTGGAAAATGAAAACAAAAAGAACACTTTCAATCAGAAAGAGATAGCTGAAGTTTCTTGAGTGCATAATGAGAAAATTTTACTCTCACAGAAACATGAGAGCCATCTATCTGATGAGCTTATATAAATATATGATAGAATGGGAGGGATGTAAAAAAGACAAACTTTACTAAGAATTACAAAATCGTGGAGAACCATGATTACCTATCTTCTGAAGTGACTTGACGTGTAAAAGAAAAAAGATGATAAAATGGCTGATATGAAATATCTAAACAAAACATGAGATGGAATATATGCAAATCAGTTGGATTTTTAATTTTTTTTCATTCTGATCTTCTACATGACAATCTTAAATTGTTTATGCGTATTAGATAATTTTGATATAAACAATTTTTTTTCCATTCTTGATAGGGACGGGTACAAAAAAAATCTTAAATAAATATTGGTCCTGGGTATGATAGTAAACTGCATTCGGCAGCTAGGCCTCTGATTGTGAAGAGAATGAAACCACCTCTTCATTGCTGTTGTTCCCAGGTCCAACCTTTACATGGAGTGGTAGCACCTGTTAGGGTCACAGCTATGGGCAAATAGTTAACTCCCAAATTGGGGTCAAAACACTATGAAAGTATAAAAATAGACTTTTATAGAGAAATATTTATTTCTGAATTACAAATATTACCAACAATACAATTTTAAAGAAAAAAAAATACATTTTTGAATACAAAACTAGAAGACATCTTCAGTTTTCTAAAAAAAAAAAAAAGTTAAAATCTGACTAAATCAATCTTCTCACTATAACCAAACATTAAAAAAATTACCTTAAAATCCCACCCACATATGCCGTTAAACAAAACTCAAACTTAAGTAAATATTATTGGTGTTTTGGATACTGGATACAGTTGCTGTGTGCAAATACTTATTAAGCATTATTAATACATTTATATTAATATGATATTCAAAATAATTGTTGATTTGATGTAACCAGAATTACAGTTTATATTATTATGGGGGAAAAAAAAAATTCAAATTTTAAGTTATACCCAGTCTATATCGTTATGATGCAAAAGTCATTTTTCATGCATGTAGTTCAGTGGCAAATATTAATAATATCTGTTGTATACCTATCTATATACAGTAATGGTATGTTCTTATCCTTTTAAATATGTGGATAATATTGGGTAGTCAGTCAGTTAAGTGCCATACGTGATACACGCTTGGGCGATCATGTCTCGAAAGAGACATGACTGACTGGGCAGAAGATTATCCTGCAGTAGGTTGCCATTGCTTTCTGCAGTAGACTGGTTGCCAGCCAAGGCTATAGAACCCAATCTGTCCTGTTATTTAACCCATAACTGGAAGGAAGAGACGGATTTGCACGTAAGTGAATACAATGGATTCAGCTGGAATTTGAACTCTGCTCCCCGATTTCTCGTTTCGAGCCGATATCCACTGGACTACAACACACATATTGGGTAGAGTAGAATGATTATTCTTATTAGCAGTTCACTAGCAGTGTTTGTACTTCATGTGCTAGTCTTGTACTTGTTGATATGCTATTATTCCCAACCTTTGTTTTGGTGATTACTCATGCAGTAACCCTTTCAGGGTTACAACAATATCACACCACATTATTTATTGCCAGTTTCAAAAAATAGAATTAATTTGCCAGTTTCAAAAAATAGAATTAATTTATTGAGTCAGCCTCGTATATTGGGCCATAGGGAAAGTAATTGTTCTAGCAGGAAGTATATAAAAACAAATAAGTTAAACTTATTTAAATATTATCAAAAATGTAATCCCCTTCATTTTCATTGATTGTAACCCAACAAGAAGGCAAATATTTTGATTCAACACATAAAGAAATTTGGTCCCCCACTCCAAAAAAGACTTGAAAGATTGTTCATAACTTCTTTGTTTCTGAATGCTTCAGTGATTGAAACGAATGAAAACCTGTAGGCGCTAAATCTGGTGGTGACTATGGAAGCTGCCATTTCCTAACAATCAGCTTTAGTTCTGCCTTGGTTAGTTGACTCATAATTTATAGGGCAGGAACAGGAACAGTGCGGGTTTGTCAAAGACACTGGAACAAGGAACGCCATATTCATGATTAGGATGCTCTCTGAAAGGACATTACAAATGAAGAAAGACTTGTACCTATGCTTCATTGATTACGCGAAAGCATTCGACAAAATACGACACAAAGAATTGATGGAAATGATAGGCAACCTCGACATTTTCGGCAAAGATATAAGAATAATCAAGAATCTCTACTGGCAGCAAACGGCCTGCATACGGACAGGTAACGACCTCAGTAGATACACAAAGATAGAAAAAGGCGTAAGACAAGGATGTGTCTTTTCACCGGATTTGTTCAACCTATACAGCGAGAATATTTTGAGGATCCTAGATGACACACCAGGATTTATTATTGGAGGCCACAACCTGAACAACATAAGATACGCGGACGATACAGTACTGATTGCGGACACGGAAAGGAAACTGCAAGATCTCATACAGAAAGTAGCAGTGGAGAGTGACAAGAAGGGACTACAAATAAACTTTAAGAAAACTGAGTGCATGGTCATCAGCAAAAGATACAACCCAAAATGCCAAATACAGGTGGGGGATAACAGAATCAAACAAGTCCAAGAATTTAAGTACCTAGGAAGTGTTCTAACAGGAGATGGAAAGTGCGACACGGAGATCCGAAGGCGAATTGGCATGGCAAAGGACGCATTCCAGAAGATGAGCAAAATACTAACACACAGGAAGATCTCAATAGAAACGAAGAAAAGAGTGCTAGACTGCTACGTGATGTCAGTTCTTCAGTACGGCTGTGAATGCTGGACAATATCATCGAAAATGAGGAAAAAACTGGAAGCGGCCGAAATGAGGTTCTACAGAAGGATGCTACGGATATCGTGGACTGAGCATACAAGCAACGACGAAGTGTTAGAAAGAATGGCAACAAAAAGGAAATTGATGCTGAGCATCAGGAAGAGACAACTGAAGTTCCTGGGACATGCAATGAGGAAGGAGAGCCTGGAGAACCTGATACTGACTGGTCAGATAGAAGGAAGGAGAGACAGAGGAAGGCAGCGGATAACATATCTGCAGAGTCTGATCAGGTGGATGACGGAACGGGGGTTGCCAGGAGCAATAGGAGCAAACATACTAAGAGCCACAAGGGATAGGGAGACGTGGAGATCCATGATCGCCTACGTCCTGAAGGGACAGGGCACATAGAAGAAGAAGAAATAAGTAATTGCTCCCTTAAGATATCAATCTGTTTCTAGACTTTACTTCTAGTCCATTGCTCTTCCTTGGCTGGTTGATATATAATTGCTAGCTGTGAAATACATAATTACTTTCTGAACATTTACACACCCACACATGTCAGATTAAATAAATTGTAAACACTGTTTGCTTATTTTTAATAAAATCCGTTTATACTCACGGATAATTGGCATTTTGGGCTGCTGTTTTTGCTGATGGCCAAGCATTCGATTTTCTTGCAGTTTATTTGTAGTTCTTTCTTGTCACTCTCTTCAGCTACCTTCTGTAGGATATCTTGTAGTTTCCCTTCCATGTCTGCCATCAGCACTGTATCATCTGCATACCATATGTTGTTCCAATTGTGGCCTCCAATGACAAATCCTGGTATAACATTCTCAAAAAGTCTCACTGTACAAGTTGACTAGATCCAGTGAGAAGACACATCCTTGTCTTACACCCCTTTCTATCTTGTATATCTGCTGAATTTGTTACTTGCCTGTATGCATCATATATCAGTCAGTTAAGTGCCATACATGATACACGCTTGGGCGATCACGTCTCGAAAGAGACATGACTGACTGGGCAGAAGATTATCCCGCAGTAGGTTGCCATTGCTTTCTGCGGTAGACTGGTTGCCGACCAAGGCTATAGAACCCAATATGTCCTGTTATTTAACCCATAACTGGAAGGAATAAACGGATTAATACCTTTCCCAAGGATATTTGCACGTAAGTGAATGCAAGGAATTCAACTGGAATTCGAACTCAGCTCTCCGATTTCTCATTCCGAGCCGATATCCACTGCGCCACAACGCACATCCATGCATCATATATATCCTTCCTTAATTGCTATGAGTGATACAGGCTTTGCCAATTATCTTACTTTTCAATTAATAATTGAGTTAACAGAATAATTAGGTTGCTGTTACTTTTTGTGGTGGACTGATTATGAATCAAGGAAATGGAACCCAGTATTTCTTTATCTTTAATCCTTGACTGGAAGGAGAAGAGATTAAGTCATAACTTTCCTAAGAATATTTGCACATAAGTGAATGTAACTTAGCTGGAATTTGAACTTGGCTCTTTGTTGTCTCACTCTGAGCTGTTATCCATCACACCCCCTGCACAGTTTACAGCACATGGTACTCCCAAGTAGTCACCCATCTAAATTATTCAGGGTTTTTTATTGAAATTTGTTCTATTATCTTCATCTTTGTTGTTTTATTTATGTAGCATTTCATTTAATACATTCTTGGTTCTTTAAAGACCAAAGTATCTTTTGACTGAAATGTTATGTAACCCCTACCCCCCACAAAATTATCGTGGAATATTTTACACACACAGGAATCAAAAGGCCTGGAGATACACAATGTTATGTGCTGAATTTTGATTTTTAATTTTTAATTAAGTGCTTTAACAAAGGAGATTGTTACGAAAACAAATTTTTTTCATCATTTGACTATGGAATAATAAATATACTTACATTTCTTCATGTGACATGTCCGTTCGGTATTTAGGCAATCATGGACTTTCACTTGGCTCTGTCTCTTACTCTCACTATTTTCCCTCTTGTTATTTCTCCCAAACTCCACTCTACTATCCATTTACTCAGGCCTAATAAGTATGTCACTCACTGCTTTCCCTTGTCTCTTTTTCCTTCTATCCATCTCGAAAGTATCAAATTCTCCAGGCCCTCCTTCTTCATCACATGTTCCAGGAATCTCATCTGTGTCTTCCTGATGTTAAGTACGAGTTTCCTTTTCATTTGCATCCACTCCAACATATCTTTGTTGGTCACTTGCTTAGTCCATGGCATCCTCAGCATAACCACATTTTTGCTTCTTTAAGCCTCTCCTTCATCCTTGATGAGCATGTCCAACATTCACTGCCATACAGAAGGACAGATATCACATATGAATCCAGGACTCTTTTCTTTGTTTCCAATGAAATTTTCCTGTCTGTCAGTATTCTGGTTAGCTTTTGAAATGTGTCCTTGGCCATGCCAATGCACCTTTGGATCTCAACATCGCACTTTCCATCCGCTATCAACATGCTTCCTAAGCATATAAATTTGTTCTTTTGTTTTATTTTAGTTTCACCACCTGGAGTTGGCATTTTGGGGTCTTCTTTTTACTGATGAACATACATTCAGTTTTCTTGAAGTTTCTGCTTAGTCTTTTCTTCTCACTTTCTCTTGCTACCTCCTGGAGGAGGTCCTGCATTTTCCTTTGTGTGTCTGCTATCAGCACTGTGTCATTTCCTTATCTTACATTGTTGAGATTGTAACAGCTAATGATGAATCCTGGCAATTTTATTTCTCTCAGAAGAGAGATATAATCCCTTTCTCTCTGTATATATTTCTCACTAGAATCTATTTTAGACATTTATAAATCTACCATTCATCCATGCATTGAATATTGCTGTCACATCTGGTCTGGTGCTTCTGCTATATATTGAGAGATCCTTGAAAGAAGAATCTGCAATGTTATTGGTGCTGACTTGGCATCTATGCTTCAGTCACATTTCCACTGGTCTAACGTAGCTTTTCTTTGCCTTTTTCTATAGATTTTTCTTGGTGATTGTTCTGATGAGCTTTCTTCTTTGGTATCAAGACTTTACAAATCTAAGTGCAGTACTAGATTGGATGCTAGGTCTCATAATTTTACAGATGAAAGAGCTAGATGCAACTATAAGTTTTATACTAAAAGTTTCTTCTCTTTCACTTATTGCTTATGGAACTCTCTTCTAGTTTCTTGCTTTTCAATCAACATTGATCTTTAAAACTGAAAATTTAATGTCAACTTTTATCTTTTGTCTCTTTAAATTCATGTTCTTTTATCTTCTCTTCTTAATGATTTTTCTTATATTCTTTCATACTCATTAATACTTTGCATCTGAATGGCTTTATTGCCTTGCTTGGGATGAAATAATAAAAAAAGATGCACAAACACACACCTACATTTAGATATATTAAAATTTTTAAAGTTTTTTTTTATTTTTATTTTTTTTATTTATTAAGCACTATAATGTCAAGAACTTAATATTTGTGTGGCAAAAAAGACGAGCTGAAAGTTTGAATTGTAAATCGGTGATAACAAAATGAAACAAGTGCAGCTATTTAAATATCTGGGAGGTGTTTTAACAGAAGACAGAAAGTGTGACACTGAAATCTGAAGTTGTATTTGGATAAGCAAAGATGCATCCCAAAAGCTAAGCAGAGTACTAAAAAATAGGAAAATTTTGCTAGAAACAAGAAAAGAGTACTAAACTGTTAGGCAATATCTGTCCTCCTGTATGGCAGTGAGTGCTGGGCAATCTCCTCAAAGATGAAGAGACTTGAAGCAACAGAAAATGTGGTTCTACAGAAAGATGCTGAGGATACCATGGATCGAACATGTGAGCAGTGGTGAAGTTTTAGAGAAAATGGAAACAAATAAGAAAGTTATACTTAACATCATGAAGAGACAGTTGAGGTTTCTGAGGAAAGCTTGGAAAATCTGACACTCACAGGATAGAGAATAAGCGAGATAGGAAAGCAGTCTTGTGAGCTGGAGTAAATGAATGGTGAAACAGGGTTTAGGACAGACATTTATTATGGTCTACAAGGGACAGGAGAATGTGGAGTCATGATCATCTACATCTTGCAGGGACACAGCACAAAGAATAATGTAATTAACTATTAGTATTTATTTCATTTTGATTTTCTGGATTGCTGTTTTCAGTTTTATTACCATATTCATGATGTTTTGGTTGTTGTATGCTCTGGCCTTTTCAGTTGCTAAGAACTTTTTTTTTTGTACCTGAAGAAGGCCGAAGCATATAATGGCTGAAATGTCATAAACATGGCAATAAAGATGAGGACAGTAGTCTGAAAAATATAAATACTGTACACACACACACAATTTCATTAATGACAATCAACAAGTTACTGAAATTAAGCTTTTTATTGAATTTTCTTGTTTGTACAGATGTTTTCTTTTGTGGACACAGTGTATAAAAATTGTCCAAATGTTTTGCATATCTGAGTGCTTTCGGCTATTCTTTTAGCCTTAATCAAAAATGATTTTTATTTTTAATTAAATGTATGGTTTCTTTATGTATGTGTCTGAATATATAGCAATTTTTTATTTTCCGAACAAAGTCAGCACATTGTGGCCATGTTCATAGTTAACAAGTGTCCTCCTGCCATCAAAAATGATGGCAAAATATTTGAGAGAATTATATATTCTTCATTACTCAATGACATAATTATTGCAAAAAAATAAAATAACAATGGACTGTAAAAGAGCAAACACATGGCAATAGCTTTCATAACTGGTAGTAAAGACAATTAACTAAGACTAAACTATCGCCCAGTTCACACTCCACCCACATCTATTGAACAGGTGAAGAGGCTCATCCCTTGTTTCCTGTTTAGGATGTGGTTTCCAGCTTTCTCTTTTCCACTCTTATGTAGCCCCCTGCACATCAGTGTCGTTACCGCCTTGCTTGGGGTGATATGATTAAAAAAAAAAAAAAAAAGCCAACACTGCCTTGCTATTGTTTATCTCTCCATGAGCGTAACAGGAGGAGTACATATACATACACACACACACACACACACATACCTCCCACTACCAAAGAGGAAATTACTACATATACATCCCAACCCTTTTCTTTACCTAAGCTAACCTTTGGGCTTAGAATTTTTCCTCATTCCCTAGTTATAAGGGGTTGAAGAATGCATACCTTAAAATGACATGTTGAAAATGGCTATTTCGCACTAAGTTTTATTTTACAGATAAATACACACACACACACACATACCTCCCACTACCAAAGAGGAAATTACTACATATACATCCCAACCCTTTTCTTTACCTAAGCTAACCTTTGGGCTTAGAATTTTTCCTCATTCCCTGGTTATAAGGGGTTGAAGAATGCATACCTTAAAATGACATGTTGAAAATGGCTATTTCCCACTAAGTTTTATTTTACAGATAAATACACACACACACACACACACACACACACACACACACACACACACAGTGGTTTTTATTATAATAGGGATGATTATTGAGAGTTGTTTTTTTCTTTTTCATAATTTTTAATCACTTTTTGCAGTTAGATGAGGCTATTATATTTGTATTTTCTACTGGTATATTGCAAACAGAATTTGATTAGTTTCTGTGTGTGTTTAAATGAGTCCTAATTAAGCTATAGTTGGGTAGGTGTAATGTGAGTTGTCTAGATAGGTATGTAGTAGCCTGACCAATATAATCATCTATAAGTTTTGTGTGATCAGGAACACTGTTCCTTCTGGGGCATTGGGACTTTTAAATAATATTGGTTCTCTGTAATTTTGCTTTTTCAGGTGTGTTGTTATTGTTGATGAGGTTTTATATATATATATATATATATATATATATATATATATATATTTATTGTTATTCCCAAACAGAAATGAATTGCTGAATGAAAGAACAGAAATTATAATTAAGTGTAACCATACTATAAAATACCTATTAGGTTCATACAATTATGGATGAAAATATAATTTCTTCTAATTTTAAAAATTGCATGTTTAAAAATTCCTTGTTACATGAGCGTTCTTAAAAAATAACCGGTAAAATCAGTTATTGCAAATCGCCTGAAGACACCACATGGTAGAAACCTAAGTCTCATAATAACTTGTTTACAAATTTAAAATATATATGTGTGTGTGTGTATTTCTATCACTAAAAACATTATTTTGCTTTGATGAAGTCATTTTAAAGGACAAGACATGTTACCAAAGATGTTCTCTGGTTTTTCATTTTATTACACAAGAATTTCTGCAATTGTAAAAGAATTTACTAGAATGAAGTATAATTTCTGGAATGTTAAATTTTATGATGATACTGGCTTCTTGTAGTCATCTGAAACACTAGCGTGACTATGTCAAACAACTCTTAGTCAGAATCAGGTGATTCCAAGACTCTTCATAGTCAACTCTTTTGACACAGCTGCAAGCATTGCTTATTGAATAAGCAAAGAATTTGACATGTAAATGTTTCGGCAAACTATGATGCATCATTTATGCAAAGCAGTTTCATGCACATAATGCATGTCCTGACTGCATCAGTAAAAAATGTAAAACTGTCCTTTGCAAATGAGCATGTTGGGTGGACCAATGAAAACCAGGTATGGCAGGTTCTTGAGCAATAGCATTTAACTGGCTCCCATTGAGTCAGTCACTGTAAAGAGGATTGTTTCCAAAAATATATGGAAAAATAAACCAGTTAAATTTGAATGTGATTGTATATTAGTGATGAGGATATTCTCATGCATTGGTGTTGGCCTCTCATTTGAATACACGTCAAAATAAATGAAGCATACCTAGCTTGAAAATTATAAGTCAGGAACTCCCCACTACCAAGAAAGGTGACGCTTCACCAAGCTTGAAAAAATAATTGTTATAGGTCTCTGCCAACAGAAAACAGCTGAACATCAACTTGACCATTGAAACTAGGAATATACTTTCAGCTGTTCAAAAAATGATACAAAGAAATTTACATCATACTAATAGCTATTTGTCTATACTTCTGAGATGAGATAGTATTTACATTGTTCAGACTGTTGTCCTCATTTTATTGCCAGATTCAGGACATTTCAACAATTGTACTACTCTCCGGCCTTCTTCAGGTGTAAAGAGATATAAGTTTGATACCAGGTGACAGCAGTGGTAAAAAAAAAAACTTAAAGTTAAAGGGAGATAACTACATGGCTACCAGAAGTGGTATTGCACATGGAACAAAAATGTTATACTACAGTGATCGAAATAAAGGGTTTGGTTTGAAATTCTTAGTACCTGAAGAAGACTGGAGCATACTATAGTTGAAACATCAAAAACATGGAAATAAAGATGACAACACTCAGAACATGTAAATACTACCTCATCTTAGAAGTATACAAGAAGTGTGTGTGTATGTATATATATATATATATATATATATATATATATATTAAATGTTCATCCTTTGATAATGGCTTATGTAAGCCGAAAGCTCAGACCCGATAAAAAAATCAACAATTACTGCGATTTCTTGTCGTCTTTTCATGATAACACTATCAAGCTAATCAGATCATACGAAAGGATCTTACACAAAATAGACAGAACTTGTCTATATTATTCAATAAATCCTGTATTAATGAAAAAATGCTGCCAAAATACACACTATATATATATATATGTGTGTGTGTGTAATACTTTATATTATTAGTAGATACTCATATTTGAGTAGATGTTCTGTTTATTTTGAACCATGTTTTTGTGTACTGGTCTGCATACTCAAGAAAACACATTAATGAAAATGTGCCCTCTAGCAGATTTTGAAACTTCACCCTCCCCCCACTTTGCAGGGAAAACACTGTTTGATCCAGCATGCTTTAACCACTCATCTATAAAGATCTTCATAATCAAGCAAGCTTCTATTTACTTTTAAGGCACATTCACTCACTCAGATTTACTCCAAGGAGAGATGCAGGTTTGAATCCTGCTGGAGGACACCTTTTCTTTAATAAGTTTTTTCAAGTGTGCAGGCTGATGGACAAAACACATTACTGTGCGTCTATACTCCTGAGATGAGGTAGTATTTACACTATTTACATGCATTGTGGTGCAGTGGATATCAAATCAGAACAACAAATCGGGGAGCCGAGTTCCAGTTCCAGTTGGATTCCTTGCATTCACTTGCACACAAATACCTTTGGGAAAGTATTAATCTCTCTTCCCTCCAGTTATGGGTTAAATAATAGGACAAATTGGGTTCTATAGCCTTGGTCAGCAACCAGTCTACCACAGAAAGCAATGGCAAGCTACTGCAGGATAATTTTCTGCCCGGTGCTGGGCATGACAGTAAACTGCATCCGGCAGCAAGGCCTCTGATTGGGAGGTTGTGAGGAGCATGGAACCACCTCTTAATTGCTGTTGTTCCCAGGTCCACCCTGACCCAAAGTGGTAGCACCTGTTAAGGTCCTAGCTATGGGCAAATAGTTAACACCCAAACTAGGGTCAAAACACTATGAAAGTATAAAAGTGCACTTTTATAGAAATCTAAACATAAAAATAGACATTTATAGAAAAATATGCATTTTTGATAGAAAAATATTACCAACAACACATTTTTGAAGAAAAATTATTACATAACACATTTTGAAGGAAAAAAAATTCCCAGCAAAACATTTTTTAATACCAAACTAGAAGACATTTTCAGTTTTCTAAAATCAAAGAGTAACAAATCATTTTCATTAAAATCTGACCAAATCAACCTTCTCACTATGACTGAACATTAAAAAAAATACCTTAAAACCCCACCTTATTGGCATTAAATAACCTAAAGAGGTTGATATGCTGTTAAACAAAACTCAATGTCAATTTTCTGCCCAGTCAGTCATGTCTCTTTTGAGACATGATCGCCTGAAGCAAGTATCACATATGGCACTTAACTGACTGACAATGTTTGGTTTATTGTCCTCATCTTTATTGCCATTATTATGACATTTTCGTTGTCGTATGTTCCTGCCTTCTTCAGATGCTACGAATTTTGAACCAGGCCTTTTATTACGATCACTGTCAGTTAATAAATGGTTCTCTTCAAAATTCTTAGCACCTGAAAAAGGCCAGAGTGTACAATGGCTGAAACATTGTAAACAATGTAATACACTACCTCATTTCAGGAGTATAGACAAATTTATAGTCAGTAGTCTATGTAAATAGTGAAAACAAATTGATCTTTAAAATAGATGTAATCTCTACCCAAATACCACTAAACTAGACCACTAAAAGTACCATTTGTAGTTATAAAAATATACCTGATTAAACAGTAAAATACACAGGGTAGCAGGAAATTCACTAATTTATAACTAGCAGTATAGCCTGGTGCTGCTCGGGTATAATGAAGGCTTTAAAACTAAACCATGGTCCTGTAGCTCAGACACTTTGGACGTTGTTACGAAAGACTAAAAAGCAATAGTTGTTTCCAGTTAAAGCGAAACCGTAGACTGAAAGAAAAATGAATAGATGTAAGTCAAATTTTGATTTCCTGGTATCGATATCAAATAAGTTTTTTTCGTTGTAAACTGAATTTTGAAGTAAATGGTTTCATGGCTGAGACTAAGAACTACAATTATACCTACTTAGAGCCAAACCTGAAGCAAAAACTAAAATAAAAGGGCTGAAAAAAATACAGGCAGATAAACAGATATACACACAAACATCTTGCCTTTTTTATATATATATATATATAATCGATTTTCTGCACTATTGTAAGAACTGCAACCTTGAAACTTCTGAATATCGTTTCTTATGTATTTGTCTATGAGCGTATCAAATTTGATTAAAATCGGACCACTTCTTCTATAACCCGATTTTTTTCAATTATCGATTTTCGATATTTATCAGGGGTGCCTCAACACAAAACCTAGCTAAGAACACTCACAGATGCTTATAGTACAACTGTGTAAATTTTTTAAGAAAATCGGTTCAGCCGTTTTGGAGTCTCTTGGTAATGGACACACACAGACAAAGTTCCATTTATAAATAAGTTTAGATAAAAAAGCAATGCAGAATCAGAAAGAAAGAGCAATACACATGCTACAGAAACAGGTTTATGACTGTAGTTTATAAATCATCATAGGTGGTTTATAATTCGAGATGCGTTTGCAGACCTAAGCTGTCAAAACCATTTGTGTCATTACATTTGTTGAGGCGTTCTCTTGAGTTATCAGGAATGCATTGAAACAGGTGGCTTGCTGTTTGAACAGCATTGGTAATTAATTTACTATTGCTCACCATACCATTTTATTGTTATTAACCAGAATTAATCAGAACCATATTAATAATAAATTTCTTGACTGTTGAATAATTGCGTTGTTTTAATTGTTACTGTATGAAACTATAGAATAACTTAGTCACCCTGTATATTCAACATCATTCACATTAAATTACGTCACTTAGCATCTTCCATAATTTGCTTAGACTTATCAGTTAGCCTGATTAATATTTATGAGCATTTCTTAAATTTAAAAACAGAAATGAAAAACTAATAGCATTTTCATTGTTTTTTTTTTGTAGTCAGTTAAATACCATATGTGATACACACTTGGGTGATCATGTCTCAAAACCTCTTAAAAGGGGGATGAGGCTGTTCATAGTGGATAAACAATCGTCTAGCACAGGCATGGGGATGTAGAAAATTAATGAGTTCATGGCATATTGTTTGCTGTAGTATTTTATTGTTATAAACCAGAATTAATCAGAACTGTTTCAATAATAAATTTTTTGACTGTTGATAATTGCTTTGTCTTAATTATTATTGTAAGTAACTGCGTAGTTACTTTATTGCTACCCTGTATGTATGGCTTACGGCATATCACGTTGAATACACTGGTTCTTGTTCGATCACAGAAGTTAAGCAACGTTGAGCCTGATCAGTACTTAGATGGGTGACCACTTGGGAATACCAGGCTCTGTAAGCGTTCAGTGATGGATGTGCGTTGTGGTGCAGTGGATATCAGCTTGGAAAGAGAAATCGGTGAGCCAAGTTCGAATTCCAGTTGAGTACCCTGCATTCACTTCAGCACTGGTACCTTTGGGAAAGGTATTAATCCATCACTTCCCTTCAGTTATAGGTTAAATAGCAGAATTTGGTCTGGAGGCAACCCATCTCGTGTTGGTGACACAATAAAAACACCCTTGGTAGCCCTGGCGAAGCATCAAGTATTCAGCTATTTGACAAGATTATGAATTTTGCTGCAAACTTTGCCAGGGTTCCAAATAGATATGGAATACTGGAGGGATGTAGTGAGTTCTATCTTGGCCAATGGCTGCAAGACGATGACGTATGTATGGCCAGAAAATTATGTTCAAGCATGAATTAATGTCCACACTTCTTACATTGATCTGATTAATATTTAAGACTGTTTTTTAAATCTGGAAAAATAAAATGATTAAAAACTAATAACCTTTTTTTAGTCAGTTAAATGCCATATGTGATACATGCTTGGGAGATCGAGTCTCAAGACCTCTTGAAGGGCGGATGAGGTTGTTTATGGGGGATTAACAATCCTCTAGTGTAGGTGTGGAGATGTAGAAAATTAATGCTTCTGTGTCTTATTGTTTATCATAGCATTTTCTTGTTATTAACCAGAATTAATCAGAACTTAATTTCTTGGCTGTTGAATAATTGCTTTGTCTTAATTATTATTGTAAGTAATTGTGTAGTGACTTTATTGCTACCCTGTATGTATGGCCAGAAAATTATGTTCAAGCCTGAATTAGTGTCCACACTTCTTACACTATAAAACGTATTTGAAAACTGTTGGGATATTCTGGACATCTGCGTAAGAAAGGAAGACGTGGTTTTATCTTCATCACCAGTGTTTCTCTTTTATAGTCAGCAGGTGGTTCTTTTTGAAGTTCAATTTTCTAAGTGGCATCAACTTTGACCAAAAGGAAGTAAAAGAGTAGATAAGAGCTGTTTGGAGACCAAGTGAAAACAAACAGACTATTGATTATTTTCAGATGCTGGTCTATATCAGTGTTTCTCTTTTTTTTTTTTTTTTTTTTTTTCCTCCGTGGCCCATTTTTGGTATCTTCAAAAAAATTCAGGCTCACATAGGCACAAATAGAAATACAAATTAAAATGATGATTTAAAAAAAAAACAAACTTTCATGGCTTCTGCTTCGATGAACTTAGCTCACTGGTCCCCTCCTATGTATAAATTTACTTGAGCCATAAGATTAGCAACTATGCCCCACCCTTTTACTGTGAAACCAAGAAATTGTAAATGCAAATTCTACTCTAACTTTTTTTTTCTCTCACTTTCTGCCAGTGGATTTCCCTTCTGTTTACTTGCTTCCCTGACAACTACAATCTCCAAGAATTTAAATGTAAATGTAAATCATCATCTCCTATCTCACTAACTTGCATCCTCTCTCTCATGCTTCCTTTCTCCATTCACTCCACTCTCATCAGTATTCTCACCATTCTCTTGCCCACTTCCTGACATCCCCATAACCTGTCGCTTTTTCTCATAATTTTCCTTTTATGTAACCCCTTGCAAAACAGTGGCAGTAAAATGCTTTGCTTGGGGCAATATGATTATAAAAAAAAAATACTGTGTAACAGGAAATGTATTATATTTACAAAAGCAAAATGTAGAAGGAAATATAACTTTTGACTAAGGACAAATTGTTCCTGGTGTCTATCAGCTTGTCATGGTGTTTATCTTTTCTCTTTTTACCTTGTGAGTATGTGGTAGGCCTTTTCTCAGCTTATGGTTTACACTGATAAGGCTGAGAATTGAAATATATATATCAATCAGTTAAATGCCACATGTGATACACACTTGAGCAATCATGTCTCTTTCGATCCATGACTGACTAGGCAGAAGATTTTCCTGTAGTAGGTTGCCATTTCTTTTTGCAGTAGACTGGTTGCAAACCAAGGCTATAGAACCCAATCTGTCCATAGTTGGAGGAAAAAGAGATGGATTCATACTTTTTTAAGAGCATTTGTACATGACTGAATGCAACAAACTGAACTGTAATTTGAACTCAGCTTTCTGATTTATCATTCTAAGTCAGTATCCATTAAACCACAACAAACATCCCCACATATATATATATATATATATATATATATATAGAGAGAGAGAGAGAAGAGATGGGGAAAATATAAAAATATTAAAGTATCTAATCTAATTTAAATCTATCTAAACTTATTTATAAATGGAAGGTTGTTTGTGTCTGTTACCTAAAGACTCCGAGACGGCTGAACCGATTTTCTTGAAAATTTATACAGTTGTACTATAATCGTCTGCGAGTGTTATTAGCTAGGTTTTGTGTCGAGGTACCCCCCGATAAATATCAATAATCGAAAAAATCGTGTTATAGAAGGAGTGGTCCAATTTTAATCAAATTTGATACACTCATAGACAAAGACATAAGAAACAATATTCAGAAGTTTTGAGGTTGCAATAGTGCAGAAAATCGATTATATATATAAAAGCTTTCATTACACCCGAGAAACACCCCGTCTCTACTGCTAGTATAAAATAAAAATATCTAAAATATTGGTTATAATTATGCAAATATAGGAAATACTGAAAGAGAAGTGATGCCGAAATTTAAAATTTTCTGGCTTCTGATATATCAAGATACAAATTTACTTTCCAAATATTTTTTCTTTTTATTGCTGTTATTTTTAGTCAACCGAAGATTTGTTAAAAAAATTGAAATGTTGTAATGACCTGGACACAAATTTACCATGGAAGATTCAGAAATCAGTGCAACCTCTATACATTTTCGGCTGAGTAAATTATTTTCTCCTTTCAATTGAAGCAGCATTTTTTAAGTTAATTTTGGTCAAATTCATTACAAATGAATAATGTATTGAGTCTCTTGGTTTGGAAAATATTTCTTGAAATAATCTTTTCTTTAATTTCCTTACAGTCTTACCAATGTGTTTTTTGTAACTATTATTACAGTCTGTAATGTAAATTATCACCTTTTTAGATTGTTATTTCTTCATTAATTCAGTCTCTTAATGTTTTAAAAATAGTTGTAACAAATTTTATGTTAAGTTTAGATGAATCCTTACCAATTGTAATTGTGACAGAGTTGCTAGCTGATATCTCATTTTATCAAATTTATTTATATTGTATCTTTTCCTATTTTTATAAGTTGGATGAACCTTATATATCATATTCTCCTAAAAGCAGAAACGTGTCATCTTTTTTTTTTTTTTTTTTTTTTTTTTTGATTTATCAACTTTGCAATGGTTTGTCATTGTGATAACATTGAAAAGAATATAGAAGACAAATAAGGAATTTTTGCTTATATTGCAATTCTACCACACAATATTGAAAACTTTGTTTTATTACTATAAAATTAAATATAAATGCTTATTTTCTTACATTTCCAAGTTCAAGTACACAGTAGAAATGGACTGAGCAGTATTAAATAAGAATTGGATGAGATATCCCTGAAGGTTACCAGGCTCAAGTGGCACCTGATGAAGGCTGTAAGACATTACAACTGAAACATTGTGATAACAACAACAAAGATGAGGACAATAGTCTAAATAGAAAAAAAACTCCTTATCTTAGAAATTCAGACAGAAAACATCATTTTATTTACACATACATTTTTATATATATATATATATATATATATATATATATATATATAGTCATCCACAGACAGATCTGTTTTGCTGTATCATCAGTACAGTTAGACATCTGATCGCTTTTTACCCAGGATTGAAACCCGACCGAATTGGCGTCAGTCGGTGATTCTACCTCTGAGCTACAGGCGGTCAGTAGAAGGAGGCAGACTTTTTAGCATGTATATTATCATTATACATGCCCAATAGCTGAGAGTGTGTGTGTGTGTGTGTGTGTATATATATATATATATATATATATATATATATATATATAAAGAAAACTCAACATATAATTAATGAGTTATAAATGTAGAATTTATTTAAGCGGTGTAAAGAAAAATCCTTACAATTGCCGCGCTCAGATTGATGATGAGTAAATAAATGTAAATTTCACACAGAATATTTTTTAAAAAAGTTTATTGCAGAGCGATTTTTAAACTGGAAATAAATTAGGAATAGATACATCAAATCACACGCACAATACAATACAGAGTAAGGAATTAAATCACACATAAAACAAAAAAATTACTCAAATGCAAAAAGGAGGAAGGGGATTCATGCACAAACAGAATAAATCACACAAACGTTATTTAGGAAGGAATATATACATACGCAATAAAGGGTCAGGAAATAATGCACATAGATTTAAATAAGTGAAAAAATAAGGGGAGGAGAAAAAGAAAGAAGAGGGGAAGGAGAAAAATTAAAGATAAAAGTGAACAGAAACCCTTAAGTCACAAATAATAATACAAATAAACTAATAGAAAAGTTTTTAGGAAATAATTTCTTTTTTAAACTCTTTCAAAAATTTACTTCCAAAATATTTCTAAATTGTTCTAATTTAGACATCATAAAATTAAAGTTAAATTCACATAGACGATTCTAAGGAAATTTTGAACAAGGGGAGTGAACATATTAACCTTTGAACCAAACATAAAAATTATATAGACATATAATATGAACATATAGACAAAATATTCACCAAGGGATTAAAAGAGGAAAAATAAATAGAAAGACAAAAAATAAGCATATAAACTAATTTCATGCGTTCACAATTGGGATCCAGTGTTTGATTCCGCTGCTGCTGCTGGTTTCCATCCATGAATTTACTCAAGCAACAAGATTAGCAACTAGGTCCCACCTTTTTACTGTGAAATCAATAAAATGTAAATGCGAATTCTACTCCATCAGCTTCTTTTCTCGCACTTCCCACTTGTGGAATTACTTACTTCCCTGACAGCTACAATCTCCAAGAATTTAAATGTAAAGGCAATAGTCATCTCCTATCTCCTATCTCCCTAACCTGCACCCTCTCTCTCATGCTATTTTCTCTGTCCACTCCACTCTCATCAGTAGTTTCATCCTTCTCTTACCCACCCCATAACTTGTCACTCTTTCTCATAACTTTCCTTCTATGAAAAAAATGTTCATTGGCAGATACCCAACTATTAAGAAGAAACCCTACAGTGACTCTGTTGTAGAGTAGGACTCAGCACATTTTCTACTCTTCCCTATGATTGTGACAGTGGACTGCTTTTACTTATAAATATGACAAGTAGCCACATTAGAGTAGAATTTGAGGAGTAGTTGATATACTCAAATATTTTTGTTCTATGTATGACAGCAAATAACATCAAAGGCATAATGTTGAAAATTTAAATATAGTTGGGAAGATTTAACGAGATAAACTTCTTTTTTTTACTTTTTAAATCATTTCTGTTGCAGAGTAGGACTCTGTGTACATCCTGCTTTTCTCTATTACTGCTCCTACTTATAAATATGACAAGTAGCCACATTAGAGTAGGATTTGAGGAGTAGTTGATTTACTCAAGTATTTTTGTTCTATGGCAAAAAGCTTATAAATATGGCAAAAAGCCACATTGAAGGAAGATTTGATTTACTCAAGTTATTCTATTCAATATATGAGTATTTAATAAACTTCTAATTTTTTCCTCCAACTAGTCTTCTGTTTCTTCAATTCTCTCCCTAACAATGGCTTTATTTCTCAGCTATTTTGAACAAAGTCAAAACCAAATCTACCATCTATCCATGCATTGAATATGGCTGTAACATCTGGTTAGGTGCTCCTGCTATTCATCTCGGGGTTCTCAACAAAATTCAAAGGAGAATCTGCAATGTAATTGATCCTAACCTGGCAGCTTGACTCCAGTCACTTTCTCACCAGCAAGATGTGGCTTTTCTTTGTCTCTTTTACAAATATTTTCACAGCTTTTGCTACAACAAGCTTAGCTTTCTGGTGCCGCCTCTGCATGAATTTACTCAAGCTACTTGACTGGCAGCTAGGTTCCATCTTTTTACATTGAAAACTGTCAAATGTAACTCACTTCTACTCCATCAGCAGTTTTTCTCAAACTTTCTGTTTATAGAACTACCTCCCTGATAGCTACAATCTCCAAACGTTTAAATTCAGTGTCAATTGCCATCTTTTATCTCCTTGACTCCCCTTGTATCTTGTTCTTATTTCTTTCCACTCCACTCTCATGCAGCTCTCTTCACACCAGTGTTTCCATCCTTCTCTTACCCATTCTAATACACCCCTGTGACCTATTCCTCTTTTTCTTCATTCTCCTCTTATGTAATCCCCTGCACTCCAGTGGCTGTATAAAAAATAAAAGGCATTCCATCTGTTTCACTTTGGTAAAAGAAGTTAGGTGATTGAAATTGAATTATTTTAGTAAGCAAACCTGCCTTATCAATGCTAAAATTTTGAACAGGAAATTCTTTTCAGATTTGCATCATTTTCACTGTTCCAAAATCTTTTAAAATAGACTGCAGCAGAAAACTTTACCTGTCTTATAGTATGTTATTGTTAACTTTGAGTTGATCATTTTTTTGATTTTTCTTCTTTGTTTATCATGTCTTCTGCAGTAATTTATCTAATTTTTTAAATTTTATTTCTTACTTTCATTTTTTCTCTTTTTTTCTCTTTTACATTTTCTAATATTTACTTCAGCAAATCAAAAACAGAAGAATTCTATATAAATAACTATATCAAAAGCATCTTGCTATTAGAGAGGCACTCTATATCAAACATTTCTCTCCTACCATCAAATCTGCATTATTTAATAATAGAAACAGAGTACAGAATGTTTTTTAAAATAGAAAGATGCTCATGTGATTTCTAATCGCACACAGCATGTGAGAGCATAGAATGAATGTTCCTATTTCAGTCTTCCTTATCTCCAACCAAACAGAAAAATGTTAGGATGCTGGGAAATTTGCTAAATAAATTGATAAAATCTTTGTTGAAGTTTGTATTTACTAAAAGATGTTTGAAAGAGGTTGTTGACCAAGTATACATTAATTATATATATTAGAACCTTGAATAAGCTCATGTTTTTTAATGGAGGGCGTTCCTAGAACTGTGTGCGTAGAGTTTCAGATGGTAATGCATCGATAAGGAAGTACTATAAGCAAGCTTGAAATTCAGTGTATGTCATTTTGCCGAAGTATAAGCAACTTTGTTTTTCATGGCATTAAACATGTCAGACTTTGTGTCAAACAAAGTGTATTTGCGCAGAATTTTACTGCACTACTTTATTCAAAATAAATATACAGTTGAAGCACACAGAATTCTTATAGAGACTTATTGTGACCATGCTCTGTAGGAAATGAATTCGCAGAGATTGCTTTACATGCTTCAGAAATAAGGATTTTGATGTTGAAGATAAAGAATGCTCTGGCACACCGAAAAAAGTTTGAAGAAGAATTGGAGGCATTACTTCAAGACTTATATCAGGCAGAAGATGAACTTACATAATCGTTAATTGATCACACATCAGTTTTGAAATGTTTGAAAGCATTAGAAATGATTCAAAAGAAAGGATGCTGGGTGCTGTGTGAGTTGAAGCAGAGAGACGTTGAATAGCATCTTGTCACATTTAATGGCAGAAAAAACTTTTTTGTATCATGACCAGTGATGAAAAGTGAATACACTACGATAACTCTAAGTATAGAAGATTGTGGGGTAAGCCTGGCCATGTATCAACATTGGCAGCAAAGCCGAATATCCAGGGTTTGAAGCTTCTGCTCTGCGTTTGGTGGAATCAGCTTGTAGTTTATTACAAGCTGCTCAAACCATCTAAAGCCATCACAGGAGATTGCTGTAGACTATAATTGATGCATTTGAGATGAGCATTGAACAAAAAATATCCGCTATACAAGCAGAGATACTGACAAAGTGATTTTGCAACATCACAATGTTAGACCACATGCTGCAAGACGGATGAAAACTTACTTGGAAATGCTTAAATTGGAAGTTTTACCCCCACCCATCTTATTCATCCGACATTGCATCGTTAGATTATCACTTGTTCTGATTGATGGCACATGGCCTGGCAGAGCAGCACTTTTATTGTTATGAAAAGGCTAAAAAAATGGGTTGACTTGTGCTTAACCTCAAGTGACATGTTTTTCCAACATGGAATTCAAATGCTGCCCATTAGATAAAGTAGTGGCTAACAATGAACAATACTTTCAGTGACGTGTTTCTTATTAATTTTTGTAAATAAAACATTACTTGTCATGAAAAATAAGTGAGAACTTATTCAAGGTTCTAATATATATATATATATATATATATATATATATATATATCTTTTATACAAATTTCATTAGAAAGTACTGCAGTTATGTTTTTTATTTAATTTTTCATGTGTTTATATATTTTTAGCCATTCTCAAGAAAAAATTTTATTTTACTTTTAACTGAATATATGGCTTGTTTTTTGTATGCATCTAGAGTTAAAGGAATGTTTTTTTTCCCAAACATGGTCAGCGCATTGTGGCCATCTTCATAGTTGATATTATTGAGTATTTGCTTTTTTTATTATTAATACTGCTTCCATTATTGAGTTGATATTTAAATGAGACCTAACTGAGCTATGATCAGAGAGATGTAACATGAGTCTTTTTGTTAGGCATGTTGTAGTATATCTAAACTTATTTATAAATGGAACTTTGTGTGTGTGTGTGTATCCGTTACTTATAGACTCCGAAATGGCTGAACTGATTTTCTTGAAAATTTACAGTTTTACTATAAGCGTCTGCGAGTGTTCTTAGCTAGGTTTTGTGTTGAGGTACCTTCCAATAAATATCAAATCTATTATCGAAAAAATCGGGTTATAGAAGGACTGGTCCAATTTTAATCAAATTTGATACACTCATAGACAAAGACATAAGAAACGATATTCAGAAGTTTCAAGGTTGCAGTTCTTAAAATAGTGCAGAAAATCAATAATATATATATGTATAAATCGATAGTAGGAAATCAGAATTTGACTTACATCTATACATTTTTCTTTCAGTCTACGGTTTCACTTTAACTGGAAACTTTTTAGTCTTTTGTACCAACGTCCAAAGAGTCTGAGCTCCAGGACCATGGATTAGTTTTAAAGCTTTCATTACACCCCAGCAGTGCCGGGCTATACTGCTAGACTAATATAATTACAGAGAAATTTGGATTGATGAAGAACACAGTTCTTTAAGTGTTATGTGAATTTGTAAATAATATTAGCTCTGTAATTTGGATGTGCATTGTGGTGCAGTGGATATCAACTTGGGATGACAAATCGGGGTGCCGAGTTCGAATACCAGTTGAATTCATTACATTCACTTACACACAAATACCCTTGGGAAAGTTATTAATCCTTCCCTTCCCTCCAGTTATGGGTTAAATAATAGGACAGATTGGGTTCTATAGCCTAGGCTGGCAGCCAGTCTATCACAGGAAGTAATGGCAACCTACTGCGGGATAATTTTGTGCCCAGTCAGTCATGTCTCTTTCGAGATATGATCACCCAAAGCGTGTATCGTATGGCACTTAACTGACTGACTGAATTTGGGTCAGGTGAGTTATTTTTGACAATGAGGTTAGCAGTTATAAATACACACATACATGTATATGTGCACATGGACATTAATTAATTACTGGCACATTAATTTATTGTTAATTCTTGATGTCGCAACATTTAATAGGAGTCTTTCCTGTGAGGTAAACTGAGCATGAGTTTCTCTTGACGCCTTACCAAAGAGTGGATATTGGGACTCTTAGTATGTTAAAACTTTATAGCTATTTAACTCTCCCTATTCACAATCCACCCCACAGTCCTCACTCAGCCATATTGCTAACAGTTGTGATGATCCAAACTACCACTTGTCATAATGGATGAAGGAACCTTGCATTGAAAGACTATTGCGCCTTGGACTTGCAACTAACCTTAAGTAGAACTTGTACATACAAACCATTGCTAAGGAGGCAGTCCTTGGTATGACGGTAAACTGCATCCAGAAGCAAGGCCTCTGATTGGGAGATTGTGAGGAGCATGGAACCACCTCTTAATTGCTGTTGTTCCAAGGTTCACCCTGACCAGGAGTGGTAGCACCTGTTCAGGTCCCAGCTATGGGTAAATAGTTAACCCCCAAACTGGGGTCAAAACACTATGAAAGTATAAAAATACACTTTTATAGAAATATCTATCTCTCTCTCTCTCTTATATATATATATATATATATATATATATATATATAATAGACTTTTATAGAAAAATATACATTTTTAAATGAAGATTATTACCAACAATACATTTTTTGAAGAAAAAAATTATTACTATTACACATTTTTGAAGAAAAAAATTATTGCTATCATACATTTTTGAAGGAAAAAAATATTACCAGCAATACATTTTTGAATACAAAACTAGAAGACATCTTCAGTTTTCTAAAATAAAATAAAAATAAAAAATTTTTTCATCAAGATCTGACTAAATCAACCTTCTTACTATAACTGAACATAAAAAAAATCTTTAAACTCTACCTTTTCGGCATTAAATAACCCAGAGGTAGATATGCTGTTAAACAAAACTCAAACTAAGGAGACAGGTAAAATGGTTGGCTCCCTCTATCACTCCAAGAAGTACCTGACTCCTCGTGCTATTCTCTACCTTTACAAAGCCAGATCAGGCCAAAAATGGAGTACTGTTATATTGGGGAGGGGGGCATGCTCTGTAGCCTTGATAGTCCATAAGCATCTTCAAGCCCTTGTGAGTGACAAATCATTCTCCACCCTCCAATCTCTCTCGTTCTCACAAGTGGGATGTGGCAAACCTCTTGTTGCTCTATCGCTACTTTCATGGAAAGTGCTCAGATGAACGACATTCCCTGATCTCACCAGTTCAAACCTTCATGGCAAGGACCTGCTATGCTACTTACATTGTAGCAAACCAGCCACATTCTCTCTGTATTCCATTGGTGAAAAGTAAGTTTGACTTGAATAGCTTTTTCCTGCAAACCACTTCTGTGAGACTCTCTCTCAAGAGGATGTTTCTCTGATCACTACAATCTTAACCTGTTCAAGGCAAGGATTAACTGTGATTTTCCTTTCCTATCTGCACAAATTGCCTTATATAATCTGCTTTGTATGGAACCCAGGCCTTGTACAGTGTGAATCTTACTGGAAAAAACAAAACAAAAAACCAACTATGTAACATCTGAAATAAATTTCACTTGCAGGTCATCTCTATAAAGTTAAATTTTCTAATTATAAATGTTAAATAGGCTATTCAATTTTGGCTCGCTCTCTTATGCATTATTTTCTGATAATCTTGAATTATATCTGATGTTCTCATTCTTCAACACACTATTATTAACTTTTCTCTAATGAATTTTTTTCTTTTGTTTTAAATTTTCAGTGCAAGAACGGATTGAAACACTAAATGAACGTCTTGAATCTTATGCCAACTGCAGCATTGACAAGCCAGCACCAGACATCACTGATGGCACAGAGATGTCAGTTAAACCTAAACGATGTATGTATTTTGTTCTTTTCTCTTTTAATCCTATTGTTTATGTTTTTTTTTTTAACCAGCTCCATCTTTTTACTGTAATTACAATTTTTAAGTAGTCCATTCTTTGTCATCTCAGGGCAGTTTTTATAAGTATTGTTTGTCAAATAACTTTTTCCTGGTTTTGCTTAATTAAAAAGCTTAAAACCAGGCCTTTTGACATTTAACTGTGTCTGTTGACTGCATTCAGGCCTCCTTGGATATCTACTCACCTCCCCTATTGAAATGGGTCATTACATCACACCTGAGTATTTGGATAATCCTCTTTTGGATTAGATTAGGGTCCAGATTGTAAAGATTTCTAAACTATTGACTAAAAAGCAGGTAGAGGAAAACAGTCACAAAGCAATTTTAAAAGAGTATATATGAGCTGTTAATATAACCTGTGATATCATGAACAGGATTTATCAAATTTTTTATTCATTTAAATTATATATATATATAAACTACAATGAATAAAGTTTAAAATAATTATAACAGAATGTTTGCACAAGTTTTTAAAAATAACCATAAAAATAAATGCAGATTTTATCGGTGTTACAATGTCTGCTTTCTAATTTATCCCTGAAGATGATTTTGGAAAAGATCGAAAGTATTTGGGTTAAATAAAAACTATAGCACCTTCCTTGATGAATTTCATCTTAACATCAAGAAATGGATTAGAGAATTGGAAAGGATCAATATAAAAATAAGTAGACACAATATGTCTATGGAACATGTCTATATGTTAATGTTTAGGAAATATTTTTGAATGAAGATATGCTGGCTAAATATATATATATATATATATATATATATATACGAAAAAAATCGCAAGATCGCCAAGACCTACCGCGGTTTCGCACAACGGCTCGTCAGGGCAAAGGCAGACCAAGGACTAACCAAATAAATAGACCTCTATTAAGACTAACCCATTTGGGGGAAGGGGTTGAAGGAAGAGAAAAAAAAAAAAAAGATATTGGGGGCGGGGTTTACATTAACACCGATAGTCTACGCAAGAAACTTCATTTTGTGCATTCTACACTTATTTAGTATTTCTGTTCTAGCGTTAATGAGTTTGCTTGTAGGTTCAAATTTAGCTATTGCTAGCTTCTCCTCGTCACATACCCTACAAAATTTATTGTTTTTATTATCGCTAGGGCACTTTTTTATTATTTCCCATTTCAGAATGGGATCCTTTTTAATTTTGGCTTTTATTTCCCATACATAGGTGGATAATGCAGTGCTATGCTTATATTTCTCGTTTTTGAAAGAAGTTTTATGGTTATAAAACCTACTTTTAAAACTATCATGTGTGGATCCTATGTATGTCTTGGGGCTTTTGTCATTTTCATTAACATAAACTTTAACCTTATAAACTACGCTTGTCTGATTGCAATTGCCTCTAATTGGGCAGTCCTTTTTCATATATATATATATATATATATATATATATATATATGTGTGTGTGTGTGCGTGGTGACCCGGCTTATTCTGGTGGTAGGGAAAGAAAAAATACAAAACAATAATTATGATTGCATTTTAACATTGATCGTATTTTTACTTTTTACTATACTTGGGTAGTATTTTCACTTTTATCACTAGGTCCTACTTTATCACTCGTATATCACTTTTTTCATTCATTTTGTAGTTGTTTTTTTTTGTTTGGTTGAAGAGATTTTTCTTTTTAATGTTTATGAAGCCCAAGGTCCAGTCAAGGTAAATTGTTACTGAAGGAAGCTGTTTTGGTAGTAGGGCAGAATTATATCATCATCCTTAGTTTTTATTTTATTCTTTTCTTTCGCTTCCCGCCTGTGGAACTTTCTTTCATATACTTGCTATCCTGATGGCTACAACCTCCAAAAATTTAAATGCAAAGTCAATTCCCATCTCTTATCCACTTAACTCCAGCCCTTTCTACATTACCCCATGTATCTTGTTCTTTTCTTTTCTCTCTACATTCTCAACTATCTTCACTCCTGTGTTCCCATCATTCTCTTGCCCTTTCTCTTTCACCCCCTGTAGTTGGTTCACCTTCCAGTTGAATTCCTTGCATTCACTTAAGCACAAATACACTTGGGAAAGGTATTAATCCATCTCTTCCCTTCAGTTATGGGTTAAATAACAGGACAGATTGGGTTCTATAGCCTTACTCGGCAACCAGTCTACCGCAGAAAGTAATGGTAACCTACTGCGGGATAATCTTATGCCCAGTCAGTTATGTCTCTTTCGAGACATGATCGCCCAAGCGTGTATCATGTATGACACTTCACTGACTGACTGTATAAATAGTGTACAAAAATACTGGTGACTCAAAAAAAATTGAAGAAAATGAGATGCATGTTTGAATTAAATCAAACATGAATTTTTATCATGCAGTCTTAAAAAGAAATGACCAATTGCTAATCTATTCATAGTAGACTACTATAAAGGAAATGGTAGGAAAGAAGTTTCTGCTTTTTTAAACAAAATTGACATAGTTAAATTTCTCAAGCTTTTGAGTAGTAGCAGTGTGTGTGTGTAGTAATATATATGTATATATATATATATATTAATACAGGTTTCATTGAATAATATAGACAAGTTCTGTCTATTTAGTTTGTGTAAGATCCGTTCGTATGATCTGATTAGCTTGATAGTGTTGTCATGGAAAGACAACAAGAAATTGCAATAATTGTTGATTTTTTTATCAGGTCTGAGCTTTCGGCTTACATAAGCCATTATCAAAGGATGAACATTTAATTTTCAGTGAACATAGAACATTTAAATTATTATTAACAGAGTGGAGTTATACAGAGAAAATTAGACAGGTCCATTTTTTGTGTCGCACATGGCTGTAGGCCGAGAAGGAATGGTGGTAGTGGGTTTTTTGTTCAATTGAGTGTATAGTGGCAGGAGGGATTGGTCTGGGAACTGCTGCTACTATGGTGTAGGGGGTAAGTATAATAACTATGACCTCTCCCGTCGATTATAGGCATTGAAGTATGTTAGTGGAGGTGTCGAAATTTATTTTATTTAGGCTAGGTTTTCTCGGCCTACAGATATAATTACCAAAATTACACAAAAATATCTTGAAATACTAAAGAGAAAATTTATTCAATAAAATCACCATTGGATTCAACCACAGCCTCTAGATAACTTTGGAATCTCCTGCATCTCTTCTGAACAGGCTCCTTGTTTAAGTTGATGAATGCTGCTATATTCTTTGATTTCAGTTCATCTTTAGTGTTACAAGGAATTTTGTTAGTCTCTCGCTCAACTGTGCCCCCATACATAATCAAGGTGATTACAGTCTGGGAAATTAGGTGACCAGATGTAAGAGTGATGTGGTTGCAGAAATTGTCTGACAGCTTGCTTGTGTGGCATGGTGCAGAGTCCTGTTGCCAAACATAGGGTTCTCCAGTAGCCACCTTCTGGACCCAGAACGGCACTTAATGTAGGCTTCTATATTGAGTATGAAGCTCTCACTAATAAATTCCTCAACATTTATACCTAACCATGTGGTGGCTGTGGACATCTCTTCAGATCCAACATCAGACACATTTCATACAAGAGAAAATGTCAATGAGCATGTTTATACTTGTCAATGGCTTCTCTCAATAACAATGACAATTTCTTTTTTTTAATTTTTTAACTTGTATATTTTTGTCCACTAGCTTTGGATTTCTGAGATTCTTTAATGTATCCTTCAGTAGGATTCAAACATGTGTATCCTTATGTCAGGAAAACCACTGTAAAGCTCAGTGTGTGCTTTTAGACCAATTCAGCTACAAAGAATGTCAAGGGAAGGCAAAATTGCTGCTGTTCATCTCAGTGTTCTTGACAGACTCCAAAAGAGAATCAGTAATGTCATAGGTACTGACTTGGCGGCTTGACTACAGCCACTTCCCCACTGACAAGAAGTAACTAGTATATTTTTGTCCACTAGCTTTGAATTTCTGAGATCCTTTAATGCATCCTTCAGTAGGATTCAAACATGTGTATCCTTATGTAGGGAAAACCACTGTAAAGCTCAGTGTGTGCTTTTAGACCAATTCAGCTACAAAGAATGTCAAGGGAAGGCAAAATTGCTGCTGTTCATCTCAGTGTTCTTGACAGGCTCCAAAGGAGAATCAGTAATGTGATAGGTACTTAGCGGCTCGACTACAGCCACTTCCCCACTGACGAGAACTGGCCTCCCTTTGTCTGTTCTATAAATACTTCCATGGCTTCTGCTCCAAAGAATTTAAGTCACTGGTGCCTCTGCAACAGGTGTTTACTTGTGCAACCAGATTGGCAACTGGGTCCCACCCATTCACAGTTAGATTAACTAAATGCAGACGACAATTCTACTCCTGCATCTTCTTCTCCCGCACTTCCAGCCTGTGGAACTCGCTTCCTTATTCTTGCTTTCCTGAGGGCTACAACCTGCAGGAATTTAAATGCAATATCAATACTCATCTCTTAACTGCTTGACTCTAGTTCTTTCTTCACCACCCCGTATATCCTTTCCTTTCTCTCCATCTTTGCAACTGCCATCACACCTGTATTCCCATCCTTCTCTTGCTCCTTTCTAACTGGTTCGTCTTTCTCTTCACTCTCTTCTACTTAATTTTTTTACTCTTATGTAGCCCTCTGCACACCAGTGGCGTTACTGCCTTGCTCGAGGTGATACAATTAAAAAAAATATAGTAACTAGCAGTATAACCCAGCGTTGCTTGGGTGTAATGAAAGCTTTAAAACTAATCCATGGTCCTAGAGCTCAGACTCAGCCTAAAGAATATTTGTGTGAATTTTGGTGAGAATCGGATAAAAATTGTGGATTTGTATAAAGGACATACAGACAGATAAACAGACACACACAAACATCTTCCCTTATATATATATATATATATATATATATATATATTATGGATTTTCTGCACTATTGTAAGAACTGCAACCTTGAAACTTCTGAATATCATTTCTTATGTCTCCGTCTATGAGTGTATCAAATTTGATTAAAATCGGACCACTCTTTCTATAACCCAATTTTTTTTTATTATCGATTTTCGATATTTATCAGGGGTACCTTATCACAAAACCTAGCTAAGAACACTTGCAGACGCTTAGTACAACTGTGTAAATTTTCAAGAAAATCGGTTCAGCTGTTTTGGAGTCTCTAGGTAATGGGGACACACACACACACACAAAGTTCCATTTATAAATAAGTTTAGATTAAATAAGAAATAATATCAGAGTATAGATAAAAATCCCATAATATCTTTTATTTGCTAGTACATAAAAGTTGTGAGTCTGAACAAATATCTTAGATTTCTCATTTATTACAAAAAATTCAAGAAGTCTAATGTCATTCTTAGAAATAATTGACAATAAGAAGATACAGGTAAAGAATGAGAGAAGAGCAGAAGAATGAGATGATACTTAATTCATGGTTAACGTACATCAAAATGTTCATCTAAAAATTCAATATACATACATACTTTATCGTTTTTTTTTCCCCCCACCTGTCTTCAGGAATTAGAGACAGTTGCATAAACACACGCAATGTTCTAAAAGAGGTTTGGAAAAAGCTGACTTTTTATCTATCTCTCTAACACCTAAGAGAAATGAACAATTTAGCTTTAAAGTTGGCTGTTTGTACAATAATTGATGTTTCATAACAGCCACTGCAGTGTGCATTCAATTAAAAACTTAGGAGAAATAAAAAAAAGGGTCAGTGGTTGGGGGGGTAACCAAAAATATTTAGAAAAATCCCTTATATCTTACCTGTTGTCTTTATAAGCCACTGATAATACTGATAGAATGGCAGGCTAAGCTAACATGTAAATCGCTTTGCGATGGTTATGATTTACTTAAGTTGCCCTGTGCAAATATTGATTTATATTCATGAGGCAGATATTAACTGAAGAGCATCACAAGTGAATTTCATGTCTGGAATTTAACCAATGAAAGCTAATATTTCTTTAAAAAAAAAACTGTTTTGACATTTCTCTGTTTAGCAAGTTGTGTTTTTTTGCAGACCTAAAGGAGACTACCACCACCTTTAAATTTGTTGTTTTTAATTTTTTTTTTTTTTTACTTTTTTTTCAGCGCAGTCTAATCGGTTATTACATAAGGTTTCCAATTATCAAAAATAAATTTTGAAAAACTTTAATATTTAAACAATTTTTTGTGGGGCTCAGTTTCTCATACAACATTATAGTAATTGGATCCTTCATTTTAGAACCAATTGTGTTGGGGTCGCTTTGTTTTTTTTTTTTCTTTTTTTTTTTTTTTGATGAGTTGTTGCTCTTGTTTTTGTCTTTTTCAAGTTTTCTTTAGTTCTTACGATGGTATCTTCCTCGGAAAAGAATGGCTTTATTCAAAAATTTCCCAAAGAATTCAGTTGCTGGATATGCACAAGCAAAAAAATAAATTGCTCAAGATCTATTTACTATATAAGGTTGTATGAAAAACTGAGCCCCACTCCTAAAATTGTTTAAATGTTGAAATTTTTACAAAATTTTTTGTCATTCGGAAAGTTTAGGGTTTAATCAATAAATTTGCACTGAAAAAAGTAAAAAAAAAATGATAATCAACCAATTTACAGGTGGTGGTAATGTCGTACCAGTGAGTGGTTCTAAAATGGAGGATCGATTTATTATAACGTTGTATGAAAAACTGAGCCCCCACTAAAATTGTTTAAATATTGAAATTTTTCCAAATTTTTTTTTTGTCAATCGGAAAGTTTAGGATGTAATAGATAATATTACACTGAAAAAAGTAAAAAAAAAAAAAAATGAAAAACAACAAATTTAAAGGTGGTGGTAGTCTCCTTCAGGTCTGCCTTTTCTTTTGCTAAGACCTGTAGCAATTTCCAATCTTTATAAATAGAATATGCTGAATGTATTTGGATATTTTTGTATGTTTTTACTTTTTTGTTGTATCCGAGTTATCTGCATTTGCCTGCCTATGTCAGGTGGTAGTGTCTTTTTTATGATAATGGTGGATCTTTCAAAGATGGGTTTGAAGACTGACTCTGAAAGAGCAGATTACAACATTAAGTAGAAAGAGTAGTCAAAGACCACAAACCTCCACCTAGGCAATGCCAACATCATTTCAGTGATGATTAACAGATGATTATTAAAATGGGAATAAACTTATTTTTTATAATCATTTCACTCAGAGCAAAGCAGGACTGCCACTGGTGCACAGAGGGTTCTTCTATATGCCATGTTCCATCAGGATGTAGGTGATCATGACCTTCCACATCTCTCCGTCCCTTGTAGCTCTTGACACATTTTCTCTTGTTACTCCTCCCAAACCCTGCTCTGCCATGCACTTGCTCAAGCCCATCAAGTATGTCACACATTACTTTTGTCTGTTCCTTTTTCCTGCTATCTACCTTGTGAGTATCATATTCTTCAATCCTTCCTTCCTCATTACATGTCCCAGAAACTTTAGTTGTCTTTTCAAGATGTTAATTATAAGTTTCCTTTTTGTTTGCATCTTCTCCAAAACTTTGTTGTTGCTTAGATGTTAGGTCTATGGTATCCTCAGCATCCTTCTGTACAACCACATTTCAGTTGCTTGAAGTCTTTCCTTCATCTTTGATGAGATTGTCTAGTATTTGTTGCTATATTGACATCTCATAACAATACAGTACTCTCTTCTTTATTTCTAACAAAATATTTCCTATTTCTCAATATTCTACTCAGCTTTTGGAATGCATCTTTGGCTATGCCAATATACAGTGAGAGAAAAAACAGGAAATGCCTAAGAAAACATAAGAAGTTGATGGGATTTAAAAAGGTAGATGTCAGCTGCATTTAAGCTTTTGGAGAGTGTAGCTGTTAGGGAAGTGCGTCTACGGAAGGGAATTCTACAGGTGGGAAGGGTGAAAAAAGAAACTGGTACAATAGAAGTGGCAGTTACATTTGACTATGTTGACAATACTAGAGTGGGACCTAGTTGCCAATCTAGTAGCATGAGTAAATCCATGTGGTCAGTGCATCAGTAAAAGAAGCTTTTCAATGCTCTGAAGAGTGAAAATACGAAAAAAAAATGAAAGCTGTAAAGTGAAATTAAAAATCAGGCTGCAAAAATTGCAGAAGAATTTATTTACACTTTTTTAATATCCTAAAGTTGTATTTTGACTCATTTTTTGTGCATTATCTCCTTTTTTTTTTTTTTTTTTTTTTTTTTTTTTAATTATATTAATTTTAAATTGTAAATAAAAAAAAATTGTAAAAAAAAATAGTGTTCAGATAATGATCTAAAGCAATTTAGGGGAGGCATGTGAAATAAGGATGTGCGTTGTGGTGCAGCAGATATCGATTCGGAACAAGAAATTGGGGAGCCGAGTTCAAATTCCAGTTGAATATCTTGCAATCACTTATGCACATATACCCTTAGGAAAGGTATTAATCCATTTCTTCCCTCCAGTTATGGGTTAAATAACAGGACAGATTGGGTTCTGTAGCCTTGGCTGGCAACCAGTCTACTGCAGAAAGTAATGGCTACCTATTGTGGGATAATCTTTTGCCCAGTCAGTCATGTCTCTTTTGAGACATGATCGCCTAAACGTGTATCACGTATAGCATTTCACTGACTGATGTGAAATGTACAAAAAAAATATTAGCAAAAAGATCAGAAAAATATCCTAGAAACTTTATCCCATTTTGATCGAACCCAAATTCTAATACGTTTGTGCTAGTTATAAGGCCAATTATCCCTAAAAGTTTAATCTAAATCCATTCAGCGAGCCTTGAGATATCTTGACCATGGACAGACAGGCAGACACAACCAAATACAATACCTCTGCCTTAGGGGCACAGATAATAATGGCAATAAATGTACAATGGATGCTCCAAAAATAATGCTTCCTATTTATTTTCATAAAATCCATAATGGATACAGGAAACATAATGAAGAGTATTTAGCCAGAAAAGACTTTCTCCACATCCACCATTGTTAGAGATGCATATCAGATGTGCATTTTTTTCACAGCAGCTGAAATACATAACCTACATCCTAATAGTATTTGCGGTCCTGGGCATGACAGTAAACTGTATCCGGCAGCAAGGCCTCTAATTGAGAAGTTGTGGGGAGCATTGAACCACCTCTTAATTGCTGTTGTTCCCAGGTCCACCCTGACCTGGAGTAGTAGCACTGGTTAGGGTCCCAGCTATGGTCAAATAGTTAACCCCCCAAACTGGGGTGAAAACACTATGAAAGTAAAAAAACACACTTTTATATAAACCTATACATAAAAATAAACTTTTATAGAAAAATATACCTTTTTGAAGAAAAATTACCATCACGCATTTTTGAAAGGTAAAAAAAAATATTCTCAGCAAAACATTTTTGAATACAAAACTAGAAGACATTTTCAGTTTTCTAAAATAAAAAAAGAATAAAAACAAAAACTTTTAATTAAAATCTGACTAAATCAACCTTTTCATTATAATTGAACATTAAAAAAAATACCTTAAAACCTCACCTTCTTGGCATTCAGTAACCCACAGAGGTTGATATGCCGTTAAACAAAACTCAATTTATAGAGTGGGTAGATATAATTTTAAACACAAGACAATGCACAAATACTTAACAAGAAAATATTCTGCTCTAAATAGAAGGGTATAAAATTTCTCATACTTCTTTTTCTATGTGCCCTGTCCTTTCAGGACGTGGGCGATCATTGCTTTCCACATCTCTCTATCCCTGGTGGCTCTTAGCATGCTTTCTCCTGCTACATCACACAACCCTTGTTCCATCATTCACCTGATCAGGTCCTTCAAATATGTTATCCACTGCTTTCTTCTGTCTCTTTTTCCCTCTATCTGGTCTGTTAGTATCAGGTTCTCTAAGCCCTCCTTTCTCATTGCATATTCCAGGAACTTTAGCTGTCTTTCCCTGATGCTCAATATTAATTTCTTTTTTGTTTCCATCCTTTCCAAAACATCATCATTGCTCACATGCTCGGTCCATGATATCTGCAGCATCCTTCTGAGATATATAAACATAAAAGAAGACTTTTATAGAAAAATATACATTTTTAAAGGAAAAATATTACTAACAATACATTTTTGAAGAAAAAATTATTCTCAGCAAAATATTTTCAAATACGAAACATTTTCAGTTTCCTAAAATAAAAAATAAATACAAAAAATTTTCATTAAAATCTGACTAAATCAACCTTCTCACTATAACTGAATATTAAAAAAAATACCTTAAAATGTCACCTTTTTGGTATTAAATAACCCACAGAGGTTGATATGCCGTTAAACAAAACTCAAAACCTAAAAATATTTGCACCCACTGCCTGGTTCTTCTAAAATTTTTGCAAATAATGATGAATGTCAATTTTTTTTTCTTAATCTTAGAATAAAATGATACTTTATATGCACTTTCATGCAAACTGCTATTTTGCCAGATTGCTACTCTGCTGATATCTCTAAGAAAAAAAAAAAAAATTACGATGATGTTCAATCTATATAAGACCTGAAAGCCTCTCTAGGTAGAGGGGTACAGAGCAAGAGGCACTGTTTATTTGGATATGTGGGGAAGATCAGATTGGCAACTGGGTCCCACCCATTCACAGTTAGATTAACCAAATGCAGACGACAATTCTACTCCTGCAGCTTCTTCTCTCGCACTTCCCGCCTGTGGAACTCGTTCCCGTATTCTTGCTTTCCTGATGGCTACAACCTCCAGGAATTTAAATGCAATGTCAATACTCATCTATTAACCACTTGACACTAGTTCTTTCCCCACCCCGTATATCTTTTCCTTTCTCTCCACTTTTGAAACTGTCATCACACCTGTATTCCCATCCTTCTCTTGCTCCTTTCTAACTGGTTCATCTTCCTCTTCACTCTTTCCTACTTAATCTTTTTACACTTATGTAGGCCCCTGCACATCAGTGGCATTACCGCCTTGCTCGGGTGATATGATAAAAAAAAACCCCAAAAAAACTAGATTTCAGAAGACATTTTTGCAGTGAAAAGATTATATTTTTTTAATGTTTTTAAGGCCCTATATTGTAAAAAAAGAAAAAACAAGAAGTAAAATCCTGTTCTTGAATCATTTTTCTAATGGCAGTTCTGCTATCCTCTGGGGGTGCAGTGGGGCAATCTATGCCACAAAGAAATCACTTGAATTAATGTTGACAAAATAAACATGTTTTCAATTTGTGGTCAAAAATGCCCAGCTGTGAATTTGCCTGTTGTAAATGTAAACTATATGAGGTTTTATACAATTAATTTGAATCTTCATTTTTCTTTTTTTATTATGGGTAGGATGGTATTTACATTTTTCAGTAAATCTTAAAATCCATTAATTTTCTGGAGGTTCATTGTTGAGTTCAGGATGCCTTGTGAAGATCTCTCCCCAGCATTGTGGCCTACTATCCCAGGTGGGTCATGTGTCCAGAATGCATCCTATTTGACTCCCACATATCATTTTGTTTGGAGAATTCACCAGTGACTATAGGCTATGTGGATGCCTAAAACAACACTTCTAGGTTGAAAACATCCCTGACCCTAGGCAGCATTAACTTTGAGACCTGGGGAAACTGTTGTTGCAAATCGGCCTTCCTGGCTTAGGACAATCCAAGGAGTCTGAGGCTTTCAAGTCCAATTGTCAACATGAAGCGGATCTGTGATATGCTGTTAGGAAGACCTGACTTGCCTATCCATGTACACCACCCACCCTTCTGTTTATGATTCTTCAGGAGTGGCCTGGGCCTTCACAGTCATCTCCATCACCTTCACCAAAAGGGAGAAAGAGAATAAGGAAAGTGGGTGATAATGCTCAGATTGCGAGTGACAATAATGATGGGATGGTTTACCATTAACATCTACTTTTGACATGGGTCTTTACAACAAAATAAGTGACTTTACTTTGAAAGTAACCCTTGCATTTAAAAACTGACATATCAAAAGCTGATAATAGTAAGAACAATAAAACATGCTGTTATTTTTATAAACTAAAATTGATATAATTGTAATGAAGAAGGCGGGCTTGGAAAATCTGATACTCACAGCACAGATTGAGGGACAGAGGAAAGCAGCATGTAACATACTTGATGGCATTGAGTGGATAGATGAGAAAATAGGGCTTGGGAGAAATAACAAAAAGGCAAAACTTATCAAGAGCTACAAGGGATAGGAAGATGTGGAGAGCCCTGATCGCCTATGTTTTGAAGGCATAAGGCACATAAAGAGAAGAAAAGAGAGTTTATATGTTCCAAACAAGCAAAACAAATAGTAAAACTATTTTATAAGTTTGAACTGACAGTAGCACTAACTGCTCGGTCAATGAATGCCAAATGTTTACAGAAATTACCAATATTACCAATACACATTGGAAAACGTACTTGTGTGTGAAAATCCAATAATTGTAAGAATGTTGCAAAATATTGATTTTTATGTATGCCTTCATTTTAGTGGCATGAAAAAAAAACTGTAGGTATGCGTAATAAAATTTCCAAATAATCTAGAGTGTTATAATTGCAGAAAAAAATGAAATGATATTTATATGTGTGTTAAGTAATGGATTATCGATTAATAAGTTTATAGCATGTTTGTTGAAAAACACTACATTTCTTGACAATTTGCCTTCTGCAGAAAAACCTTTTTTTTTGCATTGCAATTTTTATTAAGTGTTTAAGTTTTATTGCTTTACCTTTCAGTGATTCTCAACTACCATATGTCATGAAATATTGTCACGGCATACAATTATACGTGTGTGTGAAGTAGTAATGATACAACATTTAAATAAATGAAGAAGTGTTAAACTTTTTGCAAATAATTTTTTTTGCTATTCTTCAATTCTCTTATTTTAAATACTTTCTTTTAATCTTAATTTTTAAAAAGGATTTTTATTCTTTTAAGTGTTTAAAATCAATCGTTTAACAGTCCCCATTTATACATTTTGGGTTTCAA
Source organism: Ascarosepion bandense (assembly GCA_037127315.1). Lineage (NCBI taxonomy): Eukaryota > Metazoa > Mollusca > Cephalopoda > Sepiida > Sepiidae > Ascarosepion > Ascarosepion bandense. The sequence goes on from JBBBDQ010001357.1 coordinate 1,153,670, forward strand.
TACAAAAGGAATATTCCTCATGAGCTTAGTCTTTCAGTTTTAATGCAATTTCCTACTTCTTATTCATGGGAATTAGGTTTCTAAACTTTGAATAACATAAAAAAAATATGCAGCATGAATGAATATGCCTGACTGAAAAAGAAATAAGGGTCAGCTTATTGCACACTAGCAGTATAGCCTGGCGTTGCATGGGTGTAATGAAAGCTTTAAAACTAATCCATGGTCCTGGAGCTCAGACTCAGCCTAAAGAATATTTGAAATAATAAAATAATTGTGACAATTTACCAATCGCACTTTATATATATATATATATATATATATATACACACACACACACACACACACACACACACTAGCAGTATAGCCTGTTGTTGCTTGGGTGTAATGAAAGCTTTAAAACTAATCCATGGTCCTGGAGCTCAAACTCTTTGGACGTTGACATGAAAGACTAAAAGCAATAGTTGTTTCCAGTTAAAGCGAAACCGTAGACTGAAAGAAAACTGAATGGATGTAAGTCAAATTTTGATTTCCTGGTATCGATATCAAATCAGTTTTTTTCGTTGTAAACTGAATTTTGAAGGCTAAATAAGTCCTCTGAGTAAATGGCATCATGGCTGAGACTAAGAACTACAATTATATCTACTTAAAGCAAAACCTGAAGCAAAAACTAAAATAAAAGGGCTGAAAAAAATAGACATACAGGCAGATAAACAGACACACACACACAAACATCTTTCCTTTTATATATATATATATATATATATATATATTATCAATTTTCTGCACTATTGTAAGAACTGCAACCTTGAAACTTCTGAATATCATTTTTTATGTCTTTGTCTATGAGTGCATCAAACTTGATTAAAATCGGACCACTCCTTCTATAACCTGAGTTTTTGATTTTCGATATTTATCAGGGGTACCTTGTCACAAAACCTAGCTAAGAACACTCGCAGATGCTTATAGTACAACTGTGTAAATTTTCAAGAAAATTGGTTCAGTCGTTTTGCAGTCTACAGGTAACGGACACACACAGACACACAGATAAAGTTCTATTTATAAATAAGTTTAGATTTGAATAATATTTGAAAAATGATGAAAAAACACCAAGCACAGGTTTCAGACTAAATAAGCTGCGCAAAAAGTTAAATAGAAACAATGAAATAAAGTTCGTATTTGTGTATTTTTAAAAAAAATCTCTGGTTTTATCTCATAACATTTAAATGTATGTCCTTTAAAAATTTGGCTCAGTGTGCCATGATAATTTTAGTTGTTCTTAGATATGCCGTTACTTAAAAAGGTTGAGAAATACTGTTTAAGCTTTTACATTCTGCATTATCACACTTGTGGAGAAAGAAAATTAAGTGTCAGTGGATCAGTTAGTAGTTATGGTAAGTCAAATGTTTAACCAAGTTTTTCCATCTTTCATCATCAGTCCTATGACCAGGTGTGGTTGTAGAGTTGCTGTACAGGTGAGCACCTGACGAGCTCACTCCTGATGTTTCAGGTGCGTGCTAATGTCTGAGTTTCTTTGAATGGTATTCCAATCTTCTCTGTGACATTGCTTTTTTTTTTCTTTTGTCCGCCTCTTCTTGGTACCTTGTAGGATGATAGTGGAAAGATTGTTGACCCTTATGATGTGTACTATTTACATTATTTGGACTATTGTCCTCATCATGGTTGCCATCAACCAAGATGAGGACAAATTGGTGCGTCCTTACCTTTTAGTGAATGGGTGACAGTGGTGTGACCTATTTGAAGTCTAGTCATTACTACTTTTTCTCTTCTTGACATTTTCCAATTAGAAATTTTAACTTCTATTCATTCTTTGAGGATGGGTTTAATTTTGTAGAGTTTATTTTTGCAGGAGTTCTACTACTCTTGCCATTTAGTCATAATAAAGGTGTTGATTATAGGTTTGTAATCTGTGTGGGGTACTTTTATATCACTAATGTTGATGTTTAATGATTTTTTAGCTGCTATGTCTACTTTTTCGTTTCCTTTGAGATCAATATAGCAGGAGTTCTACACAGTGAAACATACTAAGGGGCTGTATAGATCTTGAACAAATGCAATTAAGTTACTATCAGGAAAACAATCTGAAAGACATCTTCAACAAAGCTAACCCAAATGACCTTTTAGAATTTCTAAAAGCAAGAAAGTTATATAACAAAATATAGTTGCAAAAGAAGATAGCATATAACCATCACACATCAAATTACAACACCTCTACTAATATCTTGACAGCAATACACACAAAAGATCAACAAGCAGTAAACAAAAACCAAACAAATTCTTCAGCATTAAATGACCGAAAAGGGTAGATATGACCGAAAAGGGTAGATATGACCCAAAAGGGTAGATATGCTGGTAAAACAAACAACTGAACAAGATGAGGACAATAGTTTGAATAATATAAAGTGTAAATACTACATAATCTCAGAAATATAGATAAATCTTGTGTCTTGACCATTCCAGCTTTCTTTTCTTGATGATGTGGGGGATATGAGGTTTTCCAATGGGCCTGTTTCTTGTTTAATCATGCCTCATGTTGTGTCATTTGTGATGTTGCCTAAATCAGAGGAGCTAACAATGATTTTGCAACATGTCATTTCTAATGTTTGGATGTATTGTTGTAATTCTGCAGTTAATGTCCAACGTTCATAGATGGGAAGCAAGATTTCCATCTTTATTAATCATTAATGGATTACCCAGATGATAAAATAACTTACGACAACAGCCTGTGCTTGGGGATGAATTGGAAATACCACATTCATATTGTAGATATATAAATAGATTTCATCAAGAACATTAATCATTTAGGAACGAATATTTTTGCATTGACTCACATCATTGAAACATCACTGTAGTCACTCTTAGTCATTGCTTTTCTGGTCATCATCACTAAGAATTTTCTTGATTCCCTATATCTGATTGATTGTTTTGTTTTTTATGGCGTATAAACTCCTTGGAGGTTATTTAAATAGTTTTAGAGTTAGATTAGATTTTTTTTATTTTTAGATAATTAGCTCGTAGCTGTGGCAAAAAGAGGTGGATTTATACCTTTCTCAAGGATATTTGTGTGTAAGTGAATATACCCAAATAAGAATTTGAACTCAGCTCTCCAATTAACAATTCTGAGCCATTATCCATTACACCACCCACACATCCAAGCGTACAGCTCTTGGTATTTCCAAGTGGTCACCCATCTAAGTACTGACCAGGTTTGACATTGCTTAACTTTAGTGATCATATGGGAACCAATGTTTCAATGTGATGTGCTGATAGTACCATATATACACAGAAGTTTACTGGTATTCCCAAGCTGTCACCCATCTAAGTCCTGATCAGGTTCAATGTTGCTTAAGTTTGGTGATCATACAAGAACCAGTTTTTCAATGTAATGTGTCCATAAGCCCATATATTTGATTTATTGAAAGAGAAATTCCATGTCAGCAGTTCCAGAAGCTATGACATTTTTTTTTGTATCTAATCTAAACTTATATATTAATGGAACTTTGGCTGTGTGTGTCCGTTACCTATAGACTCCGAAACGACTGAATCGATTTTCTTGAAAATTTATACAGTTGTACTGTAAGCGTCTGCGAGTGTTCTTAGCTAGGTTTTGTGTCGAGGTACCCCCAATAAATATCGAAAATCAATAATCGAAAAAATTGGGTTATAGAAAGAGTGGTCTGATTTTAATCAAATTTGATACACTCATAGACAAAGACATAAGAAACGATATTCAGAAGTTTCAAGGTTGCAGTTCTTACAACAATGCAGAAAATCGATTTTTTATATATATATATATATATATATATATATATATATATATAAAAGGCAAGATGTTTGTGTGTGTCTGTTTATCTGCCTGTATGTCTGTATTTTTTCAGCCTTTTTATTTTAGTTTTTGCTTCGGGTTTGGCTCTAAGTAGGTATAATTGTAGTTCTTAGTCTCAGCCATGATACCATTCACTTCAGATTTAGCCTTCAAAATTCAGTGTATGACGAAAAAAAAACGTATTTGATATCGATAGCAGGAAATGAAAATTTGACTTCCATCCATTCATTTTTCTTTCAGTCTACAGTTTTGCTTTAACTAGAAACAACTATTGCTTTTTAGTCTTCCGTGCCAACGTCCAAAGAGTCTGAGCTCCAGGACCATGGATTAGTTTTAAAGCGTTCATTACACCTGAGCAACGCTGGGCTATACTGCTAGTATCTTATATATAATGTAAAGATTTTGGATCAAAGATTTTGGATCTTTCTTCTATGTGCTGTGTATCTTTCGAACATGAGTGATTATGGCTCTTTACAACTTCCTATCCTTTGTAGCACATAGTAATGTTTGTTGTTATACTCTCTCTCCCTGTTCTGTCATTCATTAACGCAAGCCTGTTTCTTCTTTTTTTTTCTTATAATCATATCACCCCAAGCAAGGCAGTCTACTGCCACTAGTGTGTGTAGGTAGTTAAATAGGAGGAAAGTTATGAGAAAGAGTGCAGGTTACAGGGTGTGTCAGGAAGTGGGTAAGAGAAGGGTTGCGATACTGAGAGTGGAATGGATGGAGAAAGAAGCATGAGAGAGGATGTAAGTTAGCAAGATAGATGACTCTTGACTTTACACTTAAACTCCTGGAGATTGTAGCCGTTGGGGAAGCAAGTAAACTGAAGGGAATTCCACAGGTAGGGAGGGTGCGAGAAAAGAAGCTGCTGGAGTAGAATTTGTGTTTACATTTTATTGGTTTCACAATAAAAGGGTGGGATCTAGTTGCTAATCTTGTGGCTCAAGCAAATTCATGCAAAAGGGGAACCAGTGAGCTAAGTTCATCGGAGCAAAAGCCATGAAAGTACTTGCAGAAGAGACACAGAGAAGCCACATTGTGCCGGTGAGAAAGTGACTGTATCTGAGCTGCCAGTTCAGGATCGATCACATTACAGATTCTCCATTGGATTTTGTCACAGACCCCTATGCGGATAGCAGGGGTACTTGACCAGATATGGCAGCAGTATTCAATGCAAGGGTAGATTTACTGACTGTTTCCTCCTTCTAGTTCGCTTACTTTCAATATACATTTGAAAATTTATATCTCATTCACTCTTTTAAGATGACACCATTTTATTCTGTTTTAGGCCCTCAGATGTGATTGTCACGCCATAGCCAAGGATTTTCATTTTTTTTGCCACATATTGAAAAATTTTCATTTAAATTGAAGTAGTTTAATCCTGTTGAAAATGACAATTTATCTTTCAAAGAATATTACACTTGTGTTAGCTCCTAAAAAGTATGTTGAATTGACTAAATGTTTGATTTATTATGAGACAAATATTCTTAATATTAACATTATTAAACAGCATGTTAACTCTCCTGCTGGATAGAAATAAGCATCACCGACAAAAAGACAGACTGCATCCTTGTTAGAAAGGGCTATATGGACTATATACCCATATAGAAAAAAAAAACATTTTTCTTCTATATGCTGTCTCTTCAGGATGTTGTTATCATGACTCTCCACAACTTCCTCCTCTTGTAGGCCTTAGCAACATTTTCCCCCACTCCCACTGCTATTCATCAGATAGGTGGCCCTCTACCTTCCCAAGTCTCTTTTGCCTTTATAATCCTGTCAGTGTCAAATTTTCTAAGCCCTCCTTCCTCATTATGTGTTCAAGAAATTTTAGTTGTCTTAGTGTTCTTTTTGTTTCCATTTTCTTGAAAACTTTTTGTTGCTTATTCACTGTCCATAGCATTCTTAGCATCCTTCTGTAGTACTATTTCTGTTGCCTCAAGTTTTCTCTTTATCTGTAAGGAGATTGTCTAGCATTGACTACCATACTTTTTTGGAAAAAAAAAAGGTAAAAAAAGCAAATGGAGAACATGTTAGCTAATATGTCAGTTGGTTTGATTAAAACATAAAATAGAAGTAATTAGGACACACAGCTACAAAAAAGGATATCAGATGAAGCAAAAGGTTGGTTGATTCATGCCTAATTGATAACATAAGACCAGATAAAGTATATATCTGGAAATTTTATATGTATCTCTTACAGCACTTCATTTAGATATTATTAGAATATCAAAAGACATTTCAGAAAGTCAGATATATTTATAAAGACTAAGATATATTGGTTTGACCAAAAGATTTCTTTTGTTTCTTCATTAAAGTTGAAAATAAAACTAAAAAAATTTCTTCAATCAATTGCACAAACTTCTTATGTTATCTCCAAGATATGCTTGTAAAAAGATTCGGGTTTAAAGTATCGAGTTAAAATTAGAGATAATTTCTGGCTAAAGTATCCATCTATATCCAGTAAGAGTTCAAAAAATTTATTATGGCAGTTAAAAATGTTTCTTTGTACTAATGGTGAGCTGGTCTGAACAAAACAAAACTTTTTGGTAAAACCAATATATTTTTAAAAGCTTCATAAATCTATCTTCTCAAAATGTTTTCTGCTATTTTAACAATATTTAAAAGCATGCAAAAATATGCTTGTCTTACTATGAGATATCTGTAGAACCTGATGTCTATATTGTTGTCTTTAAACATAATTAAATTGAAATTTGTATATTGATGTGAAACAGGAAATATATAAGAAATGTCTATTTAATAATATTTGTTGGGAATAAAAATTAAGTTTGATTGTTATGTACACTGTGTTGTAACTCTTTCATGGATGCTGCATGTGATGGCAGCGCTGTTGTTGATGCTGTGTACTGTAATTCTTTCATGGATGCTGTGTGCGATAACCCTGTGTGTGCATATCTGTATGTGTACAGTGATTATTTGTTCTTTTTGTTGTTATTTTTTTTTTTACTTTACGCTCACCCCTTAGCATTTTCTCTCTTTCTCTTAATTGTCCCTATTTGACTTCCAGTTTTCAAGACATATGCTGTCATTCTTAATTTTTGAGCATCATTGTATAATAAAGCCGAAACAGGGACACTATAAAGACAGTACTCAATGTGCATTACAAAAAAAATATCTGAACTGATTTATAAATGGAACTTTTTGTGTGTGTCTCTGTGTGTCCATTACCTAAAGACTCTGAAACGGCTGAACCAATTTTCTTGAAAATTTACACAGTTGTACTATAAGCGTCTGCGAGTGTTCTGAGCTAGGTTTTGTGTTGAGGTACCCCCAATAAATATCGAAAATCAATAATCGAAAAAATTGGGTTATAGAAGGAGTGGTCCAATTTTAATAAGATTTGATACACTCATAGACAAAGACATAAGAAACGATATTCAGAAGTTTCAGGTTGCAGTTCTTACAATAGTGCAGAAAATCAATAATATATATATATATATATATATATATATATAAAAGGCAAGATGTTTGTGTGTGTGTGTCTGTTTATCTGTCTGTATGTCAGTAATTTTTTCAGCCCCTATATTTTAGTTTTTGCTTCAGATTTGGCTCTAAGTAGGTATAATTGTCGTTCTTAGTCTCAGTCGTGATACCATTCACTCAGAGGACTTATTTACCTTCAAAATTCAGTTTACGATGAAAAAAAACTTATTTGATATCGATACTAGGAAATGAAAATTTGACTTACATCCATTCATTTTTCTTTCAGTCTACAGTTTCGCTTTAACTGGAAACAACTATTGCTCTTTAGTCTTTCATGTCAACGTCCAAATAGTTTGAGCTCCAGGACCATGGATTAGTTTTAAAGCTTTAATTCCACCTAAGCAACACTGGGTTATACTGCTAGTTGTTTATAAAAGTATAATATCACTACATAAAAATTATGATGTTACAGAACAATACTGTTCTTCTTCAGGTGATATGTTAAAATATGTTAAAATTACAATGTTTTGTGTGTGTGTGTATGTATATATATATATATATATATATATATATATATATATATATATATATATATACACACACACAGTGAACCAGCAGACGTTAATTCAAACAAGTGCTCAATGTGAACTAAATATGCAGAGCTAACAATATGTTAAAGAACAGAACACGCATCACTTACTTGTTACCCAGGTTTCAACCATGCAGGTCTCTTCAGGCAAACAGTTGTCTGCATGAACCCCCATAGAAGGGGAGGTAAACACACGTTAATGCCCTCAGCCAGGTTTGTATAATCCCCAAACATACTTTTGTGAATGCCTACACCTTGTTATAACTTTAGACCTTTCTTTCAATAAATTTTTCTGATCTGAGTATGTGACAATAGCCAGATTTTCCTCCTGGCACAACTGGGTTTCCTTCCCCTCTCTTTCATCAGACATTGGTGTAAGGAGGCACCCCTCCTTGTTGATATTATGGTTACTGTGTATATAAGCAGGCGCCTTGAACATGTAGACTACTGCTTGACTGAAAAGACCTTAGTGATCAAAACTTGGATAGCAAGTAAGTGGTGTGAGTTCTGTCCTTTAACACACACACACGCATCTCTCTCTCTCTCTCTCTATATATATATATGTGTGTGTGTGTGTGTGTGTTAGTCATCCACATACAAGTCTGTTTTGCTGTATCACAGCTCATTTGTGTGGCTAGACACATCTACTTGCTTCTGGCCGAGATTGAAACTCAACTGATTTGGTGTCAGTTGGAGTCGCTACTTCCTTAGCCATGGACTCAGAGAAGGGAAATTTTACGTGTTGTATATAAACAGTGTATACACACACCAGTCACCAAAAGAACTCTCTTCATTTCTGAAGAGTAATGGATATATCGCAGAAGTAGAAACTGTTTTTAAAATTTTCTTCTCTAGAGAGCACAGTCGTAATGAGAGCATTTTATATATATATATATATATATATATATATATAGGCAGTAAAAATCCAGCAAGGATAGGTAAAATCCAGGATTAGGTTGGTAAATAATCCGGGAGGATCCTAGTAAGATCATTAAAATATTAAAACTGATCCAATAGAGAGCTCAATTCAAACCAATTCAATTTACAGAGTGGATATTTCTTTATCTGAAAATTCAGATAAAACTTAGTGGGGAAATAGCCATTTTCAACATGTCATTTTAAGGCATGCATTCTTCGACCCCTAATAAACAGAGAATGAGGAAAAATTCTAAGCCTAGAGGTTAGCTTACGTAAAGAAAGAGGTTGGAATGTATTGTTTTTTTTGGTGGGGGTTGGGCTAGGGGAAAGAATTTAGTAGTAATTTCTCCTTGGTAGTGGGAATTATGTGGCTTGACCCTTGAGTTAGTAGTGGTAGGTGGTGGGGAAGTAACTGCTTGGCCAAATTTTAAAAAATTTTATTGGGACTAATTAGGAGAATAGGATAATAGCTTAAGAGATAGGTGTAATCTGTGTTTGACAGAAAAAATTAAAATTTTAAAATTTCAAGACCAAAATATACTCCTGAACAAACGAAGGGAGATCCTAAGTATGTGTCGCCATAGAAATAAGTATAAATTACATTAATTATTCTATTCTACTTCGCAGAAATAATCATATGACACATGTTATTCAATGTTTTATTTGGGGATAAAAAAACATGTTTACATATATAAGGAAAATCTATGCCAAATGGAATTTTTTTGTGTGATGTGTTTCATGTTTTAGGACTTCATCAGATTAAAGTGATGATTATGTCGATATTTTTTTTTTTTTTTTAATCATTTCACACCAAGCAAGGCATTCCATTGCCACTATTGCACATGGGACTACATAGGGGAAGGTAAAGTGGAGGAGTGGTTGGGTGTAGGAAATGTCAGAAGGAAGGTGGTAGATGGGTAAGGGTACCGAGGATGAGGGTTGGGCAGATGAGAAGAGTGTTTGGAAGAATGGGAGCGAGTTAGTGTGTTAGGAGGTGTCTATTGACCTTACATTTGAACTCTTGGAGATTGTAACCGTTGGAGAAGCAATCATGTGGAAGGGAATTCCACAGTCGGGAAGTGCGAGAAAAGAAACTGTTGGAGTAGAAGTTGCAGTTGCATTTTATCGGTTTCACTGTAAAAGGGTAGGATCTAGTTGCTAATCTAGTTTCTTGTGCAAATTCGTATCTAGGGGGCAGCAGTGATCTAAGTTCATCGAAGCCGTGAAAGTATTTATAGAAGAGACACAGGGAAGCCACGTCGCGCCGGTGAGAGAGAGACTGCAGGTGGTCTGCCAAGTCGGTATCGATCACATTACAGACCCTCCGCTGTACCTTGTTGAGAAGACCGAGGAGAATAGCAGGAGCACCCGACCAGATATGGCAGCAGTATTCAATACACGGGCGGATGGTAGATTTATAAATGTGCAAGATAGATTCAGACGAAAAAAACTTCTGGGCCCTGCACAGAGAACCAACTTTCATAGCAGCGGATTTAGCAATGGATTCGATATAGTCATTCCATTTGAGGTCTGCTGTAAGTGTGAGACTAAGGAGGCGTAGTGTTTTACTCTCTGGGAGGCAAGCCTGGTCCATGCTAATGGGAGGTAGGTGCGATTGTCTATGATGGTTAATTGATAGTAGCTTTGTTTTAGAAGCATTAAAACTTACGAGCCATTTCTTACCCCAGTCCACTGATTACACATGTTCATGGAAGAGAGGGGATGCTGAAATTTTTTATTTATTTACTTTTTTTTTTTTTACTTTTTTTTTTTAAACTTATAAGTCAATATGTTAAACATTAGCAAATAATCTGATAAACTAATGAGAAAACCAGGATATTTGTTTATAAATATTTAAAGTTGCTATGGATAAAATCTTGTTACAGATTGTGACCCTGGCTGAGAATGTTGTCAAAAAAATAAAAATAAACACCAACAAAAATAAAGAAAAGTAAAAAAAAAAAAATCTTCATTCTTGGATTATAAAAAAAAAAAGTATGAAGTTTTTTTTCCCCTACTTAACTATAGGTAAATAGTAAGGTAGACTGAACTCATTAGCCTTGGTAGGACAACCAGGTGAGGAGGACAACTGTGAATTAAAAACTGAAGACAATAGGATGCTATTCAACAATCTTTTTCAAACTGTTATATCAATTTACAGACGATAATGGCTATCTACAGCTTCTAATGTTCTTAAGAGATATGGAAGTTAAAGATAGTTATCCCCAAAACTTGAGGAATAATAGCTCTTCATTTCAGGCAATGTATACAGACAACTTGCATAAAATAAATAAGCCATATCAGTTTTTTTTAGTACTATATAATAATTAATATACTGAATATAATTATTAAATATTTTTATTAATACTGGGTCTTTTAGAAACTGATTGATACTGGATATTTTTAGAAGCCTGTAATCAATAACAGTCCTCTCTTTTTATGTATATTATTGATCTAGTGTGTTGTAGCACAGTGGATATCGGCTCGGAATGAGAAATTGGGGAGCCAAGTTCGAATTCCAGTTGAATTCATTGCATTCACTTATGCACAAATACCCTTGGGAAAGGTATTAATCCATCTCTTCCTTCCAGTTTTGGGTTAAATAACAGGACAGATTGGGTTCTATAGCCTTGGTCAGCAACCAGTCTACCGCAGAAAGCAATGGCAACCTACTGCGGGATAATCTTCGTGTTTCACATATGGCACTTAACTGACTGATTGATCTAGTAGTTTTGGGCTAGTTGTCTACCATGATTAGGATTGTACGGGGTTTAGAGAAGGGTTTCTTTTTCTTTTTTTTTTTTTTTTTTTTTTTTTTTTTGGGGAACTGTATTCTTTAAGCATGCCTAAATTCTTATTTAAACCTAGTATGTATGAATTTATTTTTAAAATATATTTTAACTTGAACCTTTGGCATTCTTGTTAGCATTTAAATGAAACGGCTAGATCTAATTAGTGATATAACACATACACAGACTCTTCCAGCTCCATACCTTACACAACTTTGATCCTCAGAAATTTAAATGTAATGTCAAATGCTTTTTATTGTCCTTCTGATTACTGTTCTTTTGGTCTTGCTCCTTAGAAATGTTTCAGTACTAGTAACTCCTTGTGTCCCAGTAGCTTTGTCTTGATTGGAGTGAATTAACAAATTCCTTATCAGTCAAAATCAGTTTATAGTTTTGTATAAAAGATCTAATGACACACAGTTTAATCTCTGTATTTGATTTGAAGGATATTTTAATACATTGTAAAATTTGAACATTTTTTTTTACGTTGACAATAATTGTTACTGTTCAGCTTAATTACACCCAAATTAACAAATTAATTCTAATCAAGTGTAACTGAGGCAGACAAAACGTTAAAAAAAGTGCAAACAAAGAAATGGGAATTGAGCAAACCAACTTGTCTTTATTTGATGCCATTTATGATACCTTTGACCGACTCTGAAATGATTCATGTTTCTCTTAACAATGGCATCAAAGTGTCAGAATAGTGATGTTGGTAAATTGGATATGCCAAAGAGAGACTGTAAAATGTTCAACTATAAGTGACAAGCTGCAAGTTTTCAACTTTAACAAGAAAAGAAAGAATCGTGTACTGAGGTTTCTAGAATCTAGAATATATATATATATATATATATATATATATATTTTTTTTTTAATCATTATTTCCCCAAGTAAGGCGAAAATGCCACTGATGCGCAGGGGGCTACTTAAGAGTGAAAAGATTGGAAAAGAGAAAAACTGGAAACCACATCCTAAACAGGAAACAAGGGATGAGCCTCTTCACCTGTGCAATAGACATGGGTGAAGTGTGAACCGGGCGATAGTTTAGTCTATCTACTCCAGTTGAAAAAAAAAATATAAAATAAAAAAAAAAGAGTGAAAAGTCTCTGCACCGTCAAAGCTTCCCATACTAGTATCAAAGATGCTGTCTTTCTTTATCCATGTGTTTTCATTGTCGAATAGTAGTGATTTGTGGGAATGTTTAATGATATCAATTTAATTTGGGTTTATTTTTATTTGTTCCTGGGCTAAGGTGATGGCTTTATCTAGCATGAGTTCTGTTATAGACGGGTAGAATTCTTCTATGTCTAATTGTACAAATTGGCAATTACGTTTATTTTTTATATTATTGAACCAGTCCATAGTTGCTTTTGTGTTTTTTTCATTGGTTTACACCCAACTTCTTCCTTAGTTCAGAATCAGTTCTTTCTAGTATTGTTTTACTTATTTTTCCTAGTTCACTTTTGGTTGGGTTTATGAGTCTGCATGTGGGGTTTGTTTTGAACTGAACCTGATGATTATGCTTAGCATGAAACAGTCTGTTGCCCCTGGGTGTTGACTTCAAAGTTCACTCTTTTATATTTACATATGCTCTATCTCTGATATTGAGCACTTTATCCTATAAATATAGCACACCTTAAAACTATATTTATTCATATATATAGATATATATATATATATATATATATCGAGAGAAAAACTCAATATATAATTCAGTCAGTTAAGTGCAATACGTGATACATGCTTGGGCGATCATGTCTTGAAAGAGACATGACTGACTGGACAGGAGATTATCCTGCAGTAGGTTGCTATTGTTTTCTGTGGTAGACTGGTTGCCATCCAAGGCTATAGAACCCAATCTGTCCTGTTATTTAACCCATAACTGGAGGGAAGTGACGGATTAATACCTTTCCGTATATAATTAAATGGTTATAAATCCAGAATTTATTTCAGCATTTTTTTAGAATTGCCTCGTTCAGACCATTGATGAACAAAAAAAATCTCACATGCATACTTCTATATTTCCCTCCTGTCAGGTTTAGGTTTTTTTTTTCTTGTCTTAATGTAAGATACTCAATAGTAAATACATCAGTATATATATTAACATCATTTTAGATAGCATATTTCTATAAATATTTTGCTGTCATTGTTGATGGCATGGGCCCACTCGTTATGATATAATTAGTATAATTGTCTTGTTTTATTATTAACAAGTTTTGCATCTGTAAAGTTACCAGGTTTAATATCAATAGGATGTTCAATGATTTGCTTGACCTTAGTGTCTAAAATGTTACATATATTCCCAAGAGATTTTTAAAGTGGTCTTGCCATTTATTCAGTATGTCAACCTCACAGTTAGCATTTAACTTAGATTTGTTTGAGATTTTTTTTCTAAGTTTGATAGAACCTTCCCTTGGATACCAGGAGCTATACTTAACATCTCCTGGAGACTACATCCTACTAAATCACACCACTATCGACTCATCCGTGATATTTCTACAATCTTATGTGAACACAGAATGCACTTTGCAGGGCACAGCTAGTGAAGAAAACATGAACTTGCAGGTGATCTCCTGCTTTGGACACCTAACCATGGAGCAAGGTGATTTGGTTACCTAGCAACCGCCTACATTGACGAGCAATATTATGACACAGAATGGCTTCATAATGACCTTCTGACCTTGATGCAGGACCATCACTATTGGTTTGGTAGACTAATGAATGTCCAAGCTAACTTGACTGAACAAAAAAAAATAATTATTAAAATATGCATAGATATGGTTATCTATTGTCCAGTTCACACTCCTCCCTGAAAAGCAGTAGATGTTTATCCTTTGTTTCCTATTTAGAATCTGGTTTCCTCTAAAATCTTATCTGTCCTTCTCAGTAGCCTCTTGTATTTTAATGGCATTATTTCCTTCCAGGCAGTGAATTGATTTAAAAGAAAAATTATTGTTGTTAATCTCTTCAGTTAAGTGCTTTATATGATGAATGCTTAGGCAATCATGTCTCTTTTGATTCCTGACTGATTAAACAGAAGATTTTACTGCAGTAGGTTGTTGTTTCTTTTTGTGGTAGACTATATGTCCTGCTATTTAACCCATAACCGGGAGGGGAAAAGATGGATTCTTGTTTTTCCAAGGGTATTTGTGCTTAAGTGAATGTAGCAAACCCTTTAATCACTTAATGGGCCTAATTTATTAAAAATAAACTTTATCATAAGTATTTATATAGTAAAAAAAAAAAGAAATTACAGTATGTATCTCAAAGTGTTAAGAACTTATTAACTCCATCCACTTCCAAAAATCTGACCAATGATATTGTGTGTTTCGTTTTAAACGCTTTTTTTTTTTGTTGTTGAGCTGTTAATTTTTCAGCATTGTTTTGTATTAGCTGGTTTGGAAAAGTAGTTGTATTAGGCCTCCATCAGTCAGGGTTGACCATGGGTAGCATCCTAGTTGTCTGCTTGTCTGGAGCATTGGTGTCTGTGATTGTAGAAGCCAATGCAGAAATGAGAGTCCTTGTTGCAGAGGTTTCAGTTTGAAAAAGATAGTTTATAAAAACAATGAAAAATAAAGGTATTTAAGTGATATCTTTTACAATTCTTTTTTTCTAAGTTACATGTGAGTTTTGTTGCTTTGTGATTGTTCTTTCTCTAGCATAATTTATTGTGGTGTAATGGTTAGAAAGTTTATCTCGTTAGGTCCTTTCATTTATACGCTGTTTTCTTCTTATAAACTTAGTAGCCACTCAACGGAATTGATTTAATGTCAACACATTTTTTAAAGATGACAATTTTTACATGAATCTCTTTATTGTTTCCTTGTATTGCTATCATATAATGTGTATTAAATCAGTCTGGTGGTTTTAAATTTCCAGAAGGTTAGCAACAGTGATAGAAACCTATAGAATGCTGGAGGTTATAACCATCAAAAGTGAGACTTTAACCATGAAATGAAAACATTTTCTGTAATATTTAGTGAAATATATTTAAAAGTAAGGTTGCTAGACAAACACACACACACACACACACACACACACACACACACATATATAGTTATCTGCAGACAGATCTGTTTCGCTGTATCACAGCGTATCAGTACGGTTAGACATCTGATTGCTTTTTACCCAGGATTGAAACCTGATCGACTTGGCATCAGTTGGCGATTCTACCTCTGAAGTATGGGTGCTCTGTAGAATGAGGCAGACTTTTAGCATGCGATATATCATGTATACACACACCAATAGCTGAGAGTGTTCTAATTCATTACTGAATGAACGATGCATAGATGCTAGAGTAGCTACTGTTTTTTCAATGTCTACCATGCTTTCAGGGTGTGAGAGCATAAATAGTCATATATATATATATATATCTGAGTGAATACAGGCCGAAGAAAGAATTCTTACAATGTCCAAAACATTAATTTAAAACAGTGCTCAATATATAATGTATAGAGCTGTGAATATTTATTATAAATTATATTTTAGAACATGTACATAATTATTCTGTATATACCCGCTACAAAGGTACGTTCGTTTTGACATTGAAACTTTAATGTCTCGTCAGGCGGTGTGTAAAGTAATGGTAATGGAAAGGAAGGAGCATTTCCATTACTTTACACACCGCCTGACAAGACATTGAAGTTTCAATGTCGAAACGAACGTATCTTTGTAGCGGATATATATAGAATAATTATGTACATGTTCTAAAATATAATTTATATGATGGCTGATCATAAAGTATTGGGACGGCTAGTGGTATAAAAAGAAAACTACTACACACATCGATTCTGCATTTAATCTCCTTTGAAGTAGACCCCTTCTGAAGCCACACAATTTATTTAGCATCATTTCCATTAATTGCATTCTCTTTGATTAATCTTGAAGTTGTGTTTCTTTCAAGTGGGATTTGATTTTTGAAGAGCAAAAAGTCCCAAGAGACAAGATCTGGCGAACACTGTGATTGTCAGGTTTGGGGAATGTTGTCAAACACTTTTGCACAAACCATGGTCACTGATGAAACCTTTGGTATGGCAAGATGATCATACTCCAAGCCCTGCTATAAACAATAGAAGTGAGCATGAATGCTATAACTTAGTGTGTGAATGTGACAGAAGAGTTCAAGGACAGTCTATGCTAAGCAATTTTACTCTGTATAGCTTAGCTATATTACCATAGAAACAGTTTAAATACTTTTTGATCAGACCTCGTACACATGAATTTTTTCTAATTGAAAGGGATTTTAGATTCGATTATGCTTTTAACAAATTTTCTAAAATAATTTTTCATTCAGATATTTCAACATTTAAGAGAACAATGGAAAAATTGGTTTTGACATTTTCAAAGGAGAACATTGATTTAATAATTTCTGCATGTATGCAAAACCAATTATGATAAATTTTTCAGGAATTGTTTGATAGAATAAAGAATTTTTTTTTTGTTTTTAAAAAAATTTTGGCTTTTCGGCCGAGTCAGTTAAGTGCCATATATGATACATGCTTGGGTGGTCATGTCTCTTTTGATTCATGACTGATTAGGCAGGAGATTTTCCTACAATAGATTGCCATTTCTTTCTTTGGTAGACTGGTCTGTCCTACTATTCAAGGTTATTTCTTCATAAGTGAATGCAACAGACCTCATTGGGATTTGAACTCAGCTCTTCAATTTCTCATTCCGAACCATTACCCATTACACTTCACTGAATAATGTTTAATAAAAACTAATATATATTTTAGATATACAAAAACTTGTAAATCAGCTAATACTGTACAGTTATTAGTGTTAACTATGCTGACACTTGAGGTCCTTTGAAGGATTGAACTCACCATCCTTGGCTAATAAATCTCTGAAGCTATTAGACTCCTTCTCATCATTTTAATGGATGTGTTCTAAGTAGTGACAGTAGCAGGCTTGTTTCCTTTCCTGGGAGTATTTTTCTGCTGTCTTGTAAAGTGTTGTCACTGAGTTTATTGATTAAGATCCTTTTTTTATCAACTACATTCTACAAAGATTTTTGAAATGTCTTTGACAAATTGTCATGTAGAAAGAAGTATTGACACGACACATGTCACTGAACGCTGATTTCTTGTTAACAAATAAAATGATAAAAATGGAATATTTCACTGGGGATCACATGACCATGATAATAATCTTCTAATTATCACCTTATCAGCCCCCTACTGATTTTTGGCAAAGTGCTTGTGGCCAATATCAATGCTGAAGTGGTTCAACATCTCACAGCCCACTGCCTCATTTTCAATAAACAGTATGGTTTCCGCTTCACCAGATCCACTACCGATATGTTAACAACCTTCACAGAGTATATATACCAGGCTCTCGATTAGAACGGCGAAGCTTGAGCTGTTGCACTAGATATCTTCAAAGCATTTGACAGTCTGGCATGCTGGCCTTCTATGCCAGCTACAAGGCTATGGTATAACTGGACAATTGTCTGACCTAATCCAGCCTTTACTTTCAAATCACATAATGAAGATAGTATCTGGAAGCATACCTATTCAATACTATCATACAAACGTTAGGGGCACCTCAGTGTGGTGTAGTGGTTAGCAAGCTTGTCTCACTAGAACCTATTACAACTGAGTAGTGAGTTCGATCCTCATTGGGAACCCCATGCCTTTGGTCTTGTGCCACATCTAAGTGGTGCTTAGTAAATCAACTATCATACAAACGTGAGTGTCCCTCATGGCTCTTATATACATCCTACACCTTTTCTGATCTTCAAAGGTTTCTCTGATGTAATCAGATTCCAAGTAGGCATCCATGCTAATGACACAACCATTTACTCCCAACTCAATAAGAAATCTGCCGAGGCTGACAAAGCATACTTCGCTGTTGATCTTGAAAAGGACCTCCAATCTGTGATGGACTAGATTAAGAAATGGCTCATAAATTTTAATGCTTCCAAAATGAAGCTGCTTTCCTTTACCCACCATAGACAACCACTCCCCTCCATCAGAATGGGTCAGGCTAGTCTCCTTAAAATCAAAATACAGCACCTACTCGGCCTAACTTTAACAAGTGGAATGACTACATTGAATCCATAGCTGAATCTGCTGCTCGGAAAATTGATTCCCTCTGTAAAGCCAGGAAGTTTTCCTTGTCTGAATCCATCTTGCACATATATAAATCTACCATCTGCCCGTGCATTGAATACTGCTGTCATATTTGGTTGGTTGCTCCAGCTATTCATCTTGGGCTTTTTGACAAAATCCAACAAAGAATCTGCAATGTAACCAGATTCTGATCTGGTAGCTCAACTTCAGTCACTTTCTCACTGACGTAATGTGGCTTCCCTCCGTCTCTTCTACAAATACCTTCATGATTTCTACTCCGATGATCTTAGCTCCCTGGTGCCCCCTCTGTATGAATTTACTTGAGCTCCTAGACTAGCAGCTAGGTCCCTATGTTTTGTAATGAAACCAATCAAATGTAACCACAATTTCTACTCTAGCATTTTTTTTTTTGCTCGCACTTCCTGCCTGTGGAATTCCCTTCTGTATACTTGCTTCTTTGACAGCTACAACCTCCAAGAATTTAAATGCAATGTCAATTGTCATCTCTTATCTCCTTGACTCACGCACTTTCCCTGACAATCCTTGTATCATGTTCTCCTTCCTTTCCACTCTATTCTCATGCAGCTTTCTTTACACCAGTGTTCTCATCCTTCTCTTACCCATTCTTTGACACTTTTGTAGCTTGCTCCTCTTTCCCATCATTCATTTCTTATGTAACCTCCTGCACACCAGTGGTAGTTCTGCCTTGCTTGGCGTGAAATGATTAGAAAAAAAAAAATCTTTCTTAAAGACTATACAGAAGTCTGGGGGATCAACTGGGTGAATCAACCAAGCAGATCGTTCAGGTAGATCAACTAGAGTTCAAGTAGTAGCAGCAGTTGTACTAGTTACAGCCGAGTAGCAGAATTCAGTCTTAGTCCTTGAGTAGATTACTCAGGAGGACTTCCAAGAGAGAAGACTACGTATTATCAGGAGGAATCTCTTAATACAGTGCTATTTGTGAGATATACGAATATCTTGCAAATAGCAACATACTGGAATATCACCTCCTAGTAATAACTATAACTAGAAATCCACGTGTGACTGAAGTAATATACCAAAACCTAGGACTTATGGTCATATCAAGTTGAATACACCAGTTCTCACTCAATCACCAAAGTTAAGCAACGTTGAACCTGGTCAGTACTTAGATGGGTGACCGCTTGGGAATACCAGGTGCTGTAAGTGTTTAGTGACGGATGGGCATTGTGGTGCAGTGGATATTGGCTCGGAAAGAGAAATCGGCGAGCCAAGTTCGAATTCCAGTTGAATACCCTGCATTCACTTAAGCACTGGTACCCTTGGGAAAGGTATTAATCTATCCCTTCCCTCCAATTATAGGTTAAATAACAAGGGTAGGATTTGGGGACCCTGCCCTTAAAAAACAAATCCCAATGGATCTTAATACTCAAAAAGAAAAAAGTATTACTAGACACAAAACTTATATAAAAACAACAATAAATTTTTGAAAGGAAAAGGTATTACCAGCAATAAATAAATAATTTAGTTGGCAATTAATGATCTGCCGAGGTTGATATGGCATAAAAACAAAACAACCAACAATCAACCAACCAAAACCTAAAACAATACAATTGTGTGATACCACAACACATCGATAACATTTTAGGTTACACCACAAATATAAAATTTAAACTTCAAAGTTAAATTACTGGAATCATATTTTTTTTTTAAATCTTTGTTTATAAATTGATTGAAATATTTGACAGTTGAATCTCAGAATTTTGCCAACTAATGCTGCATTAAATTTCTGTTGAATAGTAATTTATGAAAGCTTGATATTTTTTTTATGCTAACATTACCTCGAGATAAGGCTTAAAAGCCACTGAATGCAGTGGGTTACTGAATGAAGAGTGTAATATGAATCTAAGAGAAAGAAGGGAACCTAGGGATATTGATGATAGATAATGAGTGATCCTAGACTTGAAAATTGTAGTGCTGTTTTTTTTTTTTTTTTTAATCATATCACCTTGAGCAAGGTGGTAACACCACTGATGTGCAGGGGGCTATGTAAGAGTGAGAAGATTGGAAGAGAGAAAACTGGAAACCACATCCTAAACAGAGAACAAGGGATGAGCCTCTTCACCTGTTCAATAGATGAGGATGGAGTCTGAACCGGGCGATAGTTTAGTCTCCAATTGAAAAAAATAAGTGAGATGGTTGGAAAAAAGCAAACCAGAAACCACATCCTAAACAGGGAACAAGGGATGAGCCTCTTCACCTGTTCAATAGATTTCACAAAGTATCAATTCTTAGGAAGAATATCTGAGTCTAACATGCTTCTTAGCAATAACATAAGGAATTAGGCAAATTTGATCCTGTAGATGTAGCAAGGCGGGTTTTGGCTGTAAAGGTCTGAACTGAAGGTACCCCACTCTCAGACCACATTCGGCTAGGAAAGGAATTTTATATGATCCATGAACAACTTAACATCTGGATACTAATTATCATTTAGTATTGAGTACAGATACATTCGTTTATTTTAAGGTTAAGCATTCCTTGGACAAGTTACTTCGTATTCTCTTCAGTTTTTCATTTGAGGTTGTTGTTTGGTTAATGTTTATTTAATTTTTTATGAGAAATATTAAACTATTAACTACTCTCGTTTTTCTAAATCTTTAAAATCACAAGAGATATATCATACCAGGTATCTTTGCAAAGCTCTATTCAGGACTTGATAATCGAGTTTTCCTTCCATGTTGTTGATTTTTGATAATCACTTTAAAATTATTTGGCATTTCTTACAAAGCATGTGGGGCAAATGGCAGAAAAGTATCAGTTAATTGCCTTATAATGAGATAAATTTTTGGACAACCCATTGTTGACTTCTAAAAAAAAAAACATGTTTTGCAAAAAATATAAAATTTGGAAAATATAAAAGCCTATTGAATAATGCAAAAATGATGGCATCATTATTTGGAAGTGCCTAGGTTTGTGAACAACCTTTTTCAAAAATGAAATAAACTAAAATTTGGATAAGAACAAGTTTGGGTGATGACCTACTGTATGGTGTTTTGCTCCTGCCATTGACAAATATTTTACCTGATGTGGAGAAGTTATTGGACAATAAAGAAAAACAAGTCTTATTAAATAATTTTCCATTTTTAACTGTATTTCGTTTGGAGTAAGGAATTTTTATTTTTTAAAATTGTTTAAGCTGTTATCCTGCAGTAAAATAAGGAACCTTGTTGAAACAATATACCACTCTTACATTTTAAATAATATAACACTCCTAAATCTCCTAAGCCGACCAAGCATAGAGATGAACACAATATGGAAACCAGTAATACAGAGTGCCAGAGAAAATCATTAGTGTCAAAGAAACTGCAATATGAATTTTGGTAAAAAAAAATACTAGAGAAAAAAACATTAACATAAAAAATACTAGAGAAAACCATTAACATTAAAAATTGCAATATGAACTCTGGTAAAAAAAAAAAAAAAAGAAGGGTTACTGGACATTATGTTTATAGGTCCCAAAAATTCAGTTCAATCCAAGATACAATCCAAAAATACATGTGCTAGGCTTCAAAAATCTCCTAAGCCGACCAAGCATAGAGATGAACACAATATGGGAACCAGTAATACGGAGTGCCAGAGAAAATCATTAGTGTCAAAACTGCAATATGTGCTCTGGTAAAAAAAAAAATACTAGAGAAAACCATAAACATCAAAAAATTGCAATATGAATTCTGGTAAAAAAGAGTTACTGAACATTAGGTTTATAAGTCACAAAAATTCAGTTGTTCTTAAGGATACATGGCCCAGTGGATATAGACGTTAGTTAGTTCCTGTGACTTGACCCAAAGAGTTGTGAATTCAATACCAGGCTACAGCAGTGGCGAACAAGTAACTTACAGGGTTAGAGGGAGATAACTCATAACTACCAGAATGGAATTCATATATCCCAGTGATTGTACTAAAGTGTTCGGTTCGAAATTCCTATCACCTGAAGAAGGCTGGAGCGCACAACAGCCGAAATGTCATACTAATGGCAACAAAGCTGAGGACAATAGACTGAATGATGTAAATACTGTGAATACAATCTCATCTCAGAAATATAGACAAATATAACACTGACTTCATTGTTTTTCTTTAAACCTCCAAACCAAGGCAGCCTTTTGAATAGAGCAGTCTGAGGTCAAGACAATTTATTTTAATACATTTGCTATTATTAATCTCCTATGAGACACTGCACAACTGTCTGGCTTTTACTCTCCAAAAGATTACTGACCCTGCACTGGAATGTGATGCATGTCCAATGCATTTGGAAGTAGTGATAGGCTTGTCTGTGAGGAAAGGGGATTCAGGGTGGAAAATATGTCATCCTCTGTCAGGTCTTGTAAATGATTTTGGGCTTTAATATAGATATGTCCTGGATATGATGATAGACCATATCCAGGTCCTGGATTTGATGATAAACTGCATCCGGCAGCAAGGCCTCTAATTGGGAAGTTTTGAGGAGCATGGGACCAACTCTTAATTGCTGTTGTTCTCAGGCCCACTCTGACCTGGGATGGAAGCACCAGTTATAGTCCCACCTATGAGCAAACAATTAACCCTCAAACTGGGGTGAAAAGTATAAAAGTAGACTTTTATAATGAAAACTCCAGCAGAAGAAAATATTGGAGAAGAAAATATTACCAGCAATACATTTTTGAAGGAAGAAAATATTACCAGCAATACATTTTTGAAGGAAGAAAATATTACCAGCAATACATTTTTGAAGGAAGAAAATATTACCAGCAATACATTTTTGAAGGAAGAAAATATTACCAGCAATACATTTTTGAAGGAAGAAAATATTACCAGCAATACATTTTTGAAGGAAGAAAATATTACCAGCAATACATTTTTGAAGGAAGAAAATATTACCAGCAATACATTTTTGAAGGAAGAAAATATTACCAGCAATACATTTTTGAAGGAAGAAAATATTAACCAGCAATACATTTTTGAAGGAAGAAAATATTAACAGCAATACATTTTTGAAGGAAGAAAATATTAACAGCAATACATTTTTGAAGGAAGAAAATATTAACAGCAATACATTTTTGAAGGAAGAAAATATTACCAGCAATACATTTTTGAAGGAAGAAAATATTACCAGCAATACATTTTTGGAAGGAAAAGATTAAAATACAAAATTTTTAAGGAAGAAAATATTACCAGCAATACATTTTTGAAGGAAGAAAATATTACCAGCAATACATTTTTGAAGGAAGAAAATATTACCAGCAATACATTTTTGAAGGAAGAAAATATTACCAGCAATACATTTTTGAAGGAAGAAAATATTACCAGCAATACATTTTTGAAGGAAGAAAATATTACCAGCAATACATTTTTGAAGGAAGAAAATATTACCAGCAATACATTTTTGAAGGAAGAAAATATTACCAGCAATACATTTTTGAAGGAAGAAAATATTACCAGCAATATATTTTTGAAGGAAGAAAATATTACCAGCAATATATTTTTGAAGGAAGAAAATATTACCAGCAATATATTTTTGAAGGAAGAAAATATTACCAGCAATACATTTTTGAAGGAAGAAAATATTACCAGCAATACATTTTTGAAGGAAGAAAATATTACCAGCAATACATTTTTGAAGGAAGAAAATATTACCAGCAATTTTTAAAACATTTTTGAACGGAAGAAAATATTACCAGCAATACATTTTTGAAGGAAGAAAATATTACCAGCAATACATTTTTGAAGGAAGAAAATATTACCAGCAATACATTTTTGAAGGAAGAAAATATTACCAGCAATACATTTTTGAAGGAAGAAAATATTACCAGCAATACATTTTTGAAGGAAGAAAATATTACCAGCAATACATTTTTGAAGGAAGAAAATATTACCAGCAATACATTTTTGAAGGAAGAAAATATTACCAGCAATACATTTTTGAAGGAAGAAAATATTACCAGCAATACATTTTTGAAGGAAGAAAATATTAACCAGCAATACATTTTTGAAGGAAGAAAATATTAACAGCAATATATTTTTGAAGAAAAAATATACATACCAGTAATACATCTGACTCTTGACAAAACTCTCTTTACAAAAATATGTCAAGGAAACCTGGTCTACAAAATAATTTCTTACAAAGAATATATACTCTATTTATATGAATCTATTGTAAAAATCTTGTTTACATTAAATGATCCATTGAGTTTGATATGCCATAACACAAAATGAACCAAATTTTTTTTTCATTTAGTTGGACCTTTTCAAACATACAAAACCAGAAGACATCTTGACTTTTCTATAAAAAAAAAATTCATCAAAATTTGACTAAATCAACCTTCTTACAATAAACATTAAAAAAAAAATAAGACCCTAAAAACCTACCTTTTTGGTATTAAATAACTTGAGTGGTTGATATGCCGTTAAACAAAACTCATGCTCTAAGTCTTGGTTCAAACAGGGATTCAATCTTGAAGAGAAAAATTTAAACAAAACTTTTCTTATAAAAAAAAAAGTTATAACTTTAATTAGAATTTTTTTTTAAATTTCTGACTGTGTAGATGTAGTCTGGTCTGCATCCTCCTAAAGGGAATATAAAAAAGATACCCTTGTTGTTGGGCATGTAAAGTACTATAGGGAACCGGAATGTTTTCTGTTAATTTTTAAAAGTAATTTGCCAATCTGAGAGAAGGTGCAATGCCTGTCAGTTTTTCTTTGCAGAAAATCATCTTGGGTAGCTGATCAAAGAATATGAAAACCTATTTAAATTTACCATTATTATTTCTACAAATATCTAATTGTATCTGAATCTTTATTTGCTTTTTATTGCAACTTTTACTTATCTTTTTGATCTATGGTAATGGATAGAGAGTGCAAGATCAGAAATGGATGTTAGATAAAACATTGTGAACCATTATTAATAACTAGCTGTACCCGGCCACGTGTTGCTGTGACTCAGTTTGGTTAAATTGAAAAATTTATTTACTAAACCAATGAAATAAATGGGATATTGATAATAATTCATTGAAAAAAATGAATAGAAAACTTTTTTTTTTTAAAAGGGAAGAGACTCCTATTGTTTATGCCCACCAAAGTAGAAATAATAAGAAAAGAATGTCCTAGGTTTAAAAAAAAAATAAAGAAATTTATTTACTAAAATAATGAAATAGGAATTGTGCACGAAATTTGAGAATCGTGTATAATTATTTATATAGATAGTATGTGTATGAATTTCATATTTACTCACAGAAATTCTAGAATATATAATTTTGTTTAACTTAAATGTGGAGTTTTCCTGTTTTCGATGAAATAACAAAGTTGTCTGTAAAGGCGTCCAGATTGAAAATGAAAGTTTTTTTGCTTCGGCTTTCATCAGCTCTAATTGAGTTTGCAAAATATTTTTTTTAATATTGTAATAGTTTTTGATATTAGGTATTTAAAAACACGCTCGTATTCGATTAAAATGCTATAGTAAAATTTCAAAACTGTTAGTGTAGCCATTTTCTAGTTTAGCAGATAGTAACAAACGGACAAGTACATTTTTATTTATATAGATTTGGATTACTTTATATTTTTATCTTAATTTTTATTTGCTTTGTATCACGACTTTTACTCAGCCTGTCAGTCTGCAGCAATGAGTAGAGTGAGCAAGATTGTTAGTAAAGGATATTAGATGAATCATTGTCAACCAATATTATTAATTTTAACTAGTATTGACTTTCATTTAGTATTGTCATTGATTATTATTCATTTTGACTAGTATCTTAGTTTTTACTTGCTTTTAGTCATAACTTTAGCTGTCAATCTACAGTGTTAAGTAGACAGTACATGATTGTGAATAAAGGATATAAGATGAACCATTGTCAAGTGTTATTATTTTAACTTATATTTCATCTATATTTTTTTATTAGAAGCAGTTTTGTTCATGATTATTATTCATTTTGACTGGTATTTACTTTCATCTTAGTTTTTAACTGCTTTTAATCACAACTTTTTTTTTTTTTAATCATCTCACCCCAAGCAAGGCATTCCACTGCCACTATTGCATGGGGCTACATAGGGGAAGGTAAAGAGAAGGAGTGGTTAGACATAGAGAATGTTAGGAGGAAGGTGACAGATGAGTAAGGATAGCCAGGATGAGGGTTGGGCAGATGGGAAGAGTGTTTGATAGAAT
Organism: Ascarosepion bandense; assembly: GCA_037127315.1. NCBI lineage: Eukaryota > Metazoa > Mollusca > Cephalopoda > Sepiida > Sepiidae > Ascarosepion > Ascarosepion bandense. The sequence continues at coordinate 1,180,500 of JBBBDQ010001357.1, forward strand.
GGGAGCAGGTTAGTGTGTTAGGAGGTGTCTATTGACCTTACATTTAAACTCCTGGAGATTGTAGCCGTTGGGGAAGCAGTCGTTTGGAAGAGAACTTGGGCTGTCAATCTACAGCATTAAATAGACAGCGCATGATTTAAAATAAAGGATATTAAATGAAATGAGGCCTTGTCAACCATTATTATTAATTTTAATTTCTATTTACTTTCTTAATTTTTAGTTGCTTTTTATCATGACTTTTACTCATGTCATCAATCTATGGAAATGACTAGAATGCACAAATTTGAAAATAAAGGGTATTAGATGAAGCAATTTCAATCGTTATCAATTCTGATTACTCTTGACTTTAATGTTGATTTTTACTTGCTTTTCATTCCAACTTTTATTCAACTTGGTAATCTACAGCAGTGAGTTGATCGTGCATGATCATGAAGCATTGCCAATCATTAATTTTGATTAATATTTATTTTTTAGTTTTTGCACTCAATGTATGACAATAGGCAGCACAGGATCAGGAATAATGAATAAGCTCTCCTTGAGATTTGAACTCATGTCCTTTTTGTCTTGGGGAGCTTGGTTGAGCATCCAGTTTAACCCGAGAACACTAACCATGCTTATATAGTACCCAGTGCAAATGACGCCATTTTAATTACAATTTAATTAAATTCTCAGTATTTGATTTTCTTACCTAAATAATAGGTCTGTACTGTATTGGAGAGAATCAGTTGCCAGCATTCTTAAAGACCCAACATGTGCTTGCCACCTTCCACATGCTCGTGAAAGATTTCTCCTTTAAACAATGGTTAAATAACTTTGCTAGAATTGGGGATAATTCTCAGTTGATATTCTTGAGAACACTAACCATGGGTATATAGTACCCAGCACAAATGACGCAATTTTAATTACAATTTAATTAAATTTTCAGTACTTGATTTTCTTACCTAAATAATGTTTTCAGTTCCTATTAATGTTAACTTAAAGTACAAATTTTGAAGTGCCTGCATGTAAAATATTTGAAATAAAGATTTATATTTAATATTGTTTTGATATTTTCAAAATCGGGTATGATAAAAAAATGATTAGTTGGGGTGTAACTTTAATTGATAGCTAGTGTTCCAGGGTTAACCACAAAGCCTTTCCCAAAAATCAGATGTTTTTGTCATTTTATTTTATAAAATGGATCAGATTAATCAGCCAGGACTTTCTCATATATTCCCAAAGAGTAGGACTGATAATTTTTTTTTTTTTTTTTTTTTTTTTTTTTGTTGTTGTATTGGAAGATTTTTCAGAGCCAAACTTGATTACTGTTTTGCAAGATGTATGGCAATATTTATACTTCAATTAAGCACTCTTCTTGGTCATCTTCGAGTCAGGCCTAAGTGCTTATCAAACTTGATATTTTAAAAATACCCTGATGAGTAAATAAATTAATATTGCAGCCAGTGAAATATACCATATGATAGAAACATAGGAAAAATTGATGAAAAAAAAATGGCTTGATTTGAATTAGACGATAAATATGATATTTGAATCTTTATCATGAGAGACAGTTTACAAGAAAATCAATTTTTACTTCATAGTTATGGCAAAAATGTTGAAAATAAACCTCCTGTTTTTAATGCCTCTTCATAAGCATCCTGTATAAATTTGTGCATGCGTTTTTTTTTTTATTGGGTGGGAGAAATCTTTGTAAAACAACCAAGATGTTATTTATAGTCACTTAGAAAAAAAAAAAATGATGGTAAAACTCTTTTATCTGCAAAATGACTGCAAGTGCATCTAGTATCATATCCTATATATATATATATATATATATATATATATATATATATACTGCTTTTTTTTATACTAAAATACATATCTATAAATTTTTATAAATTATGCTCAATGAGAAATAAATAACTAATAATATTTATAACATGCAGTATAATAAAAGTCAAAAGTTAGAAGATTCATTCTTACAGTAGATTATTATTGGGCACATCTGTGTGGTGTTTTAAACAGCAGTAGACATTTACAGTATTTACATTATTCGGACTATTGTCCTCATCTTTGTTGCCATTTGTACGACGTTTCGGCCATTGTATGCACCAGCCTTCTTCAGGTGCTTGGGATTTCGAGCTGAACCTTTTATTACAAACATTGGGGTATATGAACTCCATTCCTTGCATAAAGCCTTGATTGGAAGTCATGAGTTATCTCCCTCTAACCCTGCAAGTTACTTGTTCACCATTGCTGTAGCCTGGTATTGAACTCACAACTCTAAGAGTCAAGTCAGGAACTAACCAACATCTATATCCACTGGGTCATGTGTCCTGTAAATACTACCTCATCTCAGAAATATAGACAAATACAGTAGATGTTTGTTTCTTATTTCCAGTTTAGGATTGGGTTTCCAGTTTCTTATAAATTCTACTTCAATTCTATACTTTTAACATCTCCACCTAAATAGCTGAAATTTTATTTACTATTTTTTTTTTTTTTTTTTTTGATAAGATTAAATGGGTTTGCCTATCATGTAGTCCACAACCCTTCCTTGTCTTTTGAACAGGATTAGTTTTATTTCTTGTTTAGGATTGGGTTTCTGGTTTCTTTCAAAAGCCTTTTCATTTCACTTCTACTAACCTCTTAATCTTAGTTATGTTATTGCTTGATGAGGGGGACTTGATTAAAAACAAACAATAAGCAATTATTAAATAGAATAGATAAAACAAAATAAAAAGAGACACTCATTCCTACTGTAGATTTTATTAGTCACAATAAATGATTTAAATCAATCTAAACTTATTTATAAATGGAAATTTGTCTGTGTGTGTGTGTATGTCTGTTACCTATAGACTCTGAAACGGCTGAACTGATTTTCTTGAAAATTTACACAGTTGTACTATAAGAATCTGCGAGTGTTCTTAGCTAGGTTTTGTGTCAAGGTACCCCAGATAAATATCGATAATCAAAAAAAATCATGTTATAGAAGGAGTGGTCGAATTTTAATCAAATTTGATACACTCATAGACAAAGAAATAGGAAACAATATTCAGAAGTTTCACAGTTGCAGTTCTTACAATAGTGCAGAAAATCGATAAAATATATATATATATATATATATATAAAAAGTAAGATATTTGTGTATGTGTCTTTGTATGGTCTTTATACAAATCCACAATTTTTATCCGATTCTCACCAAACTTCACACAAATATTCTTTAGGCTTCTGGTCAGGTCATGGGTGACTTGTTCTTGCTGCAGAATCTGCTCTAACTTGGTAAAATTATAGTTTTTAGACTTAAACCTTAGTAGATCTTCTCAGATGATTCATTTTCCCCAATATGGGAAATTGATACCCCTGATATTGCTTTTTAGTTTTCGTGTCAACGTCTAAAGAGCCTGAACTCCAGGACCATGGATTAGTTTTAAAGCTTTCATTACACCTGAGCAACGCCAGGCTATACTGCTAGTAACTAATAATTAAATAGCTTTGGCTATTGTGCCCTTTAGCTTTCCTCATGTGTGTTGATTTGGTTAGCCTTAAATCATCAACTAGAAATCTTGAGTCATGCTTTCAAATAGCCTTTTGAGACATACCTTGTATGACATGCCTATGAAAGTCTTGAAACTTTTATAGGCATGTCTTACATGGTGGCAAAACTGTTCAGAAATATTTAAATTGTCAGCTGTATAAAAGCTCAATAATTAAAAATGACTGTGTTTGAGTGAAGCCTGTGGGTCTTGAACATTGTTGACTGGTGCTACAGAATCATAAAGAACTTTACAGAAAAGCAGAAACCACATCGCTTGAGAGCTTTCATCAACAGTGAAAAAGGAATCTCCCATGTAAGTTGAAAAAAAATAAAGGTATAGTGAAGATGTTGACATTCCAAACTACAATGGATATATATGAAACTCCTGTCAATACTGGAAAGAGCAATAACAGCATCTGCAATTAAGAAATCTATATTCTGGAAAAGTTGTTTAAATGGGAAGATTTTATAAATCTCAACTTTTATAAGGAAATTGGCTATCATTAGCATTATCATTCAGGGAATTTTAGACTCAAGCCTTTATTTAATCTGTGTTGTTCTCATTCCGTAGTACATGTCTAAAGATGCCTTATTCTTATTTAGTAATACTCAGTTATTCCTCACCTTGTTTCCACTGAGTCTGTACTACTCGATACAGGGATTGGACTTTTACTTACTATATCACCAAATTCTCAAACTAACACTTTAATTCACTAGACTATTTATGAAAGATAGGTATGTATTTTAATTTCTTTACTGTTTTTCTCACTGGTTACCATCTTCATTGTGGTTCTATTGTTATATATCGACAAACAACAAACACGCATATATATAAAAATATAAAGTTATATTTTTATTAATGACGATGAACCGTGTAGCATAGGGAACAGAGAATTGAGAGAGCGTGCTTCTAATGGGTTGACGGGAGTGTAGTCTTATCTGTTGTGTCTCTCTCTTCACCGGCCGATCTCTGTTGCTCCTCTACTGGCGAATCCGTGTGCCGAGGTCTTTTTATAATCTTCCAGAACCGGGACTTTTTCTTCCGGTTTTGCCTCGCCCACGCACGCCCACGTAATTCTCAGAGACACCTGTTCTGTTTGCCTCTGTAGTTATTTCCGCTGCTGCCGGAAATAAGGTCAAACGACATCCGTTCCTTTCAACGACCGGAAACACCCTCGCTTGCATCAGCCTTCCTCGGGTGGGGCCAGATTGTTATATTACACTATGACAACCTGGATAACACAAAATGAGTTTGTTTTACACTGCTTGGTTACCCATGCACAAATGTATAACCCAGGATATTGCTGCTTATCCTGTGGCAGTACAATCTTGAGGATTGTGTTCATTAGAAGAACATTGAGACCGATCTTCAGCAGCCACCCTCTTAACCCAGGGTAGCATTACCTCCTTGATACAGGTCTTTATGAATGGAGGTGTAACTTTGCCATCACTAGTGATCACTCCAAACATCATCATCATCACTATTAGATTCATCCAACTCCTTCCAAACCCTCTGCACTTTTGGAGCTTTTGCTGGGAATACCAATTGCATCATGGTGCTCTTTTCCCCATGGACAGTGCCCAACTGACCCTACTATACTGTGCTGTCAACAAATGCGAATGTGCAAAATTAAAAATATAAAATGGCATTTTTAATGAATATTGCCTCGAGAATCTGTGGTTTGTATTTGTTGTTTTCTTGGTGTAGGATAGTTTTGTTATTGATCATTATTTTTTTATATTGTGACATAAAACTCCGCTAGGCAACGGCAATAGTTACCAAAAATAACAAATGCAGTTAACAAATTTGCAATGCGGTTCTATGACGTCACGCTGCGTGATAGCGCGAAATAACAGAATTTACATTTGAATACATGCTTCTGTTATCATTTCACAAAATAAAATCCTCGCTGATGGTGGATGTTATTGTGTTACCATCTTAATAACCTCTCTGAAGATGGCTCATGTGAGCCGAAAGCTTAGAATCAACTTAATAAAAAATTATCCAAATGTTGGAGAATTTTTGTCTTTATTTTCAACTGAAATTAAAGCCAAAATACGACGTTTAGAATGGCTCATGATTAAACATAATAGACATTGTCTCTTATATTTAACAGTATATGTTTAGAATATATATATATATATATATAGAGAGAGAGAGAGAGATGCAAACAGTCATTTAATTGTGACATTTTGTAAAGATATATTAATTGAAAAAAGATTATTTTTTGACAACTAAAATAACTGAAAAAGTCAATTTGTGATTGACTGAGAGAAGCCTGAATCTACCAAAGCAGTAAACTTTACTCCATTGATACACTTCTTAATCTTGCATACTCTGTGTGAAGAAGAGGCCAAAACAGATGTTGCATCCCTCATTCCATTTCCTGGACTTTGAATCTTCACATTGCTAATGGCAGTCTTTGGCAAAATGATTTGAACCAGAGCACTGATAGCAGATAACATCATCATGGTGATGGATGGCTGGGCTTGGTTCCTTTTTAACTGCGACTGGCTGAATAGCTGTGGTAGCTGGCTCCTTGGCTTCTCTTCCATTGATCATGAAAGCATGGGATTTGGTCGACAAATGGTTCAGCGTCATATTTTATATTCTAGATGATGCTTGCAATATCTGTTGAATAATGGCTCAGCGAACCAGACACAAAAGCGCAGGTCATCTATTCTTCAGGTAGTGGCACAATTGGTACAGTAAGCTACTTCAATTCTGCCAAAAATATGTCTACTGCTTTACCAGGGTGCAGGCACTGCATCCAGAATTTGTCCTAGGCCATGAACTAGTTGATTCTAAATGCAGTTAATTAAGTATGCTTTATTTCCGCTCTTTGTTTAGTTTGGTCCTGGGCATGACGATAAACTGCACCCGGCTGCAAGGCCTCTGATTGAGAGGTTGTGAGGAGCATGGAACCACCTCTGATTTGCTTTTGTTACCAGGTCCACCCTGACTTAGAGTGGTAGTGCCTGTTATGGTCCCAGCTATGGGTAAATATAGGGTGTTTCAAAAAAATGTACTCACACATTAACTTTTTTTAACAGAACTGTCTCTGGGTAGAAAAACTTCAATTTGCTTCAGGAGTTTTTCAGTTCACAACTTTTAGAATTGAAGAATCATGTTCACAAATGTTCAAATTGATGATGGTGATGACGGCGAGATTTACTTTCAGCAAGATGGAGCACCTCCCCACTACCATCACGATGTACGAGCTCATGGATTGAATAAAGGGGTACCATTGAATACTCTGCTGGTTCCTCAGACCTCATGCCCATGGACTTCTTTTTGTGGGGACACCTCAAAGACAACGATTATTGCACCAAACCAAGAGCAATTGCTGCATTGAAATTGGAAATTGAAAGACAGTGTCACGATATTCTTAATGATCTGTTTTGTGTTGTTTGCGAATCCCTTAGTGCGTGTTATCAGCAGTGTCTGGACAATAATGGTCATCAATTTGAACATTTGTGAACATGATTCTTCAATTACATCTTTCTTCTGTATTCGAAGCTATTCCATTTCACTCTATGTTCATAAATTGAGGTTTTCTTGTCATTCAAAATGTGAGTACAATTTTTTGAGACACCCTGTAGTTAACCCCCAAACTGGGGTCAAAATACTATGAAAGTATAAAATATACTTTTATAAAAATATATACATAAAAATAGACTTTTATAGAAAAATATAGATTTTTGAAGGAAAAATATTACCAACAATATGCTTTTGAAGAAAAAATTATTACCATAACACATTTTTGGAAAAAAAAAAAAATTATTCTCAGCAAAACAATTTTGAATACAAAACTAGAAGACATTTTCAGTTTTCTAAAATAAAAAAGAATAAAAAACTTCTTATCAAAATCTGACTAAATCTTCTCACTGTAACTGAACATTTAAAAAAAACCCCTTAAAGTCCCACCTTTTTGGCATTAAATAACCCACAGAGGTTGATATGTCATTAAACAAAACTCAAACTTTAGTTGACGATATACTGCATGAGCCCCTCCTCTCAAGCAAAGTGGAAGAACTTGTTCAACATTTTTAACTTCACACCAGGTTACACTAAGCTCCACAATTTCTATCCATTCAACGACAGGCCGGCCAGTTTTATCACCAGAAAATCAGGTATCCGTTTTATGTCAAACAGTCTTTCTGCTATCTTGCTAGAGACAAATGTTAAAATAGCTTGTAATAGAAAAACAACAAAAACAAAATCCATGTGCCAACAATTGTAATAAAAACCGGAGTCAGAAATTTAACCTTCCCTATGCAATGGCAAAAATTGCACTTTCACTCGCCAAGCTCAAAAATTCTTTTTTTTCTTTCAAAGCTCAAAAAAAAAATCTATCTAGCCCCCAGTAAACAAAAATAACAGACTTCATTCACTGAGTGATTATTTTTTTTTTTGATTAACCACACTAAACATGGAGGGAAGAAAATTAGCATAGCTTCTTATATTCATAGCAATTCTTTTTGTGCTTATAATTCTGTAATTTTTTTTTTTTTTTGGCATACTTCAAACTCTCTTCAGAGAAAGCACTATCCTTCATTAAAAGCATTTTGTTAGCATTTACAGAAGACAGAACTTGTCTTAAAAATACTAGTAAAGTACGTACACATAAAATCTAATAGAATAGTTATTGTGTTTATTTAACTGTAATTTTTAACAAGTTTCTTATTTACATTCAGACTAAAGTTTTCATCTAACTTTTATCACATTTTTGGCCTTCTACTTTGAGGTTTAGGGTCACTAAGGGTGACAAAGTTTTGAAGTACCATCTGTAGTAATGTGAGTCTTGTTAAACTGAAAAAGCAGTGGTACCTGTTGCACAACTGGTTATCAGTAAGTGAAGACAATTCCCAAGTACATAACAAGAGACTCGGACTGATAAAAACGGATGGAAAGAAGATTAATAATTTTTTAGACAAAAATGAGAAGACAAAGAACATTGTTGTCTCTAAAACTGATCATTCTGCAAAAAGTCAAACAGAAGAAATAAAGTGGGCCTCACAGAATGGACAGACAATGGCTGCTGAACCGTCCACCTCACCCCCCTACTTACTCTTCATCTCTACTTCCCACATTGATAGCAGTAAGTTACTACACTGTAATAAAATCTAATTTACTGCTAGAAAATGTTTTGTTGTTCATTCAAGGGTAACAATTTGGCAAGGATCATTTTCAAGCTATAAGCATTTGACTGTAAGAAAAGATGCTCTTTTTGCTTTTATGTTCTCCAAAATCTTGTTGTTGGTCATTTGTTGGGTCCATTGTATCCCCAGTGCAAGGTTACAATCCAAGAAGATAATCTGGTTCATTGTTAGAAATTGTTTTGTTCTTCACTCGAGGGTAACAATCTGGTAAGGATTGTTTTCAAGCTACAAGCATTTGACTGCAAGAAAAGATGCTTTTTTTGCTTTTATTTTCTTCAAAACCTTGTTGTTGAAAACTGTCAGAAATTGTTTTGTTCTTCGGTCATTAGTAACAATCTGACAAGGATCATTTTTATGCTACAAGCATTTGACTGCAAGAAACTACACCCTGTCAATGAACTGGTCTGGTCTGCAATAAACTGGTCTGGTTTTCAATGCAACACATCATTGACCATGTTCTGAAGGGGTGTGGCATGTTGAAGTTGACTTGATTTTATTTTCTGATGTTCAATTTCTTTGACCTTTTGCTCAGTGAAAATTTATTTTTTGATATTTACTTAGTACTTACAAAAGCTTTGATGAAAAGATTTTGGCTAAATGCTGCAGAAGACCACAAATGTGAGTATAGTATGTTGATGAAGTACACTACAATACTAATCTTCAGCAAAATGTGCTTACTGACTTAAGATTGATAACAGAATTCAATTTTATTGGCACTGAATTTAGCTTTAAACCTTGTAAAAATCATATGAGTCGTCATTGAGGATTGAACTCAGATATCATGATCCAGCTTGCTAATTATTACTTAATGACTACATATGCTCTACAAGTGCTGAAAAGTTCTTGTCTCAACCAAGAAGCCCTTCCAAAAAATAACTAATTATGGTCTTGATTTTGAGAATATCTGGCAGTTACTTTTTCAGCCCCACCTTGTATAGATTTTTCAGCCCCTCCTTGTATAGATTTTTCAGCCCCTCCTTGTATAGATTTGTCTTAAGCTTAGCTTATCACTAGGCCAGTACTGCTGAGAATCCAGTGAAGCTAAAATCATTACAGAGAATGATTCTCTGTTTCTGTGTTTTATAATCTCTGAGATGAATTTGCTAACAATTACTCTTTGGCAAACTTGCACAAAGATTGCATGAGGCCTGTAAGATTACACAGTGTGGCCCATGAGAGGTTTTCTAAATAGTAATTTTTTTGTTTTTCATCAGGATAATTTTAGTGACTCATTGTATGTGAAAAATTCCATCTCGTTGAAGCATGTCTATGGGGTGAGTAATTATGGTCAAATACAAAATAAGTAACAGAAACAAACAAACAGAATTGACAAGGTTTGCTCGAGTAGGATTCATTAGAATAAACAAGCACACATTTTTATAAAGACATTGGAGTAGATAGACTAAACTATTGCCTGGTTCACACTCCACCCACGTTTATTGAACAGGTGAAGAGGCTCACCCCTTGTTCCTTACTTAGGATGTGGTTTCTGGCTTTCTCTTTTCCAATCTTTTCACTGTTTTCTTTTTTTTTTTTCAATTGGAGTAGATAGACTAAACTATCGCCCGGTTCACACTCCACCCACGTCTATTGAACAGGTGAAGAGGCTCATCCCTTGTTCGTTGTTTAGGATGTGGTTTCTGGCTTTCTCTTTTCAAATCTTTTCATTCTTACGTAGCCCCCTGCGCTTCAATGGCGTTACCGCCTTGCTCGGGGTGATATGATTTAAAAAAAAAACACGTATATAACTGATTATATCAATAACATTTTCCATCGTTATTATTCTTATGAAATTACCCATTACAATGGATATAGTATAATCTTTCTCACTTTTTTTTTATTTTTTACCATTTGATCAATTTAACAATTTCTCTCTCTCTTCTCAGCCATATCACATTGAAATACTGGTGCTAAATATTTTTTTTTAATCATTTCATCCCAAGCAGGGTAGGACTGCTACTGGTGTGCTGGGGGTTGCAGTGGGAGGGAGAATGGGGTGCAGGGGCATCAGAGAGGGGATGGGAGATGGATGAAATTCAAGGAGATTGAAGATGGCATTTGGATATTTTGAGATTGGAGTTGTCCAATGGTGGGGAGGTTCCACAGGTGGGAAGTGCAAGAAAAGAGTAGAAGAGCCAATTACATTTAACAATTTCAATGATAAAAGGATATATGAGCAACAATGTTAAGCAATGTCGAGGACCAGTTAGTATCTAGATGAGTGACTACTTAGTAATACCAGGTGGTGTAAGAGTGGATGTGCAGGTAGTGTTATGGATAATAGCTCAGAATTGGAAATCAGAGAACCAAGTTCAAGTCCCCATCAGGTTTTTTTATATTCACCTATGCGCAAATACTCTAAGAAAAGATATGTATCCACTTCTTCTAGCAAAGAGTTAAGGTTGACACACAAAAGCAAGTTCAAACAAACAAACAGCCTTCTGACTTCAAGACGGAATCTGACTGAGTCAGAGGAAACAAAACTGACCTATTTTATTGGATAAGAAATAATCCCAGGAATTTTATCACCATTTATCTCTCTCCTTCTCTCTCTCTCTCTCTATTTTCTTTCACGCATACTCAGTAATTTCGCAAAAAAGTTCACAAACTAAGAATTAGAGTTGACAAACTCAGACGGAGTCAGATAAAACAGAACTTGCCTATTTTATTGGTAGAAAGAAATCCCAGCATTCATTTGTGTGCTTCTGCCTATAAATTGGGGATTGGAAAATGTTTTGCACTCATTCCTACTGAAGATTGGTTCCTCTTTTTATCATCTGAAATGGGTTAATCTTTGATTTTCCCATGCAACAATTTATTTTATCATTCCCTCTCCGTTAATGAGTGAGCTTCTTGATTCTGCCTATGGACAGGTTATAGTGGCCGCTCTTATTTTTGTTGGGTGTTAAGTCCTACTAACATACTTTATTTTTTAGTTTGAATGTTTTGTTATATTTTAGTTTCAATTTTGGGTTCATCCTCCTCTCTCCTCATTTCACAAAAAGTTCACAAACTAAGAATTAGGGTTGACACATCATTCTGACTTCAAGACAAGACAGACTCAGACATAATCAGATGAAACCAAGAACTGACCTATTTTATTGGCTAGGAAAAAATCCCAGCATATTTGTGTTCTTCTGCCTATAAATTGGGGAAGGAAAAGTTTTTTACAGTAATTCCAATGAGGACTGAAACCAACATTTACTCCACTTACATTTCACTGTGCTTGTAACTAATTGATCCTTTTAAGTCTATGTAGAAAAAGAGAATTTTACCGCTATATCCATTTAAAAAAAATTTTTTTTTTTTTAATTTCATAATCATATCGCCCCCCAAACAAGGCATTTTACTGTTTTGCCACGGCCACTGTTTTAGGAGGAAAGTTGAGAAAGAGTGACAGGTCATAGGGAGTGTCAGGAAGTGGGTAAGCGAAGGATGAGAATACTGATGAGAGTGGAGTGGACAGAGAAAGGAGCATGAGAGAGAGGATGCAGGTTAGTGCGATAGAAGATGACTATTGACTTTACATTTAAATTCTTGGAGATTGTAGCTGTTGGGAAAGCAAGTAAATGGAAGGGAATTCCACAGGCGGGAAGTGCGAGAAAAGAATCTGATGGAGTCAAATTTACGTTTACATCTTATTGGTTTCACTGTAAAAGGGTGGGACCTAGCTGCTAATCTTGTGGCTTGAGTAAATTTATATATATAGGGGGCACCAGTGAGCTAAGTTCATTGGAGCAGAAGCTGTGAAAGTATTTGTTGAAGAGACACAAGGAAGCCACATATGTGTTTTTCTCTCATGCATACTTAGTAGTTTACTTAAAAACTTTACTCTTGTTGCTTGTGGCTAATTTTCTGCAGTTAATGTTGCCCTTCACATTTCTTCTTGCACGCCTTCTCGAAGGTAAAATATCCAAATTGATATTTCAAAGTTTATCTTATGATACAAGCCTTCAAGCATGAGGGATCCACTGAGGAAGAAATATTGCACACAGATGAACCAAATGCAGGCGACAATTCTATTCCATTGGCTTCTTTTCTCACACTTCCCACCTGTTGAATTCCCTTCTATATACATGCTTTCCTGATGGCTACAACCTCCAAGAATTTAAATATAAAGTCAATTCCCATCTTTTATCCACTTAATTCCAGCCATTTCTACATCACCCTGTGTATCCTGTTCTTTTCATTTCTACCTGCATAACTGTCTTCACTCCTGTGTTCACATCCTTCTCTTACCCTTTCACTCCCTGAAGCTGGTTTATCTTTGTTTTAACTCTCCCCATATCTAATACTTTAACTCTCTTATATAGCTCCTTGCACATCAGTAGCAGTACTGCCTAGCTTGGGGTGAAATGATTAAAAAAAAAAAAGTAGTATTTGTCTGTGAATCTAGCTTGATCATATTTGCTGTAAGGCAAGATTAGCTATATATGATGTAATCAGTTCACAAGTAGGCATCTATGCAGATGGCACCACCATTTACTCCCATATCAATAAGAAATCTGCCAAGGCCGACAAAGTAAACCTTGCTTCTGCTCTTAAAAAGGTCCTCCAGTCTGTGGTAGATTGGGGTAGGAAATGGTTCATAAATTTTAATGCTTTCAAAATGAAGCTGTTCTCCTTTAACCACCATAGAGAAACTTTCCTATCTTCTCTAAGAATAGATGATACCAGTCTCCTAGAGAACAACACACTGCACCTCCTTGGCCTCACTCTCTCAACTGATCTCAGGTGGAATGGCTACATTGAATCAATAGCTATATCTACCACTAGGAAGTCTGGGTCACTGTTTCGGGCCAGCAATTTTTTCTTGTCAGATTCCATCTTGCATGTTTATAAATCTATCATTTGTCTGTGCTTTGAGTACTGTTGCTATATCTTGTCAGGCACTCTTGTTGTTTATTTTGCGGTTCTCGCCAAAATCTAAAGGAGGATCTACAATGCAATTGATTCCTATTTATCAGCTGAAGTTACATTATCACCGATGGGGTGTGGCTTCCCTCTGTTTTTTCTACAAATATTTTCACAGCTTCTGTTCTGATGAGCTTCTTTCCCTAGTGCCTTGACCACATGAATTTACTTGTACTACTAGATTGGCATCTAGATCCCACCCTTTTACTGTTAAAATAGTTAAATGTAACTGCCATTCTACTCCAACAGTTTTTCTCGCACTTCTGCATGTGGAACTCCTTCCATATACTCCCTCTCCTGATAGCTACAATCCCTAAAAGTATAAGTACATCAATTGCCATCTCCTACTTCCCTAAATCTCCTCCACCTTATCCTTTCTTAAGAAAAAAAAAAAAGAACAACAAAAAGCTAAGTTTAGTAAAAGACAAGGCTCCAAGTACAGAACTCAATGAGAATGAAACATCGTTCAGAAGTAATTGTCTGTGAAACTAGCTTGATAAAAGTTACTCTAAGTACAAAATAAATTTAGAATTCTAGGAAACCCAGAGAGGACTAGACTCTTTATGGTTATAATTATCTGTGAGACTTGCTTGATAACTTACGCTTGATAATGAAAGAAAGGAACATTTGCTTTTTTTTTTTCAGTCTGGGCAAATTTTACTGGTCACTGATCCTGTAAAATGTATAATTTTTTCCAAGACAAAGCCTTGCTGTTTATTTGCTCAACAAGGAGACCAAAGTTTGTCATTGATATTAAATGGAATGATTTATAGTTCTTTCCTCCTAAAGAAAGCCAGTATTGTATTTTCCAGGTTGACATGTGCTATTTATTAATAGAAATACATTGAAGAATTTAAGAAAGCCTTAGAGCAAAAAGAATGATTGTATTTTTTTTTGTTGTTTTTATTAAATCCCAAATGTTATGATTATTCAGAAAAAGAAAATCTCTCAAAAGGAATATTTCATGTGAATATATTTGTGTGTGCATGTGTAGATATAAAAAAAATATGTATAAGGATTTTATATTGTAAAATGTTTCTGTGTATAGTGCTATAGTTGTGCCATTTATTTTATTTGCAGTAGCCCGTGGTAAAATTAACAGTGAAGGTACGTGGTTATACCTCTATAACATAGTTTGTTTGGTTTTTACTACTTTTATGACTGGTTTAGTTAAAAAAAAAAATAAAAAAATAATCCTTTTATTCTTTCAACTTTTAAAAATTTTTTCCTTTTTCCTTTAGTAAAAAATTACTTTTTTTTTCCCCTTTTATTTTTTATATAAGTGTCTATGTCCTGTTTGGTATGTTCTTTTTTTCATTTTGGAGCATGGACAGTCAGTTAAAGTGCCATACGTGAAACACGCTTGGGCGATCATGTCTCGAAAGAGACATGACTGACTGGACAGAAGATTATCCCGCAGTAGGTTGCCATTGCTTTCTGCGGTAGACTGGTTGCCAGCCAAGGCTATAGAACCCAATCTGTCCTGTTATTTAACCCATAACTGGAAGGAATAAACGGATTAATACCTTTCCCAAGGGTATTTGCGCATAAGTGAATTCAGCAATGAATTCAGCAGGAATTTGAACTCGGCTCCCTGATTTCTCGTTCCGAGCTGATATCCACTGTACCACAACGCACATCCTGGAGCATGGACACTTGAAAAAAAAAAAAAAATTAAGCCTAGACTTCCCCATGGAGTTTTACAGTTTTTATTTGGTACTATTTGTGTAACTAATTTTTTTTTGCTTTACTTTTTTAATTAATTTTTTCTTTACTTTTATATGTATCTGGATAATATCTTTTCAAAATAATATAATTATTATACACAAATTTACTAATCTGTAATCTCGTACTTTTAATGGATTATTTTCATTTGAGATTTTTTCTTATTGCTATAAATGTTATTTTCAGTGAGTGCACACGCTTGAGCTGACATCCCTGTCTTTTTATTTTATTTTCTTAAGTAGTGAAATTAACCACCCTGTATCCCTCCGTATTCCATTGGTAAGTTCCACTCCAGCAACTTTTTCCCATGAGCCACTGCTCTGTGGAACCAACTCCCAAGAGAATGTTATCCTGATCACTACAGTCTTAACCTGTTCAAGTCTATGATTAGCTGTTAGCTTCTTCCCCCATCCACATAAACTACCTGTTAATGTAACCCTCTAACCTGAGTGGCCCTGGTTTTGTACATGCTGAACCTTACTGTAAAGATAAAAAAAACATTAACAGGTCTGGACCAAGAATTCCTACTAAAGAAAAGTGTGCCTCCCAAAAGAAATTTTTTTTTTTTTTTTTTTATTCCTATCTGGAGAAACAAGTCTTACCAAATAGGCCATAGAAGACTATCATGAGGCAAGGTTCCATTACCTACTTAAGGAATTCACATTTTTTTTAGGACTTTTGGAATCTCTGTTTGCTAACTATATTTTCATACCCAAAGCATAAACAATCTAGGCCTTGACATTAATGTTACTGTTGAAAAAAAAAATAAATCAGAGATGTCAACTCAAACATGTGTAGCCACTAAAAATAATGTTTAGAGTAACAATTTCTCTCTCACTCTCACTCTCTCTCACTCTCACTCTCTCTCACTCTCACTCTCTCTCACTCTCACTCACTCTCACTCTCACTCTCTCTCTCTCACTCACTCTCACTCTCACTCACTCTCACTCTCACTCTCACTCTCTCTCACTCTCTCTCACTCTCTCACTCTCTCTCACTCTCACTCTCTCTCACTCTCACTTTCTCTCACTTTCTCTCACTCTCACTCTCACTCTCACTCACTCCCTCTCACTCTCTCTCACTCTCACTCTCTCTCTCTCACTCTCACTCTCTCTCACTCTCACTCTCTCTCACTCACTCTCACTCACTCTCTCTCACACACACACACACACACAGCTCTGTTATAATGCATTGAGCACTACAGTGTGCAATGGATAAATTGTTGTCTAAATTATGCAAAAATGAAAATAACACTGAATTCTCATTTTAACAAATATATATTTACCAAAATTACACAAAAGTATCTTGAAATACTAATGAGTAAATTCATTCAATAAAATTCACCATTGGCTTCAACTACGGTTTTGAAACAACTTCCAGCAACTCTTCTAGACAGTCTGCATGTTTAAGTTGCTGAATGCTGCCATAATTCTTGCCTTCAGTTGATCTTTGGTATGACAAGGACTTTTGTTGGTCTTTCGTTCAACTGTACCCCCACACATAATAATAAAGGGGGCTACAGTTAAGTGACCAGATGTAAGGGATTATGTGGTCACAGAAATTGTCTGACAGCCATGACTGGGTTCTCTTGCTTGTGTGGCATGGTGGAGTGTCCTGTTGTCAGATATAGGATCTTCCAGCAGCCACCCTCTTGATCCAGGGTAGCACTTCCTCCTCAAGGTACTTAATCTAGGTTTTCATGTTGAGTCCAAGACTCTGTAGGGAAGATAAATGGAGGTATAACTTTGCCATCACGAGTGATCATTCCAAACACTTCTGTAATCACTATTAGATTCATCCAATTCCCTCATAATCCTCTTCACTGTCCATAGATTGATGCTCAATCACTTCGAAATGTTCATATTGAAGCTTCCTGTGTGAATGCTAAGCAGTAGAGCATGCTGGTTTCCTCAATTCTGGCATAGTGAAGTGTGTGTTGTGATGCAGTGGATATTAACTCGGAACGAGAAATTGGGGAGCTGAGTTTGAATTCCAGTTGAAATCCTTGCATTCACTTATGTGCAAATACCCTTGGGAAGGGTATTAATTCATTTCTTCCCTCCAGTTATAGGTTAAAAAAACAGGACAGATTAGGTTCTATAGCCTTGGCTGGAAATCAGTCTACCACAGAAAGTAATGGCAACCTACTGCAGGATAATCTTCTGCCTAGTCAGTCATGTCTGTTTCGAGACATGATCGCCCAAGTGTGTATCATGTATGGCACTTAACTGACTGAATATAACAGTTGGAAACACAATAAAAACTTCTACTGGGCATAAAGTGGGCCATCGGTTTTCTATTGTTATGAAGTAATAAACTGATCCCTCACTAATTATACTTGATATAATCATGTCATATAATCTATCTCTTCTCCCTTCAGCTATGAGTTAAATGGCAGGACAGATTAGGTTCTATAGCCTTGGCTGGCAACCAGCCTACCATAGAAAGTAATGGCAACCTACTGCAGGATAATCTTCTGCTCAGTCAGTAACGTCTCTTTTGGAGTATGATTGTCCAAGCATGTATCATGTATGGCACTTAACTGACTAAAGTGTGTCATGATACACTTTTTCTCACTGATGGTGCCCAACTGACCCTACTATACAGTGCAGTCTACAAAATTAAAAACAATGTGCATGCATGAAATTAAAAATACACTATAGAAAAAATTTATCCATTTCACCCTGTACATATAAAATAGTTTTAAGGTGTATGTCTTGCACCCTGTAGTTTATTAACACCAGCACTCAATATATGATATATATGTAGGTACCATATTTTCAGTCAAAGATTATTTATCAAATAATATGGACATATGTCTATCTATTTTTATAATATTCCTTTCTAGTTTTCCAATTAGTTTCTTGATGTTAAAATGAAATTCATGAAGGAAGGCACTAGAGTATTTTTTATCCAAGTACTTCTGATCTCTTTTGAGATACTCAGGGATGAATTACAAAGACAAACTTCTTGTAACTATGATTGTAGATATGGTGTTTTTTAAAGAAATGTGTGAAAGTACTTGGATAAGAAAAAAACTATGGTGCCTTCTTTGATGAATTTCATCTTAATATCAAGAAATTAATTAGAACTAGAAAGAATTATAATGAAAATAAGTAGATATTATATGTCTATTTTATTTTTATTTTAATCGTTTCACCCCAAGCAAGGCATTCTACTGCCACTATTGCGCTTGGGGCTACATAGGGGAAGGTAAATAGAAAGAGTGGTTAGATATAGGAAATGTCAGAAGTGGGGATGATAGGTAGTTGGGAGGATGGGAAGAGTGTTTGAAAGAATGGAAGCGAGTTAGTGTGTTAGGTGTCTATTGACCTTACATTTAAACTCCTGGAGATTGTAGCCATCGGGGCAGCAGTCATGTGGAAGGGAATTCCACAGTCGGGAAGTACGAGAAAAGAAACTGTTGGAGTAGAAGTTGCGGTTGCATTTTATCGGTTTCACTGTAAAAGGGTGGGATCTAGTTGCTAATCTAGTATCTCGTGCAAATTCGAACCTAGGGGGCACCATGTTTATTTTATTCAGTTAAACATGTTTGTATGCGTACACACACACACACACACACACACACACACACACATACATATATATATTACGGAAATCAACGAATTTTAATGAAACTTGGTTATAAGCAACTGACAGTTTGAAATGAATTCTTTGAACATTATTTTTTATCGATACTCATATTTAAGTAGATATTCTGTTTTTTAATGAAACAGTATTATATACTTATATCTACCGGCCTGATTATCTACGATAAATTTTTATTACGAAAATGTGTGCCATTTGGCAGGATTCGAACATTTCAGAGCAGATATGTTTGTTTATGATGGATCGAAAATTGTGTTATATAGGCTTGATAAAAACCTCCTTTAGACTGGAGGCTATTCGTGGTTGAAAGGTCTAAGACATTAACAGATCAAATGGTAGCTTCCCCTATATAGATAGAGGTCGCAGGTTCGAATCCTGCCGAATGGCACACATTTTTGTAATAAAAATTTATCGTAAATAATCAGGCCGGTAGATATAAATATATAATACTGTTTCATTAAAAAACAGAATATCTACTTAAATACGAGTATCGATTTAAAAAAAAAATATATATATATAATGTTCAAGCAATTCATTTCATATATATATATATATATATATATATATATATATATTATTACTTACATATTATTTTTACTGGATACCCATATTTGAGATGCTCTGCATATTTATTAAAGAGTATATTTATTTTTGTCTACCAACCTGAATATTTGAGAAATTTTTGACAAA
Source organism: Ascarosepion bandense (assembly GCA_037127315.1). Taxonomy (NCBI): domain Eukaryota; kingdom Metazoa; phylum Mollusca; class Cephalopoda; order Sepiida; family Sepiidae; genus Ascarosepion; species Ascarosepion bandense. The sequence goes on from JBBBDQ010001357.1 coordinate 1,200,118, forward strand.
ATTAAATAAAAAATTTGTGATTTCTTTCTCAGACTCTTGAAACATTCATATCTGCTTAATTTCAAAGCCTAATGTAAACACAACAATTCCTAAAAAAGTAATGGATTTTTATTTATTAAACTGACAGATTTTATAACACAAATGTTATTTTTAGTGAATATGAGAGTCAGAGAATGATTGGCATTTGTAAGGCACTATTTGACTTTGCTTCATGGCAGAGATGGTTTAAAGTACATCAGATCTAATTATGGTTTTTCCTGCCAAGGAAGATGCAGGTTCAAATCCTACCAGTGAGTGCATATTTTTCTTTAACAAGATGTTTCATATATTCAGGCCGACATACAAAATATGATTACTAAAAATAACGTCTAAGTAATTAAACATAGTTGATTACTTGTCTTGGGTTTTTTTTTCTTTGGGCTACATGCTGACTTGGTCCAAATCCTTTTGACTGATGCTCATGTGCTTAGTTCTTTCTTTTTTTATAACCATTTTTTCCTTCCACGTAGATCCGGAGGGTTTTTCGACACGAGTATAGTTATAAGTTTGTTTATATATATATATATATATATATATATATATATATATATATATATAAACCAAACTTCCTTTAAGTATATAAGTTTGATGTTATTTTTATATATAAGCTCAAAACCTGACATCCTTGTAAGCTTATTCATTATTTCTGTGATATGTAAAGTTAATTCATGTATCTGCTTGGAGGGTGAAGCAGTTGCTCATTTTCGGAGGTGCTAGTAGCTAGGGTTCTAATCCAATTTTAAGAAAAAGGCAAGCATTTTCATGTTGATTTTTCAAGCCAGACAGGTTATTGCTATTAAAAAAAAATTTTTGAAATATCTTACTAGCCCCAAACTTACATTTTATTTATTGCTGGGTGGTTAAGCTAAATAAATATCTACCTTGATTTTCCTTTCTCTTCCTCTTTCTCTCTTTCTGTCCCACTGTCTATTTTTCTTTCTCACTGCTCTTACATATGTGCGCACACACACATACGTATATATCGCACATACATTTATTTTTATGAAGAGTGACCAGTACAAAAGTATAGAACGTAATATTTTAATTTTGTTTTATAAAAGATACTAGATTGGCAACTAGGTCCCACCCTTTTACAGTGAAATCAATGAAATGTAACCACAATTTCTACTCCAGCAGCTTCTTTCCTCGCACTTCCGCCTGTGGAATTCCCTACCGCATGCTTGCTTCCCCAACGACTACAACCTCCAGGAGTTTAAATGTAAGGTCAATAGACACCTCCTAACGCACTAACTCACACCCACTCTCTCCAACTCTCTCCCTATGTTCATCCTAAGTTGTCTATCACCCTCCTTCTGACATTTCCTATAACCAATCCCTCTATGTAACTCCCTTCGCTATAGTGGCAATGGAATGCCTTGCTTGGGGTGACATGATTAAAAAAAAAAATATCACTACACAAAAAATTTCATGTTCCAGAACAATATTGTTCTTCTTCAGGTGATATTTTAAAAATAAACGGTGAACATGATTTATTTTAGAAAATATAAGATGAATTTGTGGTTATTCAGGAAATTGAGGAGTATTTGAAGGAAGTTAAAATGCTCCTATAAACCATTATAATAGCAAAATTACAATAATAAGCTTTACTTTGTATAAAGCACTCTTTATAAAAGTAAATGCGTGAACAGTGGGTTTTAATCTCTGTTTTTTCACTTCCTTATATAATTAGTTTTTTCTTGCATTCACTTACGCACAAATACCCTTGGGAAAGGTATTAAGCTCTCTTCCCTCCAGTTATGGGTTAAATAACAGGACAGGTTGGGTTCTGTAACCTTTGTCAGCAACCAGTCTACCGCAGAAAGTAATGGCAACCTACTGTGGGATAATCTTCCACCCAAGTGTGTACCATGTACAGCCCTTAACTGACTGACCCCCCTGTTACGCTCAGGGGTTTAGATAATATTTTTTTTCTTATGTCTTAATGTAAGATACTTTATAGTAGGTACATCAATATTTATGTTGCCATCATTATTGATACCATGAACCCATTCTTACTATGAATAAGATGCTTTCAAATCTGCCAAAATGTAGCTTGTATTTTTACTGTTGGTTGTCGACTTTTGCTGGCAAAATTCCCAAACTCTCATGTCTCCTGCCAGCTATCATATCTGAGAACAGATGAGAATGATTTCCCATGGTTTCTTAGTTAAATTTACCTCCTATCACAGAAACTAAATTATATTAAAAGGATGTTGGATTAACTTATTAACTCTTAACTTCTGCTTAATATCAAATTTCCTTCTCTGTAGAAGACCAACCATCGAATTAATATTATTCTATCTTTGATGTTTATGTTTAAAATCATGCATGCATTTGAATATTGCTGTCATATCTAGTCTGATGCTTCTGATATGCATCTAGAGATTCTTAAGAAAATGCAAAGAATCTGCACTGTTATTGGTCCTTGCCTGGCATCTCAGTTTCAGCCACTTTCCTAACATATAATCTAACTTCCGATTGTCTTTTCTATAAATATTTTCATGTTAACTGTTTCAATGAATTTTGCTCTTTGGTACATTAACTTTACAAATTTAAGCACAGTGCAATATTGGCAACTAGTTCTCATCATTTTACATTTAACAGATTTTCTCAAATTTTTTTAATCTCAGTTACCCCTTGCATCTTAGTGGCTTTATCGCCTTTCAGGAAGTCTAATGATAAAAAAATCAAACTTTCTTTTTGTTAAAAAAAAAAGTAATTGAACAAATACCCATTTTTTGAATCTCGATAATGTATATAACAGGAAATTAAGAGCTAAAATTTGTTTGACTATGTGCCTTGTCTATTCAGAATGGCGTGGGAGATCATGGTTCTCTATGATTTTATCTATTTTGTAGCTGTAAGCAATGTTTACTTTATCCATTTCCGTCTTTTTATTTTTTTATTTTGCCAACTATTTACACAAATTTAGGAGGTTATTTGCTGTTTTCTTCTGTTGCCCTTACCTTCAGTATGTCCTGTGTGTCTCAAATTCTCTGAGCTCTTTCCTCATTATGTATCCTATAAATTTCAACTATTTCTGATTTTACATACAAGTGTCCTTTTGTTCTCATTTTCCTTAAGACTTCTTTGTTGCTCACAGACATTGTTTATTGTATTCTCAACATCCTTCTGTAGTACTACATCCCTGTTTAATTAAGTTTTCTCTTTATCTGTGAAAAGATTCTACAGCATTCACTGCTATATAGGAACACTGATGTAACTTTTGACAATGTTCATTCAGAAAATATCCAGCCAATTAATATAAAAAAAGAAGCCATCTTAATGGCACCTACATTCCCTTCAGAATTCTCCTTTCAGGACCATACACACTTATTCTAATGTTCCTTTGTTTTTGAAAAGTGATCTGCAAAATGCTCTTTTTAAATCACACTCAATTACCTTTGTGTATAATCCTTAATTTTGCTCATGGCATTGGTGTGTGGTTTTTAGCATATACTCCTTAAGTGTCTGCATGGCATTGTAGTGTCATTTTTAGCATACATACTCTTTTATCTTGTCCATAGCATTTCAGTGTCACTTAAATTAAAAAAAAAAAAAAAAAAAAAGAAATCACATGGAGCCAAATCTAAAAAAACTTGCATGATATTTTTTCTGCTTAAAACAAGAGACATGGATAATCTATTTAATTATTGTGAATACTCGTGCAACTAGACTGGCATCTGGGTCTCACCCATTCACAGTTAGATCAACCAAATGCAGACGACAATTCTACTCCTTTAGCTTCTTTTCTCGCACTTCCCGCTTGTGGAACTCGCTTCCTTATTCTTGCTTTCCTGACGGCTACAACCCCCAGGAATTTAAATGCAAGTTCAATTCTCATCTCTTAACTACTTGACCCTAGTTCTTTCCACACCGCCCCGTATATCCTTTCCTTTCTCTCCACCTTTGCAACTGTCATCACACCTGTTCTCCCATCCTTCTCTTGCACCTTTCCAACTGGTTCGTCCTTCTCTTCAATCTCCTAATCGTTTTTTCTTATGTAGCCCCCTGTACATTAGTGGCGTTACCACCTTGCTTGGAGTGACATGACTTTAAGAAAAACAAAATGTCAATGTTCCACAGTCTAGAAGTTGCTCTCTCTCTACTGACCGAGGAACCTCAAGGGAGAGTATACGTTCATGCACATGCAATAAGCTCTCCTCCTTGATTGGTTGCCTATGTAGGTCAAGACCATGCAACCAGAGCTCAAGATAGTCAATATAACCTATTATATTCTGGACAGACTTGGTAATTCTTAGATCCCATAATTCAGGAATTTGTTTTCAGTTAATTTAGCATAAATATAGGGTCTTTCTTTTTAAATTTTATATATATATATATATATATATATATATATATAAACATATATATATGTATGAACATTATTTTTAATCGATACACATATTTGAGTAGATATTCTGTTTTTTAATCAAAGAGTATATTTATATATTTATTTCGACTGGCCTGATTATTTATGATAGATTTTGTATGAAAATGTGCGTCATTCAGCAGGATTCAAACCTGCAACCCTTATCAACATAGGGCAAGCCACCAATTGATCTGGTGTGTCTTAGACCACTCGACCATGAATGATAACATAGTTTAAATGAAGTCAAATCAAGCCTATATAACACAATTTTTTATTCTACACAAATAACCATCTCTGCTCTGAAATTTATCATTATGTCAACAAATGTAAACATATAAAATGTAATATATATATATATATATATATATATATATATATATCCAAATAAAGAGGACCCAAGATTTTACTATTTTGAGTTCCCTGGCATTTATCTTAATAAACGGTGCTCAATGCAATAAATATTGTAGAGCTTAATATAATCATATAATTATGAATTAAGAGTACAGTGCAACACGGAAATTTCTATGTTTCGAGATATAATCTCGTCATCAGGCAATGTTGGATGTTGTTTGTGAAAATGATTTACATTTCTTGTGTATGTATGTATGTGTGTGTGTGTGTGTATATATATATATATATATATATATATCCGCATACAGGCCTGTTTTGCTGTATCACAGCTTGTCAGTGTGGCATGACAACCTATTGCTTCAACCTGGGATTGAAACTTGTTTGATTTGGTATCAATGGGAGATTCTACCCCTAAGCTATTGCCACATTGGCAGTTTTTTAGCGTATTAATTATGTAATATAAACAAATACCATTTACATTAATATATATTAGTGTAAATATTTTTTCACAAAAACCTCATGAAAGTGGGATTGGTTGTGTGTGAGGTTATTTATTAGATGTAATCAATCTTTTGCATAAGTAATTCAAAATATTAAAACATTAGCATTGCATTAATTTGAGAAGCCAAAATGCTTTGTTTTGAAAAGAGTAAAGCTAATTAGTATTTTTTTATGCTGATGGCTCAAACAGATTTTTAGATAGCCTATACAAAGAAAGCTTTTTTTTTTTGTTTTATTCATTTTTCAGTTCATTGGGTCAGGTTGGAAAGCTTCTACCCAATCATCTTACTGGGTATGGCCCTTCCTTCAAGGAAATGAAAGTATTATTTATTATTGCTGATAGATGATGTTTGGCCACACCTTATTAAAAATGAACAAGAAACTGCCTTTTTCACACTTCTTACTCGCTGGTTGATTTTTATCTGACTAACATTTTTGCCTGAGTTCAAACACAAATTACAAATTTTTTTTTTTAAATTTTTTTTTAATCGTATCACCCTGAGCAAGGCAGTAATGCCACTGATGTGCAGGGGGCTACGTAATAGTGAAAAGATTGGAAAAGAGAAAGCTGGAAACCACATCCTAAACAGGGGAGAAGGGATGAGCCTCTTAACCTGTTCAATAGACGTGGGTGGAGTGTGAACCGGGCGATAGATAGATCTATCTATTCCAATTGAAAAAAAAAAAACAAAGTACGTGAGTGTTCTTGTTAAATATGTAGTAGCATATCCATATACACACTTGTACAAACTAATTCTAACAACTGCTTTAGTTTCCTTTCTTTCACCATGCAGTCAGTTTTAGATCCACTAGAGTGACAGGGTGTAATCGAGTTCTATTTTTTCTCAGAGTATGTCATTTGCAGTGATAGGGAGTTATATGAATCTATTTTCGAGGTGAATGATGAAATTTGTTTGACCATGAAAATATTGCGAAATCTGTTGATTGCATCACATGTTTATCACGCCCAAATACTATTGTCTCGACTGTATTAGTTTTCCTATGGCCGTTGTCTGCGATGGACGTTACTCCAAGGAAGCATACGAAAATTGTAATGCTGCATGAACATGCCGGCAAGCCTTACATAGAAATCTTGGATATTGTTGGTGTCAGCCTTTCAACTCTCAGTCGTGTCATCAAGGCAAAGAAACAAGCTATCAGTCCAAAACGTAAACGAAAATGCTGTCAGAAGAGAAAAACAGTAAGAGACGACATTTATGTGATCAGGGAAAGCGTGAAAGATCCTTGGAAGTCATTATTTGTTTTGTTTCAATTAATTTGCACAAGGATATATATATATATATATATATATATATATATGTGTGGTTTTTTTTTTTCTAAACATATACTGTCAAATACAAGAGACAATGAATGTCCATCACGTCCAATCATGAGCCGCTCCAAACATCACACTTCGGCTCCAATTTCAGGTGAAAACAAAGACAAAAATTTTCCAACATTTGGTATTTTTTTAGTAAGTTGGTTCTAAGCTTTCGGCTCACATGAGCCATCTTCAAGGAGATTATCATAATTATTATTAGAGAGAACAGTCAGTTATTAAAAATATTTATAAATTATCAAATGTAATAAAAAAAAAAAAATAGCCAAAAATAAAATGAATTTAAACATCAGATATTTTAAAAATTAATTTTTCAAAATGTCATATACCTTCTGGATATGCAATCATGGCTCTCCACAGATTTCTTTTCTGTAATATCTTAGAAAAAAAGGATGGTATAGTTTACTTTTTGCTTTTTCTATCGTTTGGAGTTCAATTTTTTCTTTCTGTGTAAAAAGTGAAAGCAACAGGCTAGCTTGGAATTTGAACTAATGTTTATTGAGTCCGCTTTTTATGCTGCTCATTTATGTCACCTGCACATTTTAAAGATTGATTTATTTTGCCATATGTTAGCATATTTTTTTTTTCCAGTTTAAAAACTGATCTTTTTTTAAACTTGAATGAAAATAAATTTTAATTATCATCTGTTTTACCTCATATTCAAAAAATCAATTTCTTCTTTTCTGTTTACTTTCTTTATGATGAGAGTTTTGATGACTCAACAAATTCTTACCTGGAAAAGCTGATGGCATTGATTGCTTTTGCTGTACCTTTCTCTCTTGTCATTTGACTTCTTTTTTTTTTTTTTTTCTGATGACTTCGAAGTTTTTACTTCTGATGATGATAGAACCCTGTCAGTTAGTACGGTCTCGTGTATGTGTTTCAAATGATTTAGGCTTAAGTCCATCAGCTTTCAGTATTGTTTTGAGTTGGTTGTATCTTCAAGAAGGGCAATCACGTGGTCTTTTCCCTGAAGTGAGCTCATTGATTAAAACTTGATGTGGAAAATGTGACTCTTCTAATCTTGCTACATGTCCTGACCATCAAAGACATTTAAGTGTTTAAGGATCAGCGATTGATGCTTTGACTGTTGGCTCTTTCCAGTACTTTGATTCGTCACATAGTAATTCCGTTTGATATTCAAGATTGAAAAGTTTTAATAAGCAGAATGATACTCTTGAAAGGCAGTTTTTCTTTTTAATTTTCTTATTAGATTTGTATGTATCTTGGTGTAACTGACTTATTGCCCTCTTGGTGACTGTGATAGTTTAGGATATGAAACTACAAAGTATTCTATTAAATATTCCTTGAATAACCAAGAAGGCCAGTTACAATTTCGAAGACCTAAATGGATATCAAATACCTTGCAAAAGCAGAATGCTTCTCATCAACAAATGGCAAATGCAGATACATCCAAATAAAGTTAAATAAAACAATCTTTTGATTATTGAAGAATTTCAAATAAAGATACGACTATTTTACTGGTACATCTTCATGAGATTTATACTAATTCACTGTTTTCTTTACGACCTACTAAATTACTTGATATAGCATTCATGATTGCATAGGTAAACATTGATTTTGTCTATTGAGAAGTTTCGTATAAAGATGACTTATTTACACTATTTAGCTGTGGACTATTGTCTTTGTTGTTATCATGTTGCAGACACTGCCTGCTGGTCTTCATCAGGTGTATGTTGATCTAAGTACAGTGGATTTTGAACTGAACCCTTTATTTAATCTATGTTGTAGATTGTTCTTATTCCACTGCCAATTTCCAAGGATATATAGAATATATAGTCAATGTAGAAGTAAATATGATAGCTGCTAATAAAGAAAGACAGGTGACTATCGGTTTTCAACAGAAGATGTAGCCAAAAGAGAAGCTTCAGTTAGTGTAGTCTGGCATGAGAAGCAGCAATAACCTGCTCAACAGGCAGGCTTGGTTTCATGTTATCTACACAAAATTGTCCCACAGGACAATTCAATTAAAGTATTTGGAGGCATAGAAATGGTGATTTTTATCTCTTGTTCAGGCACTGTGTACTTGGACTCTGTTGAAATGGGTATAGTAATAACTGTACAAAAAATAAGAACTAGAGGAGATATCCATTGTCCATATCTAGAGATAACAACAAAGATGAAGATAAAAATCTGTAAGTAGTGTAAATAATAACTCCTCATCTCAGATATACGAACAAAAGATGACAGGCACATCTCCATTGTATTCTATTCTATTTCACTATTTTCTTGATGATCTACTGAATAATTTGATATGACATTCATGTATGGTACAGAGGTACAATCCTTCTTTTTTGACAGTTGATAGGGTCCTGGGCATGATGGTAAACTGCATCTGGCAGCAAGGCCTCTGATTGGGAGGTCGTGAGGAGTATGGGACCACTTAATTGCTGTTGTTCCCATGTCCACTCTGACCCAAAGTGGTAGCACCTGTTAGGGTCCCAGCTATGGGCAAATAGTTAACCCCTCAAACTGAGGTTAAACTCTATGAAATTATAATAATACGTTTATAGAAATATATACATAAAAATAGACTTTTATAGAAAAATATACATTTTTGAAGGAAAACTTATAACCAAGAATACATTTTTGAAGAAAAAATTATTACCATAACACATTTTTGAAGGAAAAAAATTTATTCTCAGCAAAACATTTTTGAATACAACACTAGAAGACATTTTCAGTTTTCTAAAATAAAAAAGAATAAAAACAAAAAATTTTCATTAGAATCTGACTAAATCAACCTTTTTATGATAAACGAACATTAAAAAAACCCTTTTGGTATTAAATAACCCACAGAGGTTGATATGCCATTAAACAAAACTCACTTAAACTTAAACAGTTGATAGGAAATTGATTTGTGAACTTAATGGTTGAAAATGGTATCTTATTAATGATTCTTGCATTAAGATAAAAACTTGTTCCTATTATGACTAAAGAGATTTGTCTTGATGGAAAAAATTCATCTTTCATTTCTAATACACAAGAAATTTTTTTTTTTTTTAACCTAATTTAGTATTTTGGCCAATAATCACAAATAACCCCAAAAAGAAAAATATATTAAAACAATTTTATTTTAATCATTTCATGTCGGGCAAGGTGAAAATGCCACTAGGATGCAAGGGGTTACTGGGAGTTAATGAGAAAACTTGAGTGAGGAGAAAGGACAATAAAAGAACAGTCTTTAGGAAGACAGAAGATGGTGATTGGCACTGCATTTAAATTCTTGAAGATTGTTGGTAATAGGGAAGCAAGAAGTATGTGAAAAGAAGCTATTAGAACAGAACCTACAGTTGCATCTAGCTAGTTCAAAATTGGGAGACCTAATTGTCAATCTAGTAGTGCACTGAAATTAATGCTGTCAAAGCACCAAGGAGGAAAATTCATCAGAACAGTTACCATGAAAATATTTTGTCAATGTTTATAATAATAGTATACAATTTTTTTTAATAAGTGACTTAGTATTCAGGTTGTTTTGCTTTTGCACAAGAATTAGTAGTAAAGTTGCTTAGTTGCTTAACCACCTTGTTTTATTTACGAAATTTTGTATTTTGTCTAGAATTCAGGCTGTTTTACTTTTACATAAGAATTAGTACTCATGTTTCATAAATGGCAGTCTAATTTTTTTATTATGCTTTTGTGGCGAATACATGTCAATACTGATGCAAAAGAGACCCAGAGTGGCATGCAAATATGTCTGTTAGCACTCATTAGAGCCAGTCTTTCCCTGTTAGCAGAAGGACAGCTTGGTATGTCTAGATATGGGTCTCTCTGCATTTGGACAAGATCCTGGTCTTTGTAAGATGTCTCATGCCAATAAAAGTGATGGGAAAACCAGCAGTTGGCAAGACTTAGTGTCTGTGAAGTTGGTCCCTTTGAACATTTTGTTCCTCAAGTTGTGTACCGTCCTGTGATTTCTGAGACGGTGTTGTTTTTATTTTCTCCTCTCTTTTTCCTTCTCCACCTGTTACCCCTTGGGAGATCAATCAGTTGAGTTTCCCCCCAAACCTCAGCAGACCCTTGTATTTTACAACAACTTTGGCTTAATATATAGAAAAGAAAGCCATTTCAGTATAACTAAAGTAACAGAATTCTTGCATGCCAAGTAAGATATAGTACTTAGTAAATCTTTTTGTTTAATGTTACGTTTTTCTTTTCGTTTTCTGTTTCTTAATATTCACAATAGTCAAGTGCCTTGACAATGAAGAAAATTACATTAAAAATACACAATTCTTGTTAGTAAAGCACTTAGTATTTTAGTCATTACTTTTGTTGCTTAACTTGACAAGAATTAGTACTCAAGTTGCTTAAATGGTTGCTTGATTTTTTTTTTATGCTACAATTTTATAAATAGACATTTTGATGTAACTAAAGTAGTTACTTCTTTTAAGTGCAATGAAAAAAGAGCTTACAGCCACATCATTTTGAAATTGGTTCCCATATGATCATTGAAGTTAAGCAATGTTGAGACTGGTCATTACCTAGATAGGTAACTGCTTGGAAATACTAGGTGCTGTAATCTTGTATGCATAGGTAGTGTAACAGGTAATTGTTTATAGTTGTTAAATGGAGAGCCAAATTTCAATTCCAAATATATTCACTTATATACAAATAGCTTTGGGAGAGGTACAAATCCACCTCTCCCCCCCCCCCATCTATGTGTTAATTAGTAAAACTTATATTGATATTGTTATCTAAAAATATCTTACAATCTGAAGACATTTTCCATCTTTAAATAACTTGTAAAAGGATGATAAGCTGTAGAAAATGAATGAATCAATCAACTGGTGAAAAAGATTACATTAAAAAATGCACAATTCTTTTTTTCATTAAGTGACTTAGTATTTTGACCAGAACTTGTGTTGCTTAACTTCTTCCCAAAAATCAATACCCAGTTTGCTTAAATGGTTGCTTAAATCTTTGTTATGGCCTAATAAATAGAAAACAAAGATATTTTCAGAACTTTGGCAATCTTGACTTCCAAAATTTCCTGTCCTTTGTAGCTCTTGGGAAATTTTCTCTTTTTTGTATCTATTCTAAATCATGTTCTGCTATCCATTTACACAAGCTCATTAGGTAGATTATGCACTGTTTTCTTCTATCCCTCTTGCCTTCATTATGTCTTGTGAGTGTCAAATTTTCCAAGCCCTCTTTCCTCATAAGTGCCCATTTTGTTTCTATTTTCTCTAAAACTTTGTCATTGCTCATATGTTCAGTCCACAGTATTCTCAGTCTCCTTCTGTAGAACTACATTTCTGTTGCTTCAAGTTTCTTTATCTGTGAGAAGTTTGTCCAGCATTCATTGCCATATAGGAAGAATGACTTTACATAACAGTTAAAGTATTTTAATATTTCTAAATTATCTTACATAACAAAAACAAAGAACCAATATGGTATGTTAGTTCTTATTCAACAATCCTTAACCCCAAATATTCCAATTCGTATGTTACACATTGTCATAATTGTTTTGATATGCTTTACAGTTCTTACAGAAAAGATTATTTTCATTTTCACCTCTTGGAATGTTCAGTTTCCTTTCTCAAATGCAAGTTTGGTTGGACACAATTTCTCATAGGTGGAAGAATTATTGAATTCTTCAATTCAGTATAAAGTAACATATTTAGTCACTCATTTTTTAATTTTAAAATTCTTTGTTTTGCTTAGTGATTTCAGCCACACTGATGTTAGTAGGGGAATTGCTTAAGAATTACTCCTACTGGGATTAGAATCACTACCATATATCCTGAAGATGGGATGATCACCATTTTCATTTAAATTTGTGCTAAATCAATAACAAAAACAAAATTAAATTTTAAATCTTTTTTTTAATTATTATGGCTTTAAAAATGAACATTTTAAAAGTACATATTAATAAATTTTAATCTTTTAAAACAAATGGAATAAAGTAGCAATGATAAGCAAAATAATTTTACCTCATAAAATGATAAGACAAAAAATATAATCAAAATGAAACAAAAAAAAATGGCACTAAAGGGTTATCAGTTCTTGTCCTTCAAAGCTCAATTGTTATTTGGTAACCTGTTATTTTCTCTCTGTCATTATTGAGATTTGAATAACAAGAAGTAATAACTGGTTAGCCCCACCCCATTTTTTTGATTCACCACTTTATAGTGAGTAATAATTCTTTCTTTCTTTCCTTGCACTTCATCCTACTTACTTTTAATATATTTGTATATAGTAATATAGGCTTTTCAAATGTCCAATTTATAAAGCATTTAATAAAACCCTTTTTAATTGGTTTTTGGGAATATGGGTTTCTGAAGGCTTTTCTTTTTGATGTAATTTGAATTAGTTGTGAAATGTACAGAAAAGATAATTCTCTAATATTAATCTAATTCCTTATTCTTTTTTTTTTTTTTTTTTATATCTAACTAGCATCATAGCCCGGCGTTGCCCGTGCAACTCAGAACAATTTAATTTCTTCAGTGGATGAAACAAATATGTTTAAATATGCTGCAGACACTTAAAATATAATCTATATGTATGTATATAAAAGGCAATCTGTGAGTCTGTGTGTGACTGTTCCTATGCATGTCTACATTTTTTAATATTTCTTTTGTTTCAAAATTACAGGGGAAAAATATTCATTTTTTTGTTGGCCAAATGAATTTTTAAAACGTCAGAATAAAAATTAAATTTAAAGGCTCATTTTTTAATTTTTTTTTTAATAAAAAAATATTTTAGTTGCATTTGACATGTGTGATTTGATTTCTGTGATGTAATTCAGCAACCATCTTAGATCTTAGATGTTTTACGGAGCAAATATAAACAATCGTGTTCATTGGCCAAAAAGTTTGAAAGGGAAAATTGCTGAACTTAAACTCAAAAAGTATGTGTCGACCTGGCTTCCCTGTAGATATGTGTCCCTAGAAAGTTTGAATGGCATAGCTTAAAAAATGTAGGCATGCATAGGGAACAGTCACACACACTCACAGATTGCCTTTTATATATATATATATATATATAGATAAAGAGAAAACAACAAAAATTTGAAAAGTAGAGGTTTTAAATCTGCAAAGATTAACAAACAAATTCTATTGTTGCTTTAGTTCATAAAATGGTAAACATTCTTTACTTAGCTAAAATATTTATTCCTTTTCTTTTGTCCCATATCTTCACTACTCTTTTTACATGCAAATAGACCATTTCTTTGCTTCCAAAGCTACTAATTCTTGAAAATTCTTGAGCCATCCACATTATAACAATTAATTTCACGTCCTTCCTTTTATAGTACTGTGTCCATTCAGGACATGGGCAATAAAGGCTTTCACACATGAAATCATCAGTTCTTTCTTGACCCTATTTCCTAGTTTCTCTAGTGAGACACAGTGTTTTATATTTCAGTTGCTTAACTTAGTTTAATTATCAAGGAATGGTCTATAATGTAAACCTGGCTTCTTGACTTCAGTCACTTTCACATCTCTGTAACATGACTTCCCTCTGCCTTTTTTATAAGTATTTTAATGGCATGTATTCTAATGAGCTCTCCTTGATACCTTGATTGCATGAATTTAAGCATGCTAGAGTGATTTCCTAGTTTCTCTAGTGAGACACAGTGTTTTATATTTCAGTTGCTTAACTTAGTTTAATTATCAAGGAATGGTCTATAATGTAAACCTGGCTTCTTGACTTCAGTCACTTTCACATCTCTGTAACATGACTTCCCTCTGCCTTTTTTATAAGTATTTTAATGGCATGTATTCTAATGAGCTCTCCTTGATACCTTGATTGCATGAATTTAAGCATGCTAGAGTGGCAATTAGATCTCACTGTTGAACTAGCTAGATGTAATTGTATGTTCTATTCTAATAATTTTTCTCACACTTTTCACCTCTGTAACTTACTTCTGGTTTCTTGCTTCTCACCATTTACAATTTAAAAAAAAATTAAATGCAATGCCAATACCATCTTCTGTCTTTCTGATTTCTGTTCTTTTATTGTCCTTTCTCCTCACTAAAGTCTGCTCATCCGCTTTTCACTCTAATTACCCCTTTGCATTTCATCACTAATAAAGTGATAATGCCACTAAGGTGGCATTATCACTTTATTTGTAATGAAATGATTAAAAAAGAAATAATACAATCTTTGTTTCTTCAAGTTCATTGTCAACTATTATTTATTCTACATGTTCTTATAATCTGTAACTCTTATGTTCCTAAAACAACCTCATTCAGTAATACCCTATCTTTAGTGGCTCTTTGGCCTTGTACTGATTTCATATTTCTGTCACAAATCATTTTTTTAATACTATTTAAACAATAGTGTTAAAAACAATTAAATGATCTGGGACATAGATATACCGTAAAATCTTCCAGAATTAATTTGGCTTGTAACATGAAGGCCTAATCTCTCGAATCATAAGTCCCAATTCTTGCTTATCTTTTGGTATTTGTAGAGTGAATGTTGAATAGCACCAGTTAAATTGTTCAAGAGTTTCACAGCTATTTCTGTAACAGGAAAGCAGTGTTTTGTTTCAGCAGCATAATGCCCATCCAACTGATGCCTGTAACATTCTCTTAAAAAATGTTCAACAACTTCCTTAGACAACACAAGTCCACATCTGACATGAAGGCATAAAATCTGACTCATTCAATAAGCCCACCTATAATTCTTACTATATTGTAGCAGCAGGTTCAAGAGGCATGGAATATAGTATGTATGCAAGAATACAGGTTTTTATCAATGCCCCAAAAAGATATACAGTGTATTCATATGGAGTCTAAGTACTTTTGATACACTCCTTATTTTGGAGCATGCATGTCTTGATCTGGATATATGATCATTCACTGCAATATGGCAAAATTACCTTTATTTTAATCGAAGCAGATATCATTGCAATTTTATTTTTTGTCACCATATGTTATCTTCATAGTTATCTGCTTCTTGGCTTTTGGCTGGGAGGTATCTGACCAGCTATAACAAGCTTTGACCAGATAAGACCAGTTTTGTACCCAGTCTCCACTTATGTGGTAACTGGATAATTTTTGACCAATGGCCTGAGTGTACGTGCTCAGGTTCCCCATGTTAAAAACCAACCTTGTGTCACATCTCGCTTCAGTGGAGTAGTAGGGTCAGTCAGTCAGTTAAGTGCCATACGTGATAGATGCTTGGGTGATCATGTCTCGAAAGAGACATGACTGACTGGGTAGAAGATTATCCCCCAGTGGGTTGCCATTGCTTTCTACGGTAGACTGGTTGCCGACCAAGGCTATAGAACCCAATCTGTCCTGTTATTTAACCCATAACTGGAAGGAAGAGACGGATTAATACCTTTCCCAAGGGTATTTGCGTGTAAGTGAATACAATGGATTCAGCTGGAATTCGAACTTGGCTCCCTGGTTTCTCGTTCCGAGCTGATATCTACTGTACCACAACGCACATCGAATAGTAGTAGGGTAAATATCCCATATGTTATCTTCTTTCACTGGTATTTGCTGTTTAGTTTGTTTTTTTTATAATCATATTACCCCAAGCAGGGCATTTTACTGCCACTGTTTTGCAGGGGGTTACATAGGAGGAAAGTTATGAGAAAGAGTGAGAGGTTATCGAGGGTGTCAGGAAGTGGATAAGAGAAGGATGAGAATATTGATAAAAGTGGAGTGGATGGAGAAAAGAGCATGAAAGAGAGGATGCAGGTTAGTGAGATAGGAGATGACTATTGACGTTATATTTAAATTCTTGGAGATTATAGCTGTTGGGAAAACAAGTAAATAAATGGAAGGGAATTCCATAGGCGGGAAGTGGGAGAAAAGAAGCTGCTGGAGTAGAATTTGCATTTACAATTTATTGGTTTCACAGTAAAAGGGTGGGGCCTAGTTGCTAATCTTGTGGCTCCAGTAAATTTGTATATAGGGGGCACCAATGAGCTAAGTTAATCGGAGCAGAAGCCATGAAAGTACTTGTAGAAGAGACACAGGGAAGCCACATTGCGCCGGTGAGAAAGTGACCGTATCCGAGCTGCCAAGTCAGAATTGATCACATTACAGATTCTCCGTTGGATTTGTCAAGGACACCCAGGTGGGCAGCAGGAGCACCCAACCAGATATGGAAGCAGTATTCAATGCATGGGTGGATGGTAGATTTATATATGTGCAGGATATACTTTTTCTCTCATATATGCACAAATATATTTAAATAAGAGTGATAAAAAACACCCAAAATGAAAGCATATGAAAACTGAATGAGATTGATTAGACGATGTGTCCAGACACATCTGATAGAAATATTTAAAATTCAGCATTCCTACATATTAAGCATTTTTTCTTGGTATATAATTATAACTAGTATTTGTGTTTATATCTCCCTCTTTAACACTTACATAATTCCAGCAATAAAAAAAAAAACATTACTTTACTCTGAAAGCAATCAAGTGTACAAGACACACTACAGAGGATAATTCCAGTTTTCATTCAGTCGTCTAACAATGTTCTGATACATAGATAGAACAATCTACCACCATGGACTAAATAAAGGCTTCAGTTTGAAATTCCAGTGTATATCATCTGAAGAAGGCTAGAGCAATAAGGCAATAAAAAAAAAAGAACATTACTTTACTCTGAAAGCAATCAAGCGTACAAGACACACTACAGAGGATAATTCCAGTTTTCATTCAGTTGTCTAACAATGTTCTGATACATAGATAGAACAATCTACCACCATGGACTAAATAAAGGCTTCAGTTTGAAATTCCAGTGTATATCATCTGAAGAAGGCTAGAGCAATAAGGCAATAAAAAAAAACAACATTACTTTACTCTGAAAGCAATCAAGCGTACAAGACACACTACAGAGGATAATTCCACTTTTCATTCAGTCGTCTAACAATGTTCTGATACATAGATAGAACAATCTACCACCATGGACTAAATAAAGGCTTCAGTTTGAAATTCCAGTGTATATCATCTGAAGAAGGCTGGAGCAATAAGGCAATAAAAAAAAGAACATTACTTTACTCTGAAAGCAATCAAGCGTACAAGACACACTACAGAGGATAATTCCACTTTTCATTCAGTCGTCTAACAATGTTCTGATACATAGATAGAACAATCTACCACCATGGACTAAATAAAGGCTTCAGTTTGAAATTCCAGTGTATATCATCTGAAGAAGGCTAGAGCAATAAGGCAATAAAAAAAAACATTACTTTACTCTGAAAGCAATCAAGCGTACAAGACACACTACAGAGGATAATTCCACTTTTCATTCAGTCGTCTAACAATGTTCTGATACATAGATAGAACAATCTACCACCATGGACTAAATAAAGGCTTCAGTTTGAAATTCCAGTGTATATCATCTGAAGAAGGCTAGAGCAATAAGGCAATAAAAAAAAGAACATTACTTTACTCTGAAAGCAATCAAGCGTACAAGACACACTACAGAGGATAATTCCACTTTTCATTCAGTCGTCTAACAATGTTCTGATACATAGATAGAACAATCTACCACCATGGACTAAATAAAGGCTTCAGTTTGAAATTCCAGTGTATATCATCTGAAGATGGCTGGAGCAATAAGGCAATAAAAAAAAGAACATTACTTTACTCTGAAAGCAATCAAGCGTACAAGACACACTACAGAGGATAATTCCACTTTTCATTCAGTCGTCTAACAATGTTCTGATACATAGATAGAACAATCTACCACCATGGACTAAATAAAATCTTCAGTTTGAAATTCCAGTGTATATCATCTGAAGAAGGCTAGAGCAATAAGGCAATAAAAAAAAAAACATTACTTTACTCTGAAAGCAATCAAGCGTACAAGACACACTACAGAGGATAATTCCACTTTTCATTCAGTCGTCTAACAATGTTCTGATACATAGATAGAACAATCTACCACCATGGACTAAATAAAGGCTTCAGTTTGTATTTCCAGTGTATATCATCTGAAGAAGGCTGGAGCAATAAGGCAATAAAAAAGAACATTACTTTACTCTGAAAGCAATCAAGCGTACAAGACACACTACAGAGGATAATTCCACTTTTCATTCAGTCGTCTAACAATGTTCTGATACATAGATAGAACAATCTACCACCATGGACTAAATAAAGGCTTCAGTTTGAAATTCCAGTGTATATCATCTGAAGATGGCTGGAGCAATAAGGCAATAAAAAAAGAACATTACTTTACTCTGAAAGCAATCAAGCGTACAAGACACACTACAGAGGATAATTCCACTTTTCATTCAGTCGTCTAACAATGTTCTGATACATAGATAGAACAATCTACCACCATGGACTAAATAAAATCTTCAGTTTGAAATTCCAGTGTATATCATCTGAAGAAGGCTAGAGCGTACAACAGCTGAAACATTGTGAATATGGCAATAATGCTGAGGACAACAGTATAAACAATGTAAACAGTTATAATATCTCATTTATTAATCATGCACACAGAATGCTCTATATACTAACATTGTGTTGTGGAGTAGTTTTCGCACTGAAGGTTATAATCGTGCTATATCAGCTGCTAATCGGCTTAATGCACCCAAAATCTTAGGAACTTGGTAATCTTTCACTGTAAGCTGACTCCTTAGTATTTGGCTAACTGCCAACTAATATCAACTACCTTAGTCCAACTATGTCCAAACTGGAACTAACTAATAGTTCTACTGAACTCCAATAGAACTTGAAAGATCTCTCCAGAACTTCTAAGAACTCCTATGAACTTCCCAAGAACTTCTCGAGTTAACTTCCTGTTAACTCTTAATAAAGAAGGGAGAGTCTATTATCTGAGGAATTGTTTTTCACAATAACAAATTGTCTTTGAGATTCATCTTTATTTATTTGCTGTATTCAATAGATATTTTACTTTTGAATTTTCATTTATTCTAGTTTTTAAAGAATTCTCATATTGAAGATATTTCAATTCCCTGCAAGAGACACGTAGAGCAGTTTTTTGCTAAGATGAAAAGTACTAGTGGGATGGAATACTAAAATTGCCTGAAATAAAAAAAAGATATTGGAACAATGGTAAAAATCATCTCTATTGAACAGGTGAAGAGGCTCATCCCTTGTTCCCTGTTTAGGATGTGGTTTCCGGTTTTCTCTTGTCCAATCTTTTTACTCTTTTCTTTTTTTTTTTTTTTTTTCAATTGGAGTAGATAGACTGAACTATCGCCCAGTTCACACTCCATTCATGTCTATTGAACAGGTGAAGAGGCTCATCCCTTGTACCCGGTTTAGGATGTGGTTTCTGGCTTTCTCTTTTCCAATCTTTTCACTCTTACGTAGCCCTCTGCACATCAGTGGCGTTACCGCCTTGCTCGGGGTGATATGATTAAAAAAAAATTATATATAATGCTGAAAATGACTCTTACACACACACACACACACACACACACACACACACACACACACATGTAAAAAGACTTACAAACTTTTTAAGCCTGCCTCACTTTTTTATTTTAAATATGTTGTGGTGATACCGAGCAAGCGAGAGACCAGATGTTTGCCCTCAGATGTCCAGAAAGCAAATGACCAAAACTGGTCTTTGCACATCTTGGTTCTATGCATATGTTCTGGAGGTAAACCAAAAATAAATGTATATCAAATTCCTTTTACGGATCTGTAGCAGAACTCTGAGTCCTGACTGGTCATCAAATCGCAAAATTCAAAATACGTCAGAGAAATGGTTTTTCCATAGCTAAAGAAAAAATCATTTCTGAGCCACCCCATGTAACTGGATTGAATATTTAAGGATAGTCTCTAACCGGTCAAGGTCAATCAGAGGAGGTGGGTTGCTGACAGACAACTAATATGTAATGGCAACTTTAAACCAACCCGGAGATAAGGTCAGGTCGCACCTTGTTCTTTTTCTCCTTATCCCTCTCAACAATTACTGCTACAAACATTTTGTACAAACCTTTTAATACCTCAACTTTATCATTGAACACGAACTCTACTCATAAATTTCTATAACTTATGTTAGTCTTTTCTTTTAAGAAATTTTCTATTTTACATTCAAAGTGTATATTTTATTATTCCACTCTTCTGCACTAATTCTACATATTCCAACCTGCTGATGACCAACCTTCTGATGAAAACTCTTCTGATGAATATTATTCAACATGAATCCTGTAAGCTGTTGGGAGTTCGATTAAGTCTGATACAAGGCCGAACAAAAGAAACATTAACCAGATCCCTACACTTTAGTGGTGACTCCTGACATACAAAGAACATGCACCCTTACACTTCAATGTAATAAATAGGTAGCCTATGTCATCGTAGGCTACTTATTTATTAGATGTAAGTTGCATATTAAAAAATGTTAATTTAATATGAGTCTTGAAGTAATAGAAATGTAGTTCTACAGAAAGATGCTGAGGACACCAGGGATCGAGCATGTGAGCAATGACAAAGTTTTGGAGAAAATGGAAATGAAAAGGGAACTTGTACTAAACATCAAGGAGAGGCAGTTGTAATTTCTGGAGCTTGTAATGAAGGAGGAGGGCTTGGTAAGTGTGATACTCACATGACAGGTTGAGGGAAAACTGAACAGAGGAGAACAGTGTGTAACATACTTAATGGGATTGAGTAAAATTGATCATAGAACAAGGTTTGGGAGAAATAACAAAAAGATAAGACTTATTAAGAGCTATAAGTAGCAGGAAGATGTGGAGGGCCATGATTGCTTATATTCTGAAAGGACATGGTACATAAAAGATGTCATCATAAAAATCTTTTGCAGTGTTTGACTTTTCTTTATCTATAATACCTCGGCCTTATCCGAAAAATACATAAATTTTTCATACAAGCAAATAGATTGATTTTTCTGTATATCATATTGCTGACACCAAATTATAGATCTCTGTAGAATTGGTAAGTAGCATTTGATGTGTTGAATATCTATGCTAGATGCTCATTTTAGAATCTAACAAAGCCTTTATTCTCCCCATCTTTGTTATGAGTACCAGGATTAAACTTTACTTCTTTACTTGGACCATTAAGTAATGCTGGCACGTACTTGAAACTAATAATGTTATATGAGACACTTATATACAGATGAGACATCAGGACATGAATTATTTTTTATACTTATTTTTAGCGATAAAAGCTTTTATGATCATATTAATATTCATGTTTGATATGTTTATTGCAAATGAATCGGAAAAAATAATGTATTTGACTTTTAAGTTGCCTCTACTAAAAATGATGAGTTAGATATTTTGATGTGTTTGCTGTAATGAGTAGTCAGAGCATTGGACTTGTGATTGTAAGGTCTTCTGCTAATTTTCAGAAAGATTTGGTCGGTTTATTCTTCTATATAAGAAGAGTTATTAATGTCCCAAGCTTTGTTCAGACAATTCAATTCTTCTTAGAATAGTTTGTACTGAAGGTAGTTTTGCTACAAAGCCAAAAGATTAACCAATAAACTTGAGTTATGTTTAAAATAGCCTCATCAGATCAAGATTTTCATGTGGATGCCTTGCATGGCAGCAAATTTGTTCAGAAGTATCTAAAGTTTTAGCTATATATATATATATATATATATATATATATATATATATATATATATATGTATATATATATATAACAGAAATTAACGAATTTTAACGAAACTTGGTTATAAACAACCGACAATTTGAAATGAATTGTTTGAACATTATTATTATGATACATTTCAGAGCAGATATGGTTGTTACGATAAATCGAAAATTGTGTTATATAGGCTTGATTAAAACTTCGTTTAGACTGGAGGCCATTTGTGGTCGAGTGGTCTAAGACATTGCCAGATCAAATGGTACCTTCCTCTATGTAGATAGGGGTCGCAGGTTCAAATCCTGCCGAATGGCACACATTTTCGCAATAAAAATTTATCATAAAATAATCAGGCCAGTCGATATAAATATATAATACTGTTTAATTAAAAACAGAATATCTACTTAAAAATATGAGTATCGATAAAAAATAATGTTCAAACTATTCATTTCATATATATATATATATATATATATATATATATATAATCGAGACAGCAGTTAATTATTTAAGCATATAATGTTAAATATAACAGACAATGAATTTCTATTATGTTTAATCATAAGCCATTCTGGCTTTAATTTCAGGTGAAAATAAAGACAAAAATTGTGCAACATTTGGATTTTTTTATGCTGGTTCTAAGCTTTCGGCTCACATGAGCCATCTTCAGAGTGGTTACAGGGGCATTAATATAAAGACATCTACCATCAAAAATGATTTTATCTTGTGTTGACATTAAATCAAAACAACCCACACTGGTCACAACACATTACATTGCGTTTAGACATGTGTTTCTGTTAACATTTCGGTCTCTCATGTGGTGTGATGTCATAGAATCGCATTACAAATTTATGAACTGCGTCTGCTATTCAGTGACTGTTATCATCGCATATCAATGTTTTATTCAACACAAGATAAAATCGTCTTTGATGGTGGATGTCTTTATGTCAATGTCCCTGTAACCTATCTGAAGATGGATCACGTAAGCCGAAACCTTAAAACCAGCATAATAAAAGAATATCTAAATATTGGACAATTTTTGTCTTTATTTTCACTTGAAATTAAAGCCAAAATATGATGTTTAGAACAGCTCATGATTAAATATAATGGGCATTAACTGTTATATTTAACTGTGTGTGTGTGTGTTTTTATCTATATATATATATATATATATATATATGATTCTAAGATCTTCTGCTGACTTTCAGAAAGATTTACTTTCTCATATCAGTGGTTAAAAATTTCTTTGAGTAAACGAAAACTGTAGGTTTCAGCAAGGCCCATCTGTCTTCAAACCTTGTGAACTGGCATTACTGGATTACAAACAAAGTATTGTATCAAATAACCGAAACCATATCTTTTCTTCTCACTAAAGTCTTCTCATTCTCTTTCGCCCCCAGTAAAACTTTGTATCCATCCTAGTGGCATTATCACTTTGTTTGGGTTGAAATGATCAAAAAACAAATAATACAATCTTTGCCTTTTAAAGTCCATTGTCAACTATTATCCATCCTACATGGTCCTCATAATTTATAAGTCTTATGTTCATAAAACAACCTCATTTGGTAATGTCCTACCTTGAGTGGCTCTTTGGACTTGAGGATTTTCAACAGCACCAACAACTAAAATGGATAGCATATTTAACAGGAAAAGAAAATGACATAGTAAAGATGTGATATTCCACATCACTTCAAACAGAAAAGTTAGAAAAGAAACCCCCCCACCACCAAAAAATACTTGAAAAGTGATCACAGTTACTGGACTTGAGAAACTTGTTTTCCTGAAAAATTGTTTTAAGAAAAAGATTTTATAAATTTCAGCCAAGTATAGCAATGGCTGTTTGGTCTACGAATGCCAATGGTTTCCTCCTTACTATTACCATGATTATATGCAACATGGTGGAGGTACAGGTGGAGTAATGGATAGCGACTTAGAATGAGGAATAATAGAGCTGAGTTTGAATTCCAGTTACATTCATTACATTCACTTATATGCTATAACCCTTGGGAAAGGTATGAAGCCATTGCTTCTTCTCCCAGTTATGATTAAATAATACGATCAACTTGGTTCTGTAGGCTTGCTTGGTAACCAGTCTACTGTGGGAAAATCTTTACACCATATGCGGTTGGGGACTGCATGTGTAGCCCCACCAAAAAGTGCCATGAAATTTCTAGAGAAGCCAGCTCAACCTGCCCAGAATGAATGCCACTACAAGTACAAGTACCTTATCACACGGCCTAGATCGTTGAATTTCCACAAGGTCGACATCCCCATGATGTAATTCACATCTCTGTCTCTTTTATTCACCAACAGAAACTTTTGACAATTAATAATCAGTTTTGCCATATTTTTGTTTTTAAATTCATGCAAATATTTGTCAATACTTCTGAGATGAGGTAGTATTTAAATTATTTACATTGTTCAGACTGTCATTTTCATCTTTATTGTCATATTCATGATGTTTTGGCCGTTGTATGCTCTGGCCCTTTTCAGGTAATTAGAATTTTTATCATTGGGGTATATTGCTCCCATTCCATGAGTGATCCCCACTTCCAGATGTTTTAGGTATCTCCCTTTAATTCTCTCTCTGGTACTGAACTGATAACTCTTTGGGTCAAGTCACTGCATCTAACCAAAGCTTTTATCCCCTGAGCCATGTCTCCTTGAGCATACAATAGCAGAAATGTTGTGAATATGGCAATAAAAAGGAAGACAACAATCCAAATAATGTAAATATATTATGTACACTACCGGCCATAATTATTATGCCACCCCAGTTTTTTAAAAGAAATATTGTATTTCATACTATTTTTAGTATTTATTGCCAAGTGGATAATTCTAAATGGAAATAGAATGGTTCTTTTGTTATTATTACTTTGCAAATTTTTACAAGGCAAGGAATCAAAGATGAACTCATCCGAATCACCCTATATTTTCTTTATTCTTTCATTGACAAAACTGCACTATAGGTAATTATTTAATATTTATAAATTTATTTGATGCACATGTTATTGTGCAATATTAACAAAAGAACCATTCTATTTTCATTTACAATTATTCACTTGGCAATAAATACTAAAAAATAGTATGAAATACATCATTTTTTAACATATGGGTGGCCTAATAATTATGGCCGGTAGTGTATATGTGTATCCATTTGAACTTTCTTCATATCTATTATTAATATAGTTATTTTATTTTATTTTTTTATTTTTTTAATAAATTTCAACCAAAAGTATTGCTGTTTAGTCAATGAATGCTGATTGTTTCCTGTATGGAAACAGTTAATTTTATCGTTAACATTACCATTTGATTACAGCCTGCATGCATTCAACATGTTCCAGTGCTTTGCTCCTTGAAGGCCTACTAAGATGTGGATCCCTTTCAATGGATTCCTTGCCAACCTTGATGCGTCAGTACCAAAAATTTTATCTTGGCTTTGCTCATTGAACCATCCTTGAAAGCCTCCTTAATCATTTGAATAGTTCCTGCAGATAAATAGCTCAATTTCCAACAAACCTTTGTGCATATTTACTGTGTAAGCAATGGTCATGCAATACACTCAATGGCAGTTCCCTACAGACTGTGTAACTCCTTGAAAGAGCATCTGTTCACACATGTACATGAATGTACAGTCACTTCCCAGGATATTCAAAATGGCTGGATATTTTCCGGACAAAACACCCCTCAACCAAGACCTCCTATATATTACCAACCCCACTAAATTAATAAAAGGAAGAGTGTTCAGTATTACAAATAGTGTTTTTTTTTTTAGATATAGACAGTGTGTAAAAAGAAATCAACTGCATGGGGACTACTGGTTTCATGCCTCAAGCAATCTTTAGACCATATGTCACTATTCTTTTTGCCATGAATATAAATTCCTTCATATTACCTAAAAACACAATAAATAAAAACATACCTGAATATAATTTGAAATTTTAAAATTTAGAACTAAGAAGAATAAACAAAGACAATGTATAAATAATAAAAATAAGCCTACAAAAGAACTGTTAATATCTAGTTTCCTCTTTATTTTTCACTTTTTTTAATTTCCTCAGTGATGTGTGTGTGTGCATGTATAAAATCTTAAAGGATAGAATAGCAACTTGTGAAGATGAAGAGGATAACCCAAAAGATTTTATCTAATTATTATAAATTATTGAGCAGATATATATTAAATGGTTATAAATCCAGAATTTATTTCAGCAATGTAAAGAAAATTGTTTACAATTGCCTCGTTCAGACTGTTGATAAATAAATATTAATTTTACTCAGAATATTTAAAAAAGCGAAAAAAACAAAAAACGTTTATAGCAGAGGGAATTTTAAACTGGTTTAAAATTCCCTCTGTTATAAACAGTTATTTTCCAAAATATTCTAAGTGAAATTAACATTTATTCATCATCAGTCAGAACGAGGCAATTGTAAAAAGGTTTTATGAATTTATAACCATTTAATTATGTGCTGAACTTTCTTCTCTATCGCTTTCCCTCCCATATATATATATATATATATATATATATATATATCTCCAGGTGAAGAGAACCAACAATTTTAGAATTCTAAGTTCTCCGACATTTACTTTATATATACACTACTGGCCATAATTATTAGGCCACCCCAGTGTTTTAAAAAAATTATGTATTTCATACTATTTTTTAGTATTTATTTCTAAGTGAATAATTGTAAATAAAAATAGTATGGTTCTTTTGTTAATATTGCACGATAACATGTGCATCAAATGAATTTATAAATATTTAATAATTACCTATATTGCAGTTTCATCAATAAAAGAATGAAGAAAATTTAAGGTGATTCAAACGAGTTCATCTTTGCTTCCTTGCCTTGTAAAATTTTGCAAAGTAAAATAATAATAAAAAAAATCTTTCTGTTTCCACTATTTTTAAGTGGATAATTTTAAAGAATTATCCACTTAAAAATAGTATGAAATACTTAATTTCTTTTAAAAAAACTGGTGTGGCCTAATAGTTATGGTCGATAGTGTATATATAATCGAGAGAGAGCAAGAGAGTTTGTGTGTGCCTGCCAGAGTAGTGTCATGATCTAAAGATCACTTAAGGCATGAAATTGACTATCTATTCACTCACATATACTGAAATACATTTGCATTGTACATTTTTATGTATATACATACACACATAAGCACATACCCATTTATTTATAAATAAATACATGCACAAACAACCTTCTATATACCCATATAGATGTATTTAGATCAATTAGTCAGTAGCTTTATTAGGAACAAATTCTTCATTCCACATATAAAATATTTTTCAGCATAATCTTCTTCCACAGCACACTTTACTCAGCACTGAATATTGTTCACATAGATTGAAAATACAGTGCAAATTTCAGGTCATAGTTCAGCTGATAACTGTGTCATGTTATTGATTTATAAAAGCACACTTGTATGTTTATCTATTGATGATTGTATATTTCATATGATCAGTGTAATAAAACCTTTTGTATGTTGATATACATTTGCTTGAATAGTTAACCAAGATTGTTATAGCAGTTGATAGCCTCAGTAATTTTATTAAATGCATATGAAATTGAAATGTATTGAGGTTTTTCAAAAGTATTTCTTTCGTTTTTGGAAAGAAAAACTATATTTTACTCACTTACATGTTTCATCCTGTGATAGACTTTATCAAAGCAAAAAGACAAAATGAATTTTATTTTAAATAACGTATCTAGAGACAAAACATTGTTGGTAACTGGAAAAAATGCTCAGAAATCATTCATAAGATTAACAGAAATTTTTATGCCCTAGATCATAATTGAAGAGAAATTTTTCATGTGCTGTGTAATGTCATGAGATGTTAAATTGACGGGAATTTAACCATTTTCTTTGGATTTGTTTTATTGTGTTGGTCTGATAGAGTATTGTTTTTATAAGGAAAGGTGAGATTGGGAAAAAACTGGGGTGTAAATTGATATTTTGGTAGTATTGAATGGCAGCACTCTTGAGAATTTTCCTTCTGAATAAATTGTTTTCTCTTTTTATTAGTGTGGCATTTTTTAAGTTGAAATTGTGGTCGAATTTATTTCTGTAAATCACTTATGCATTCGTTAAATTATTATTTGTGATGTCTCTTCTATGTTCATATATACATTTTTTTAGGTTTCTACTTGTTTCTTTGATGTACTTGAGGAATATTTTTGGCAATTTATTTTGCATATACCTGCTTGTTCATTATTATGGCTTTGGTTTTTTTAGATCTGACCCTGTCCATATTAATTTTCAAGGTAGTTGTTACAATTTGCGTGTTTTTTAGATGCGATAAGTTGTTTTGGATAGTGAATGCAATGGAATTGGTGGGTAGTATAATGTATCAGCTGTTGTTTAATTTACTATTGTTGATAATGTTGCTGTTGTGTATTTTATGCGCTTTTCTTTTTGCATTGTGAATAAAGTGATATGGGTATTGTAAGATTTTAAATGTATTTTCTATGTATTTTTCTTCTGATATTGGTGGGGCTGCAGATTCTTAGTGCTCTTAAAAAGAACCTATAATAATACTAGATTTGATTTTGCTATGTTAGTAGTTTCTGGATTGATTAATAGGGAGTTGTCTATATTTTGTTGGTATTAAATAACCCACTGAGATTGATATGGCTTAAAAAAAAAGTCGATGAAACCTGATCTACAAACTATTTTTCTAAAATACAAAAACCAGAAGACATCTTGAGTTTTTAAAAAAATCATCAAGATCTGACTAAATCAACCTTCTCACAATGACCAAACATTTAAAAAGAATAAAAAAAATAACTTAAAGACCCACCTTTTTTTGGCATTAAATAACCCACAGAAGTTGATATGCCATTAAATGAAACTCAAACTCTATCAGAGAACAAAATTCATTCACAAAGACAGGTTTTCTTTTTGTGTCTATACATATATATTCCAGTGAGAGAAAAAACTGGGCATGTCAAAGAAAAGATAAGAGATTAATGGGAATCAAATAGCTAGAAGATGGCAATTAATGTTGCATTAAAACTTTCGGAGAATGTAGCTATTAAGAAAGCAAGCAAATGTGAGTTCCACAAATAGGAAGAATGAGAAAAGTAACTGTTACAGTAGAAGTTGTTTATATATATATATATATATATATATATATATATATATATATATAAAGAATGTACAAATTATATATATGATTTAAATGTGTTAAAACATCAACCAAACTGCAAGTCTACACAAGGTATGTTGGTTTTTGGCATAACGGTAAACTACATCCAGCAGCAAGGCCTCTGATTGGGAAGTTGTGAAGAGCATGGAATCACCTTTAAATTGCAGTCCTCAGGCCCACCCTGACTCAGAGTAGTAGAACCTATTGATGGGTCCAGCTATGGGCAAATAGTTAACTTCTCAAACTGGGTCAAAACACTATGAAAGTATAAAAATACACATTTATAGAAATATTGTGGTGCATTGGATATCGGCATGGAACGAGAAATCTGGGAGCCGAGTTCGAATTCCAGCTGAATTCATTGCATTCACTAATGCGCAAATACCCTTGGGAAAGGTATTAATCTATCTCTTCCTTCCAGTTATGGGTTAAATAACAGGATAGATTGGGTTCTATAGCCTTGGCTGACAACCAGTCTACCGCAGAAAGCAATGGCAACTTACTGTGAGATAATCTTCTGCCCAGTCAGCCAAGTCTCTTTCGAGACATGATTGCCCAAGTGTTTACCACGTATGGCACTTAACTGACTGTGACTGAATATA
The DNA here is from genome assembly GCA_037127315.1 of Ascarosepion bandense. Classification (NCBI taxonomy): domain Eukaryota; kingdom Metazoa; phylum Mollusca; class Cephalopoda; order Sepiida; family Sepiidae; genus Ascarosepion; species Ascarosepion bandense. Next base: position 1,230,005 of record JBBBDQ010001357.1, read on the forward strand.
ATAGTTGGAAACATAATTAAAACTGTTACTGGGTATAAAGTGGGGGATCAGTTTTCTATTGGTATGAAGTAATAAACTGATCCCCCACTAATTATACTTAATATAATAAGGTAATATAATCTATATCTTCTCTCTCCAGTTATGGTTTTAATAATAGGGCAGATTGGGTTCTATAGCCTTGGCTTGGCAACCAGTCTACCGCAGAAAGCAATGGCAAACTATTGTGGGAGAATCTTCTGCCCAGTCAGTCATGTCTCTTTTGAGACATGATTGCCCAAGCGTGTATCACGTATGGCACTTAAAAAAAATACATAAAAATAGACTTTTATAGAAAAATATTACCACCAATACATATAGCATAACACATTTGTGAAGGAAAAAAAAAATTATTCTAAGCAAAACATTTGTGAATCCAAAACTGGAAGCCATTTTCAGTTGTCTAAAATAAAAAAGAATAAAAACAAAAAAAAAAGATTCATTAAAATCTGACTAAATCAACCTCCTAACTATAACTGAACATTAAAAAAAATATGTTAAAACCCCACCTTTTTGGCATTAAATAACCTACAGAGGTTGATATACCATTAAACAAAACTTGAATTCAAACAAGTTATGTTGATGATATTTTTATGTTAGCAAAAATCTAAAACCTACTTTTGAGAAAAACTATATTAAATTTCCTGTACAAAGTTATTGATTACAGTAACAGCTCATTTCTTAATGTTTATGCAAAACTCAACATCACTCTATATAAAAAACAAACAACAAAGAAAAAACAAAAAAACAAATCTTACCAATAAGAACTCTTGTTTCCTCAATTATGATAGTAAATGCCAACAAAGATATGATATAAAAAACTACCTTAATAGAGCACACTTAACCTCATCTTCCTGGAAAATATTTTTTAGTGAACTCAAGCATATTAAGCATTGGTTAACTAATAATTTAAATTATTGATAACCAAATAAGGTTATTTTTCATGATAACATTATTTAATCATAATTTGATAAGGAAGCACTTAAACATTCATACACAACTACTTGTATCCATAAGAAAAATTGTAATAGATTACTCATTCAAAGAACATATAACAGTAAAAAAATGTTTGAAGATAATTAAAACACTTTATGAAAAAATAGTTGATGCTGAGTTTCAAAATTACTCTACTTTAGAATAAGGAAACATGTGATAATACTTTTTGAAAGACACTTTCAATATGGAATGACTAACACTTCTTGAAAGACACCTCAATATGGAATGACTAACACTCTTTGAAAGACACTCTCAATATGGAATGACCACTCTTGGTACACTCTCAATATGGAATGACTAACACTTTGAAAGACACTTCCTCAATATGGAATGACCAACACTCTTGAAAGACACTCTCAATATGGAATGACTAACACTTTTTGAAAGACACTCTCAATATGGAATGACTAATAATTTTTGAAAAAGACACCATGGAAATGACCAACACTTCTTGAAAGACACTCTCAATATGGAATGACTAACACTTTTGAAAGACAATTTCAATATGGAATGACTAACACTCTTGAAAGACACCTCAATATGGAATGACCAATACTCTTTGAAAGACACTCTCAATATGGAATGACTAACACTTTGAAAGACACTCTCAATATGGAATGACTAATACTCTTTGAAAGACACTTCCAATATGGAATGACTAATACTCTTTGAAAGACACTCTCAATATGGAATGACTAATTACCTTTGAAAGACACTCTCAATATGGAATGACTAATACTCTTTGAAAGACACTTTCAATATGGAATGACTAATACTCTTTGAAAGACACTCTCAATATGGAATGACTAATACTCTTGAAAGACACTTCAATATGGAATGACTAATACTCTTTGAAAGACACTCTCAATATGGAATGACTATCACTTTTTGAAAGACACTCTCAATATGGAATGACTAATACTCTTTGAAAGACACTCTCAATATGGAATGACTAATACTCTTTGAAAGACACTCTCAATATGGAATGACTAATACTCTTTGAAAGACACTCTCAATATGGAATGACTAATACTCTTTGAAAGACACTTCCAATATGGAATGACTAATACTCTTTGAAAGACACCTCCTCAATATGGAATGACTAATACTTTTGAAAGACACTCTCAATATGGAATGACTAACACTTTTTGAAAGACAATTCAACATGGAATGACTAATACCTCTTGAAAGACACCAATATGGAATGACTACTCTTGAAAGACACTCTCAATATGGAATGACTAATACTTTTTGAAAGACACCTCAATATGGAATGACTAATACTCCCCTTTTTGGAAAGACACTCTCAATATGGAATGACTAATACTCTTTGAAAGACACTAACATGGAATGACTAATACTCTTTGAAAGACACTCTCAATATGGAATGACTAATACTCTTTGAAAGACACTCTCAATATGGAAAATGACTAATACTCTTTTGAAAGACACTCTCAATATGGAATGACTAATACTCTTGAAAGACACTCTCAATATGGAATGACTAATACTCTTTGAAAGACACTCTCAATATGGAATGACTATTACCTTGAAAGACACTCTCAATATGGAATGACTAATACTGAAAGACACTCTCAATATGGAATGACTAATACTTTGAAAGACACTCTCAATATGGAATGACTAATACTTCTTGAAGACACCCTTAATATGGAATGACTAATACTCTTGAAAGACACTCTCAATATGGAATGACTAACACTTTTTGAAAGACACTTCTCAATATGGAATGACTAATACTTTTGAAAGACACTCAACATGGAATGACTAATACTTCTTGAAAGACACTCTCAATATGGGAATGACTAACACTCTTTGAAAGACACTTCCTCAATATGGAATGACTAACACTTTTTGAAAGACACTTCTCAATATGGAATGACCAACACTTTTTGAAAGACACCTCCTCAATATGGAATGACCAATAATTTTTGAAAGACACTCAATATGGAATGACTAATACTGAAAGACACCAATATGGAATGACTAACACTCTTGAAAGACACTCAAGGTGAATGACTACTCTTGAAAGACATCAATATGGAATGACTAATACTCTTTGAAAGACACTTCCCCAATATGGAATGACTAATACTCTTTGAAAGACACCTCAATATGGAAATGACCATTAATTTTTAAAGACACTCAATAAGGAATGACTAATACTTTGAAAGACACTCTCAATATGGAATGACTAATACTTTTTGAAAGACACTCTCAATATGGAATGACTAATGACTTCTCGAAAGACACTCCCATAATATGGAATGACTAACACTTTGAAAGACACTCTCAACATGGAATGACTAATACTCTTGAAAGACACTCTCAATAAGGAATGACTAATACTGAAAGACATCAATATGGAATGACTAATACTTTGAAAGACACTTAACATGGAATGACTAATACCTTTTGAAAGACACTTTCAATATGGAATGACTAATACTCTTTGAAAGCACATTTCAATATGGAATGACTAATACTCTTGAAAGACACTCTCAATATGGAATGACTAACACTTTATGGACACTTAACATGGAATGACTAACACTCTTTGAAAGACACTCTCAATATGGAATGACTAATACTCTTGAAAGACACTCTCAATATGGAATGACTAATACCTTTTGAAAGACACTTCAATATGGAATGACTAATACTTTTGAAAGACACTCTCAATATGAATGACCAATACTCTTTGAAAGACACTCTCAATATGGAATGACTAATACTTTAAAGACACTTAATATGGAATGACTAACACTGAAAAGACTTCAATATGGAATGACTAACACTTTTTGAAAGACACTCTCAATATGGAATGACTAACACTTTTTGAAAGACATTTCAATATGGAATGACTAACACTTCTTGAAAGACACTCTCAATATGGAATGACCAACACTCTTTGAAAGACACTTCAATATGGAATGACTAACACTCTTTGAAAGACACTTCTCAATATGGAATGACTAACACTCTTTGAAAGAACACTCTCAATATGGAATGACTAACACTCTTTGAAAGACACTTAACATGGAAACGACTAACACTCTTGAAAGACACCTCAATATGGAATGACCAACACTCTTTTGAAAGACACTCTCAATATGGAATGACTAACACTCTTGAAAGACACTCTCAATATGGAATGACTAACACTCTTTGAAAGACACTCTCAATATGGAATGACGAACACTCTTTGAAAGACACCTTCAATATGGAATGACCAACACTTCTTGAAAGACACTCTCAATATGGAATGACCAACACTCTTTGAAAGACACTCTCAATATGGAATGACTATCAATTTTTTGAAAGACACTCTCAATATGGAATGACTAACACTTTTGAAAGACACTCAATATGGAATGACTAACACTTTTTGAAAGACACTCTCAATATGGAAATGACCAACACTTTGAAAAAGACACTCGAATATGGAAGGACTAATACCTCTTAAAAGACACTCAATATGGAATGACTAATTTTGAAAGACACTCTCAATATGGAATGACCAACACTTCTTGAAAGACACTCTCAATATGGAATGACTAACACTTTTTGAAAGACACTCAACATGGAAATGACTAACACTTCTTTGAAAGACACTTTCAATATGGAATGACTAACACTCTTTGAAAGACACTTAATATGGAATGACTAACACTTGAAAGACACTTAATATGGAATGACTAACACTTCTTGAAAGACACTCTCAATATGGAATGACTAATACTCTTTGAAAGACACTCTCAATATGGAATGACTAATACTCCCATTCAGAACAGCCAATAATTACTACCATTTCTACACAATACAACTTAGAAGATAAACACTGGAAAATATACTAGCAAGGGACATCTTGAAAATGGCTAATGAATTGGTCAAAAGAGCTTGGGATAAGAATCACTACAGTCAGTTAATACGAGTGGCCATACCGCACCTAAGTATCTCTAAAATCCTGATACCCACCAATGACACATACTTCAATAAGTGAACTCCTATTTAGGTGGAGAAAGCCGAAAAGGCCTTTAACTTAATTTTTCTTAAGAAACTTGAGAACTATGTAACAATATTATCATTTAATTTTAGAATTTTATATTTATGAAAATATTGTAAGTAATGTATAGGGTGCAATAGGTGAATTGTTGTCATTTTGTATTTTTAATTTCTGTGTGTGCATTGTTTTTGATTTTATGAACTACATGGTATAGAAGGGTCAGTTGGGCACTGTGAGGAAAAGCATGACATCACCATAATGCAATTCACTATACCAAAAAATTTTGACATGGCATCCTGTACTGTTTAGCATTCATACCGGAAGCTCAAACACAAACATTTCAGAGTGTTTGAGTGTCAATCTGAGTACAGTGCAAAGAATTTTGAAAGAGTTGGATATATCTAATTGTGATTACGAAGGTGTTTGGAGTGATCACTAGTAATAGCGACATCATGCCTCCATTTATTTTCCCATATATATATATATATATATATGTGTGTGTTAACAGAACACATACCACTTACTTGCTACCCAGATTTCAGCCATGCAGGTAGGTTTCTTCAGGCAAGCTGGTGTGAAGAGACCTGCATTGAAACCTGGGTAGTAAGTAAGTGGTATGTGTTTCATTCTTTAACAAATTGTTAGCTCTGCATATTCAGTTCATTTGTGTTGGAGATATATATATATATATATATATATATATATATATATATAAATAAAATAGACTTTGTTAGAAAAATATACATTTTTGAAGGAAAAATATTACCAACAATACACTTTTGAAGAAAAACTTATTACCAAAACACATTTTTGAAGGAAAAAAAGATTTATTCTCAGCAAAACATTTTCGAATACAAAACTAGAAGACATTTTCAGTTGTCTAAAATAAAAAAGGATAAAAACCAAAAATTTCATTAAAATCTGACTAAATCAACCTTCTAACTATAACTGAACTATAAAAAAAATATCTTAAATCCCCACTTTTTTGGTATTAAATAACTCACAGATATTGATATACTATTAAACAAAACTCAAACAAGGTATGTTGATGACAATTTTTATATTAGAAAGAACCTAAGACCTACTTTTGAGAAAAACTATTAAAATTCCTTTGAAGCCACCAGAAGAGAAAAGCAGCAAGTCATACAGCAAGAGAGAAAGAATGCCATTGGCTCTTCCATTCAAGAATATGTTTACTTCACTCATCGATGCCACAATCATAAAAGATGTGATCAGCAAAGAAGAAATTAAATTTTTGGATATGAGATAAAGACAGCAATATTGAGATATATATCAGTATTGTCGTTTTTATATATAATGGATGCATATATAATCATATAATCATAGAATGAAATACACACTATTCTCCTCAGGTAATGAAGTAGCCTGTATCCCATCATGCTTCCTAATATGCACAATTGCCAGAACCTTCAGAGAAGGGGAAGGGAACCTCTTTATGCCCACATCTACCAAAAATGAGGACGACTTTCTCATGCCCACAACTACCAGATCTTCCACTGAAGGTGTGGGGAAACACACAGACACTCTTGCTGGGCTTGTACAGGCCAAAGACATCTTTTTTGTGCATGCCTGTTTCCTGTCATTACTGCAGACTTTTTGTTCGATAATTTTTTCTGGTCTAGGTGTATTACAATAGCCAGTTTCTTTTCCTGGCACAACCTGTAAACCTTGTCCCTAACCTTGTAAAGCCTGGCTCTCCTAAATATACTCCATTTCATGTTAGGGCTTCTGTTGTTTTTTTTCTTTCAACTGCCACACGTGACTGATGAATCTGTTACAATTCCTGTGTCTTTCTAATTTGAATGAAGACTTATGTTTCTACCATCTCCATTTTAAACTGGTCCTGAGTATTATGGTAAACTGCATCCGGCAGCAAGGCCTCTGATTGGGAGTTTATGAGGAGCATGGAATCACCTCTTAATTGCTGTTGTTCCCAGGTCCACCCTGACCCAGAGTGGTAGCACCCTTTTAGGGTCCCAGCTATGGGTAAATAGTTGTTCCCCCAAACCAGGGTCAGAATGCTATGAAACTATTTACCAACAAAACTTTTTTGAATGAAAAATATTACCAACAAGACTTTTTTTTTTTTTTTTTAATGAAAAATGATTTAAAACAAAAATATGTCTCCGGCCTTAAATGACCATTCAGATGTTGATGGGCTGTTAAGCAGGAACAAACCAACTAAACCAAACCATTTTAAACTGCTTTCCTTGCGCCCCACATAAACCATCTTTCTGGCCATTGGAATCTTCCAGCTCATCTTTGTAATACCATTCTTTCTGTTTTACAAGCACCATTAAGTGGATATTTACCCTTGTCTCTGCAATTACATGAGTCACTATCATTTTCTGTGTTACTCTTGAAGTTTTTAGTGTTTTGTTTCTTTACAGCTTTGGTCCTGGGCATGACAGTAAACTGTATTTGGCAGCAAGACCTCTGATTGGGAGGTTGTGAGAAGCATGGAACCACCTCTTAATTGCTGTTGTTCCCAGGTCCACCCTGACCAAGAGTAGTAACACCTGTTAGGGTCTCAGTTATAGGCAAATAGTCAACCCCCAAACTGGAGTCAAAACACTATAAAAATATAAAAATACACTTCTATAGAAGTATATACATAAAAATAACTTTTATAGAAAAATATACATTTTTGAAGGAAAAAAATTATTCTTGGCAAAACATTTTTGAAGACAAAACCAGAAGATATTTTCAGTTTTCCCAAATTAAAAAGAATAAAAACAAAAGATTTTCATTAAAATCTGACTAAATCATCTTTCTCACTATAACTATAATTAAAAAAAATATGTTAAAACCCCACCTTTTTGGCATTAAATAACCCACGGAGGTTGATATATCGTTAAACAAAACTCAAACTCAAAACTTTACAGCTTTATCCAAGTGACTTGTACAGCTTAATTTTAAAGTATTTTTTATTGAAATTCTTATGCAATTCAGACGACTTGGTGAAGTGTTTGTTCAATATTTAAAAAAATATCTTTTCTATATTAGTTTTCACCTTCAAATTAAGAGGTGGGGTTGAACCAAATAATATTTCTAGATCTATTATTGTTTCGCACTTGTTGGTTCATTGAAGATTTAAATACCAACCTTGATTTTTACCCCTTCTTTCTTAATGCTAATTTATACCCCTCCTTTTTTTTTCCTTCAAATATCTCTTTTGAAGAGGAATTGCTAGATAATCTACACTTACTATCTTTATGGATGTGCTTAATTGTTAACAAATGTTTAATGTTGTGTAATTCTTTATAGAATATGGCATTGGAAGAAGGTATCATTTGTGTGCGTTGAATTAAATTTTTTATAACAGCTAACTTATATCATTGGGGGCATTCACTATTATAATTAAGAAGACATGAGTTTATGCTAGTTGGTTTCCTATATAGAGAAGTAGTAAAACTATCTGTGCTGGAATCAATAAATATATCAAGGAATGGAATTTTTTTATTGTTCTAATGTAAGTTTGAGGACGAAGTAACTTTCAAATTTGTTTTTAAGTTGTGTAATTTGATTGATATTTTCAGCTGAAATGAAAATGTCATCTATGTATCTTACATATATAGAGGGCTTATTAGTGTTATTAAGTATATGTTCTCTAAATGTGCCATATAATAATTAGAAAAGTGGGGACCTAAAGGAGATCTCATCGCAATACCATCTATTTGAGTATAAATATTACCTAGGGGGTCATGGAACGATACTTGAGTGGTGCATGCTAATAATAATTTTTTTTAAAATAGTGGGTTTAGTATTTATTAGTGGGAGTGTAGTAGGGTTGTATACATCACAGATAATGTCAATTGTTTCATGGACAGGAGCATTAGTGAATAAGTTTTGGACATCTAAAGATGGGCGTATATATATATATATATATATATATATATATACGAGTGAATACAGAATGAACAAAGAATTTTTACTACGTCCAAAACATTAATTTAAAACAGTGCTTGATATATAATATATAGAGCTGTGAATATTAATTATAAATTATATTTTAGAACATGTACATGATTTTTTTTATATATATCCTCTACAAAGGTACATTTGTTTCAGCATTGAAACTTCAGTGTCTCATCAGGCAGTATGTATAGGAATGGAAAGCCTCTTTTCTTGTATTTGGTCAGTCATGTTTTCATTATATATATATAATGAAAATAAATTGGAAGAATTTACAAATCTATTGGTGATTATTTATTTTGAGAGTATTTTAAAGAAATGATGATCTTTTATATAAAATTAAAAATAAAAACATTACTCTCATCAGGCCAAAATTTTTTTACAAAAATTAAATTGGTTAGATTTATCCAGATGGAGGAAGTGGGGAGAAAAAGAGAAAGCTTTTTATTAATAGGAAAGGAAGTAAAACGTAATGCTAATTTTTAAATGCAGTTGTCAAATTTCAAACATTGCATTTCCATTGCAGACGCCAAGATGAGTTTGGATTGAATTTTCAAATAAAGGATAGTAAATTTAATACTCTGTTAAATTTTAACATTAAGTTCTCATTGGATTACGATCCTCCGTGGAATTTACCTTACAAATTACCAAGGCTACTACGTACATATATATATATATATATATATTTAATTTATTTGTTTTTATTTGTTTGTGTTATGGCCATAACACATTGCATTTGACTACATGGTTCTGTTGTCATTTCGCACTATCACACGGTGTGATGTCATAGAACCGCATTGCAAATTTGCGAACTGCATTTGTTATTTTTGGTAACTATTGCCGTTGCCTAGCGGAGTTTTATGTCAACACAAAATAAAATTGTCGGTGATGGTGGATGTTATTGTGTTACCGTTTTAATAACCTCTCTGAAGATGGCTCATGTGAGCCGAAAGCTTAGAACCAAATTAATAAAAAATTATCCAAATGTTGGAGAATTTTGTCTTTATTTTCAACTGAAATTAAAGCTAAAATATGGCGTTTAGAACAACTCATGATTAAACATAATAGACATTCGTTGTCTCTTATATTTAACAGTATATATTTAGAAAAAAAAAATATATATATATATATATATATATTTAATTGTTTAAACTTTTTTTTTTTATTGATACTCATATTTGAGTAGATATTTTGATTTATTTATATCTGGTGGCCTGAATGATTGAGAAATCTTCTTTGGAAAATATGCGTACTCTGCATATTTTTATTCCCTTTGCAAACACTTGTCGAAGAAGGCTTTCCGAGCAAAATTTCTCCATTATTCTGGTAGATATATATAAATATACTGTTTAATTATAAAAAAAATAGAGTATCTACTCAGATATGAGTATCCATTAAAAATAATGTTTAAAAAAATAAGTTAAAAATGTTGGAGTTAATCCATTTTGTAATGAATTTTGTAAATATATATGTGTGTGTCTCTGGAAATTATCCAAGGATTTTAAATATTTTGAAAACCAGTTGTGTGTACATGATGTAACTTGTCTTTCAATTAGAGGGTACTTTACTGCATATGCATAAACATTTTTTTTGTTCTGAGGATAACTCAACTGTGAGATGCGATTGAATGTGATTGTTTTTCATGGTCATTTGCAGTGACCAAATACATAGGCTTTTCACATCTTGTGCAAGTTTATTTTATTTTTTTTTTTTTACAGTACTCATGCCTGTAGGCTTCCCTCTTTTCGCTTCGTGCATGCATCTTTTTTTTTTTCTTTTTTTCTTTTTTTTTCAAAGCTAAAATTTCAGTAAAATAAACATGGATATTATTAAAAAGAATGCCGGGTGGCAGATGTTGGCAATTTCAAATTGAACTTTACAGATTGTTTTGGAAAAATAGAACAGATTCTGGGTGAAGTTCCAAAAGGAGTGCTTTGAAGAGAAACTAGGTCATAACATTACCCCAAGTAAGCTCCCGCTTTTTTCCTTCCATAAGATTAAAAGATTAAGTACTTTCTAGACAAATACTTTTTATATCTAAACTTATTTATAAATAGAACTTTGTCTGTGTGTGTGTCCGTTACCTATAGAACCAATTTTCTTGAAAATTTACACAGTTGCACTATAAGCGTCTGCGAGTGTTCTTAGCTAGGTTTTGTGTCGAGGTATCCCCAATAAATATCGAGAATCAAAAAAATCGGGTTATAGAAGGAATGGTCCGATTTTAATCAAATTTGATACACTTATAGACAAAGACATAAGAAATGATATTCAGAAGTTTCAAGGTTGCAGTTTTTACAATAGTGCAGAAAATCAATAATATATATTTATAAAAGGCAAGATGTTTGTGTGTGTGTCTATTTATCTGTCTGTATGTCCTTTATACAAATCCACAATTTTTATCCGATTCTCACCAAACTTCACACAAATATTCTTTAGGCTGAGTCTGAGCTCCAGGACCATGGATTAGTTTTAAAGCTTTCATTACATCCGAGCAACGCTGGGCTATACTGCTAGTATATATATATATATATATATATATATATAAATAAAAATTACATAGTTTAGTATATATATATATATATATATATATATACACATACATACACTAAACTATGTAATTTTTATTTAGGATAGTAATGTGTTCTCTTGAGAGTTTATACTTCCAAATACTGCTTGGGAATACCAGGATATGCTGGTGATGTAATACATAATGATTGAGAATGGTATGAATCACACTTTCTCTCCCCAGCTATGGGTTAATTAGAAAGACTTGTATCTGTTAAACTATCATTATCTCTAAAAAAAAAATTCTTATAATATTCTAAAAATGTTTTCTGGTTTTAAATAACCTGCAAAGAGTTGATAAGCCATAAAAATGAATGCATCAATCAGTCTTTCTTTTTTAATGCCCTGAAACAATGTTACTGTCCCCTCCACTTTGTTTGCAATCATAAATTATACTAATTAATGATGACTTATTTTTTGACAAATATTATTTCAAGATAAATAACATCAAAATTTCTGGAATTTGAGTTGGAAAAGATTTTCCATGGTGTACTTTTCAGGCTGTGAGGGAACAAAAAAAATATGTGGAATATAAGTTTTTTTTTTTTTTCAGTTTAAGGGATGAGTTTGAATTATTTAGCTGTCTGGAATTGATATGTTAATGTAACAGAAGATAAGTATCTGGATTAAATGTTTTCTACTTGTCAGGTGTCCATAGAAACCTTGTTTAGATACTTCAAGTAGGTCAGTAAGCACATTAGTAACCTCAATGGTTACCAAGCATTTAAAGAAGGCATAGCCTGATATGATTAACTGATAAGAGACAATTTTTATTCCCTTTGCAAACACTTCACTAAGTAAGAATAATTTTTTTTCTTTTTTAAGATGAAGGTTTAAAAATAACTTATGCCCCCTCCCCTACTAATGATTTAAAAGTGTCTTTGTACTCTTCATACCTGAATGTTTGAAATGTCCTTCGTGCCTGGACGTTTGAAACGTCCTTTGTGCCAGAATATAGGAAAGACTTGTTGCAAGATTTTTAAATAATCTTATGGATCGACTCTGTGAGTTTTGAAGAAACAGAAATGTGCCTGAGCAAATATCTACAACAGGAATTGGCTAGCTGTCGTAGCAGACAAGTGTATGTGGAAAACAAGTACTCTATGTGCGTGGTGGTCCAGTGGATATCAGCTCGGAACAAGAAATCGGAGAGCTGAGTTCGAATTCCAGTTGAATTCATTGCATTCACTTACGCGCAAATACCCTTGGGAAAGGTATTAATCCGTCTTTTCCTTCCAGTTATGGGTTAAATAACAGGACAGATTGGGTTCTATAGCCTTGGCTGGCAACCAGTCTACCGCAGAAAGCAATGGCAACCTACTGCGGGACAATCTTCTACTCAGTCATGTCTCTTTCGAGACATGATTGCCCAAGCATGTTTCACGTATGGCACTTAACTGACTGACTGACCATTTTATAGATGAGATTGTATCCATTGCTCACTTGCTAGACTTGGCACATCGCTTACAGTACCTGGTATCTTGAGTACTAACCAGGCTCAGTGTTGCTTAACCTTGGTGATTGAACAAGGACTAGTGTTTCAATGTGATACAGCTATAATTTATTTATGTGTCTGTATATAAATAAGAAATAATATATTTGAGCTTAATTATTTTGAGGCAAAGATTCCTAAGTGAGGATGTAGCAAAACAACTCTCACTACAAATGTTCATGTTAAGCTACAGTTTCATTTGTGTTTGCCTTTTATCATTGTTACTGTCTTACGATAGACATAAATCTAATCTTTCCTATAACAGTAGTTATCTAAATCTGAACTTATTTATAAATGGAACTTTGTGTGTGTCCCCGTTACCTATAGATTCCGAAACGGCTGAACTGATTTTCTTGAAAATTTACACAGTTGTACTATAAGCGTCTGCGAGTGTTCTTAGGTAGGTTTTGTGTCGAGGTACCCCCCAATAAATATCGATAATTGAAAAAATCGGGTTACAGAAGGAGTGGTCCAATTTGAATCAAATTTGATACACTCATAGACAAAGTCATAAGAAATGATATTCAGAAGTTTCAAGCTTGCAGTTCTTACAATAGTGCAGAAAATCGATTTTATATATATATATATATATATATATATATATAAAAGGCAAGATATTTGTGTGTGTGTCTGTTTATCTGCCTGTATGTCTGTATTTTTTTTCAGCCCTTTTATTTTAGTTTTTGCTTCAGGTTTGGCTCTAAGTAGGTATAATTATAGTTCTTAGTCTCAGCCATGATGCCATTTACTCAGAGGACTTATTTAGCCTTCAAAATTCAATTTACGATGAAAAAAACTTATTTGATATCGATACCAGGAAATCAAGATTTGACTTATATTCATTCATTTTTCTTTCAGTCTACAGTTTCGCTTTAACTGGAAACAACTATTGCTTTTTAGTCTTTCATGCCAACGTCCAAAGAGCCTGAGCTCAAGGACCGTGGATTAGTTTTAAAGCTTTCATTACACCCGAGAAATGCCGGGTTATACTGCTAGTTTTGATATAATTTTATCTTTTCATCAATGTTCAGTGATTGGATACATGAAAGGTATGGTGATTACAAAATATCAAGAAGAATTGTTAACAAAAAAGCCATTGTATTAATATAAACTAGCATTACTCAGTTTTTCTATCTAAATTTTCTGATGAATCTTAATTCCTAAATTAATGATTGAATAAACTTCTTAAAAGATTCACAACTATAAAATACTTTATTCTATCATTAAATAATTGAGCTTAACAATTTTAATAAACTATTATGGTGACAATCATAATCACAGGTAAAGCTGGAATGTGTACCAAGGCAGTGAGCAAAATGCTGATCAGATGGACGTTCGACACTATCAAGAACCTGGTTACTGAGTATGGTTTGTCTGTGGTTGTAACATTGGTAACATCGAACTGCAACCTTGCTTACAATCTTGTGTGCCACACATGGTACGACACCATAAAAAAGGATGTGAAGTCTGTACCACTGGTATGTGCTGCTTCTGTCAGGGAGTTAGATGAGATAATGAAAACACACTATCACAGTGAGAACCTCAGTGTAAGAAGGACATGTTATTTTGTTTGCTTGACCAATCATTCAGTGTCTGTGAATGCCATAAAGGCCATAGTCAAGGGGTGCCAGATATGCCTATCAATTGACTCAGCATGAGTCAAATAGTGAAAAGGGAAGCTGGGGGTAGGTAACACTTGGAGCAGGCTGAGCATGGATTTTAACCCATTACAGCAGCCAGCATTTCCTCACACTTATAGATTGCAGATCTAACAGAGTTGCAGTCTAGTGACCATTGCCTTGGCCGGACTCAGTGTTTTATTAATGAGGACCACCAGAGAAGTTTCTTACTGACAGCGATACTTTCTTTTGCAGCAGACAGTTTGAGCACTTCCTGGATGACTGGGGGATCCAGCTTTGACTGCAATGTGTACATGATTCAAGTGACAGTGGCATAGCAGAAAGATACCACTGAAGTATAAAGAGGATTGCTGTCAGAAAGCAATATACAGTCATGGCAGTGGTGTATAGATGTAACATGACACCAAAAGATGATGTGTCCACTACAAGTGCAATTTGCAACTACCAGGTACATCTCAAAGGGATTGACAGCATGTATCTGATCGAAGAAAGTGCGCAGACTGTATAGGATAGGGGACTCTGTCTAGGTAAAACCACCCAATAGCCGATGCACCACTAACTTCGTAAAAGTGTGTCACTAATATCTTCAGTGAGCATTTCATATAGGTCAATGGAATCCTGTACCATGTAAAGGATCTCTGCCCTGCCCTCAACACATCACTTGTCAAGTGAAGGTGAGAATGAATCGTCTGAAAGTGAGTTGCTGATTGAGCCCTACCATGTGAGATCGATAATTCACCTGAGAACCCAATTAATGATCTTGACAGATCTGACAACTCTTTTGGGAGCTCTGAAGATGTAGTTCCAACAACCCTCATTCAGAGGAGTACCCAAAACAAAAGACCGCATCCACACTGTTATTTGTGTGAGCATGAGACCAGAGGGAAGTATGGCAGACATAGTGAACTAGAATTGCAGAATGGTAGAAACAGTGAACAGGACTTGCCTTATTCTCGACAAAAGAGAATTTGTCTTTGTCTGGTATGTTGGATTTTAATCTGAGAAAAGTCTATAATGATCATAGAATTTTCTCAGATCGAAGTCATACATGCCAAAGACAAAGATGAATTCACTTCTGTTGAGGATGAGAACCTGTTCACCATTTCTGCCATTCTGCATTTTTAGTTAACTATGTCTGCCACACACACACACACACACATATATATATATATATATATATATATATATATATATATATATCAGTCAGTCAGTTAAGTGCCATACGTGATACACACTTGGGTGATCATGTCTCGAAAGAGACATGACTGACTGGGCAGATTATTATCCCGCAGTAGGTTGCCATTGCTTTCTGTGGTAGACTGGTTGCCAATCAAGGCTATAGAACCCAATCTGTCCTGTTATTTGACCCATAGCTGGAGGGAAGAGATGGATAAATACCTTTCCCAAGGTTATTTGTGCGTATATGATTGTAACGAATTCAACTGGAATTTGAATACGGCTCTCTGATTTCTCGTTCCAAGTCGATATTCACTGGACCACAACACACACACACACACACACACACACACACATATATATATATATATATATATATATATATATATCTCCAAGTGAATAAGGAACAAAGAAAATATTAACAATGTCCAAAACATTAATTTAAAACAGAAATAGAGCTATTAATATTTATTATAAATTATAGTTTAGAACATGTTCAAATTACAATCTACTACAAAGTGTACATTTTGTTTTGATGTTGAAAGGACAATCTTGTACAGTTTGTAGTAGATTGTAATTTGTACATGTTCTAAACTATAGTTTATAATAAACACACACACACATATATATTTCATTTGGAAACAAGTTATTTTACGACAGGTTTCTACCTTTCGGTATGTTCAGGCAATTTACAACCACTGATTTTACTGTTTTTCAAACACTCGCATAACAGGGATCTTTTATGAATGCACAATTTTCAAAATTTGAAGTTACTTAAAGGTCTTAGAACATTTTCATCTATGATTATATGATCCTAGTAGATATTATTGGTATCGTTACACTCGGACGTTTCTATTCTTTCATTTAGTAATTTATTTTTATCTGGGAAGAACATAATAGCCAATTTTTCCTCCTGACATAATCTGCATATTTTATCACTGTTGTAAGGTTTGCCTATTTTTATTATGTTCCAAGTTATGTTGGCTGAATATTTCCTTATAAGGAAATGGCTAACATTATCATTACAATCCTAATGTTACTGTTAACATATCCATATAAGGCCCAAGAGGCCATGCAAACCATTACTGAGTTTGATGACAAGTATGAAGTAGTGGAAGTAAGTGAATTTCTTTCCAGTGATGACTCAGATTTTGATACCACAGGCAGTAAACCAAGTGCCTGTTTTGTTGATGGCAATGCCTGTTTTTATATATAAGATGTGTTTTACAATTTTATTGCATTTGCTTTTTTATAGAAAGGACCAGAACGAGATATTTTTGAATTTTCATATATATCCTGAGCTGTCAAAATAGTACATGATTTAAATTGTGTGATTTTTTTTGATTTTTTTTTTTTTATTGTAGACCGCTCATAAAATAAATCTAAATTTGACTTACTTTAAAATTGGTAAAATTTACAAATAAATGCAGTTTAGAAAGAATTGTTTTAAATTATTACTTTGCTTTGAGGATTGAAAAAAATAGGTTTTAGATAATCAATGGAAATTGGAATATCTTTGTTCAGTATTTAGCAGTTGCAAAAATGGGGGCCTGAAGGAAAATAATAGTAATCCTAGAAAATAAAATCAAAACACAGTTTGAAAATACTGTTTGCATTCACATAGTGTTAAAGATATTGTGAAAGGCATGAATCTACATATCCCTACATTCTAGATATGCTCTAAATTAATTGTTTAGTCGCGTATCAGCACTATATGAGTCATTAATGCCAAAATTTAATTTTCTTGGGAACATTAGTAATTCTCCTTACAAAAGTGTATTGCTGGTAATTTTTTTAATATGAAAATATATTTTTTATGTTTTCATAGTTTTTGACTATTTGCCCAGCCGATAGATGAGACTCTAACCCTAACCCTAGGTCAGAGTAGATCTAGGAAGACCAGCAATGAAGTGGTTGTTCCATGCTCCTCAAAACTTCCAATCTCCTGATAAGAGGCTTTACTGCTGGATGCAGTTTGTTATATTCAGAATTAATGTGTGTTATGGTGCAGTGGATACCGACTCGAATGACAAATCGGGGAGCCAAGTTCAAATGCCAGTTGAATTCCTTGCACTCACTTATGCACAAATACCCTTGGGAAAGGTATTAATCCATCTCTTCCTTCCAGTTATAGGTTAAATAATAAGACACATTGGGTTCTATAGCCTTGAATGGCAACCAGTCTACCACAGAAAGCAATAGCAACCTACTGTGGGATAATTTTCTGCCCAGTCAGTCATGTCTCTTTTGAGACATGATCGCCCAAAGCGTGTATCACATATGGCACCTGACAGAATGTTTATAAGTATAAAAAAAAATAGAATTAGCAAAGTTCAAATTTTATCTGAAACTCACTTTCAGTCAGTTAAGTGCCATACGTGATACACACTTGGGTGATCATGTCTCGAAAGAAACATGACTGACTGGGCAGATTATTATCCCGCAGTAGGTTGCCATTGCTTTCTGTGGTAGACTGGTTGCCAATCAAGGCTATAGAACCCAATCTGTCCTGTTATTTAACCCATAACTGGAAGGAAGAGACGGATTAATACCTTTCCCAAGGGTATTTGCGCGTAAGTGAATGCAATGAATTCAACTGGAATTTGAACTCGGCTCCCCGATTTCTTGTTCCAAGCCGATATCCACTGTACCACAACGCACATCCGGTGAAACTCTGTTTATTTAGCATTAATGCTACTGGGAAAGTCATGAACCCATAATCTTGCATTGTGTCGTATTATAATATATGGGACAAACATATTTGCATTTTTCTATTTCATGATCAATTTTAGGGAAAGGCATCTCGTGTGATATATTTTGTCCTTTAGTCTGAATACTTGAAGTGCAAAACGTGTCACACAAAAACCTTTTCCATTTTGTCACAGTTTGTTATCATATATTTGAACAAAACTTTTTTTGCTGGTATGAAAACATTGAATGAATGGCCACTTGGATAATGTATAACTAATCACTCTTCTTTTTCTTCTTCTTTTATGGGCCTGGTCCTTTCAGTACATAGGCAATCATGGCCTTCCACGTCTCCCTATTCCTGGTAGCTCGTAGCATGCTTTCTCCTGTCACGTCTCAGAGCCCCTGTTCTGTCATCTACCTGCTCAGGCCGTTTAAATATATTATTCGCTGCTTTCCTCTGTCTCTTTTTCCCTCTATCTAGCCTGTTAGTAGAAGGTTCTCCAAGCCCTTTTTCCTCATTGCATGTCCCAGGAACTTTATTTGTCTCTTCCTGATGCTCAATATTAATTTCCTTTTCGTTTCCATTCTTTCCAACACTTCATCATTGCTGACATGCTCGGTCCACGATATCCACAGCATCCTTCTGTAGAACCACATTTCAGCTGCTTCAAGTTTTCCCCTCATCTTTGTTGACATTGTCCAACATTCACTGCCATATTGAAGAACTGACATCACATAGCAATCCAGTAGTCTTTTCTTTGTTTGTAGTGTCTTAATACTTTACTCAGCTTCTGGAACACGTCTTTCATGATACCAATTAGCCTTTGGATCTTTGTTGCACTTTCTGTCTTCAATTAGAACACTTTCCAGATATTTAAATTTTCGTACCTGCTTGATTTTAGTATCCCCCACCTGTATTTGGTACTTTGGGCTGCTACTAGCAAAAATAAAATGCTGTTAAACAAACTGTTGACCTGGGCAAAGGTGATAGTCATCAGTCAAAATATAACAGAAGTTTGGAAGAATTATCACTTCAAGCAGAAGACTGTTGGAAGCATGGCTGTATCTGACTACCAGGCACACCGAGTATGGGTCCAGGCCAATCCGGGCAAGGAAAAATGTCTTCGTCAGAAATCAAACTAAACAATTCACGAAGAAAGAAAGAAAAACGAAAAAAACATCCGAATGAACGCAGTAAAAATCTGTTTTATTTATTAATTTTGGGAGAAAAGACTGGTTATACTCAGAAAGTCTGAACCCGATTTCCTGTTTTCGTTCACGTTCTGTGCCTAATTTTCATTGGAATAGTTGAAAAAATCCTCGAAAATCATAGCTTCTGGAAACGGATGACATCACATTGTCAACTAATGAATCTGGGCAATTTTCTCTGTGCTAGGTGTTTTTTAGAATCAGCTACGACCCTGGTTGGAAGTATATTTCCTAATGGCATATTTCTAAATAGCATGCAAAGTTGATTTACATATTGAATTCAGAATGTTTTTTTTAAATTTTCTTTTTACTTTTTCCATCTTGATATAGATCCCAGCACATGATATTCTTGCACCCACTCGTTTCCTTTATCTTCCCATTTATAATTCACTATCAATAGATGGATCATTAGAAATAAAGTTTTCATTTCTTCTCTTCTGGTTGGTCCGACTGAATATCTGTTTTACTTGCCTTGGCTGATCGATTTTTGTTTGCCTTTGAAGAATTTGAAAATCTAAGTAAAAAGAAACTCAAGCTGATCTCCTCTCCCCACTGTTGTATCGGTTGATCAATATATGCAGCCGGCTTTAATAATGATAGGGCAAGAACAGCTGCTCAGTGTTGATGTTGTTGTTGTTGTATGGTCTGTTTACTGATTTGGGGAATTTATGGTGGGGATGGAAATATTTGCACTTCTTGATTATTATTGGGAGGATATCACGAATCAATTGCCCTTGTACAGATTTTACTTACGTCGGTTAACCAGTGAGTCTAACACCTTAGAAATAAAGAAAAAAAGCATTACTTTTTGCACAACAAATATTTTTCAGTATAATCTCCTTTTTTGTCAATGCACTTAATTTAGAAGTGATTATAAGTAATATAGATGAAACCTTATACATTCAAAAGTTTGGATTGGCACACAGACACATATATATATATATATATATATATATACACACACACACACATATGTGTATATCTACACACATATACACACAGGTGCATCAATAAATGTGTAGGAAAAATGCCTTTTTGATACAAATATTTTTAGTTATCAATTTCCTTGTCAGTATATTTAATATGATCATTGTAGATACCAAACATTACACAGTGAGAATTTCATATAAAAATTCAGCTAATCACTATTATAACACCTTGTTAGGCTGCAGGCTTACTTATATAACTTTGTATGTCTATATATATATATATATTTCTTTCTTATATATCCAAAATTATATAACTGTTGGGTTTATCAGCTTGTTGGATAACAATATTGGAATTGTTTTTTAGTTGTTTGGAAGTAGTTGTGAGTTTCGTAGAGAACATGCACACACTATATATATATATATATATATATATATATATATATATATATATATATATATATTATTTTGTTATTACTATGGTTTATAAAAGCATAGTATCATTAAAAAAAATTTCATGTTTCAGAACAAAACTGTTCCTCTTCAGCTGATATGTTACAATAAATGGTGAAAAGGATTTATTATTGAAAATAGATGAATTTTTGGTTATTTAGAAAATTAGGGAGTGGTAATTGGAGGAAATACATTTAGGTGGGGGTCAAAAGTGTTCAGCCAGGATTTAGAATTTTGTAACTATGGAGATTTAAATATTTGGGTTATGGAAGGGGGCAGGATGGCTTAGATTTAGACATCACTTTTTGATTTTTGTCTGTGCAAGATACATAGTGGAACCTTAGATTTTTTTAAAGGGTAGACAATAATTTTTAATCAGGAGGTTGGATTTTAGGTTTTTCTTTTATTGAACAACAGATATTTTTAGTACTATCTATATGTCAGTGGTATACTTAGTCATATTTTATTAAGAACAACAATTTAGTATTGTGTGGGTCATTTATTAAAATAGCATTCATTTTTTTTTTAATTTATGTTAGAGTATAAGTTATGAATGAAACATAGTAATTAATTAAATTTTAAAGAAAATTATCTTGTCTGAGTAAGGTAATTAGTGGGACCACATAATATATAAATAGGTAAATAATTTTTAACAGCAAGTTGAATTTTTTTTTTTTTTTTAATTTTATAAACTATTGTAATAACAAAATTACAATATTAAGCTCTACATTATACTATTTGCACATCCAAGATGACAGCACCTGGTATTCCCAAGCACTCACCCTAGTAGGTACTGACCTGATGTTGTCTAACTTTGGTAATTGTATAGGAACTGATGTTTCAATGTAATATGGCCATAAGCTATACCTGTGTATCGAGATTGAAAAAGACCTCCAATCCATATTGGACTGGGGTAAGAAATGGCTAGTAAATTTTAATGCTTCTAAAACGAAGCTACTCTCAATTAACCATCATCGACAAACTCACCTACCTCCCATTAGTATGGACCAGGCTTGCCTCCCAGAGAGTAAAACACTACGCCTCCTTGGTCTCACACTTTCAGCGGACCTCAAATGGAATGACTATATCGAATCCATTGCTAAATCCGCTGCTATGAAAGTCGGTTCTCTGTGTAGGGCCTGGAAGTTTTTTCCGTCTAAATCTATCCTGCACATATATAAATCTACCATCCACCTGTGCATTGAATACTGCTGCCATATCTGGTCGGGTGCCCCTGCTATTCTCCTCGGGCTTCTCAATAAGGTTCAGAGGAGGGTCTGTAATGTGATAGATACCGACTTGGCAGACCGCCTGCAGTCTCTCTCCCACCGGCGCGACGTGGCTTCCCTGTGTCTCTTCTATAAATACTTTCACGGCTTCTGCTCCGATGAACTTAGATCACTGGTGCCCCCTAAATACGAATTTGCACGAGATACTAGATTAGCAACTAGATCCCACCCTTTAACAGTGAAACCGATAAAATGCAACCGTAACTTCTACTCCAACAGTTTCTTTCCTCGCACTTCCCGACTGTGGAATTCCCTTCCACACGATTGCTTCCCCGATGGCTACAATCTCCAGGAGTTTAAATGTAAGGTCAATAGACACCTCCTAACACACTAACCTGCTCCCATTCTATCAAACACTCTTCCCATCTGCCCAACCCTCATCCTCGGTATCCTTACTCATCTGTCACCTTCCTCCTGACATTCCCTATGTCTGACCATTCCTTCTCTTTACCTTCCCCTATGTAGCCCCATGCGCAATAGTGGCAGTGGAATGCCTTGCTTGGGGTGAGATGATTTTAAAAAAAAAAAGTGTGTATATGTTTTAAAATTTGAGTTTTATTTCTGGTTTAACCACTTCGGAGCAGCTGATGAGATATTTCATGGGAGAATATGACCTGGGTTTATTGGAGAAGTTAGGACTCTGCTAGGTTAGTTTTAGTGAATAGCATATTTGCTATAGACCAAAAGTTTGTGACCACCCTCTGAATTTAATAACAAATCTGTTTCATAATTTTGGGGTGGAGTTAATTAACTCCTAAACTAAGAAGCTAAAAATATTTGACCCATTAGTTCATGACATCTAATTTTTTTAAAAGGTTACATAAAATTTAAAACAATCCAGCTCTTGGATTAGCATTATTCAGCAAGGTAAATTTGGCAATAACTAAAATTTTTGAAGAAACTTCATGCAGTAATTGGAGGCACAGTGGAGTAATGGGTAGCAGCTCAGATTGAAAAATCAGAATTCCAAGTTCAAATTCCAGTTGAGTTTGTTAGATTCACTTAATATCCTTTGAAAATGTATGAATCAATCTCTTCTCCTCTCAACTATGGGTAAATAGAAGAGGAGACTTGATCATAGAGCCTTGAGTGGCAACTGGTCTAGAAGAAGGGCAATTCTGGATTAAAAGCCAGAGTGATTGGTGAATAAACTGGTTTTTCTACCAGAACTGGCTTAATGAGGGAGGGTAAGTGAAACCTCAGTCCCCAAAATAAAAGCTATTAAAGACATGAACTTTTCAGAGCCAATGCCCATTCATACCATCTATGGATTAACCACCCTGCAATTAGCCAAGTGGGGTGAATATAGCTATATTGCTGAAGACATGATCAGTTAGAGCGGAGTTCCTTCAAAGGAGTTAGAGAAAACTGAACTGGATTAGTCTGAATTGAGCTAGTCAATTAGTTTTGAAAAAAATTTTTAGGCAAATCTTTGAAATCTAAAGGGTGGCTTCAAATTGTTGACCAATGGTGTCTTGAAGTAGCATACAGAATTAATTCTACAATTTTCTTTTTCTTCTCATTTCATTACATAGATTTTGATCTTGTGATTCAAGATTTTAATAAGAGGGAAAATAAGAAAACTTTTAGAATTACTGTGTTCATTTTTGTCAAAATAAATGGCCATAATAGTAATCATTCTTCATATTTTGTAGACGTTGTCCAGATTTTGAATGCTTTGAGGGTTGGCACAAAAGTTAGGTTTGCAGCTGCCAAGGTAATCGTAATCTGGCAGTGAATCGGCTTAAATGTGATACCTTCTAAGATGATTTGTACATTGCAATGATGGCAGTCAAATCAATGATTACCACCATAGAATAAATAATGATTATCTAAGAGTCTATGATATATAGGGAGCATATTGGTTAACCCTAGGCATGAACAGGTTAGGATTGTAATGATTGGGGAAGCATCCTCTTCGGAGTCTGGCTTACAGCCTATCATGTCGAATACACCGGTTCTCGCTCGATCACCAAAGTTAAACAATGCTGAGCCTGGTCAGTACTTAGATGGGTGACCGCTTGGGAATACTAGGTGCTGTAAGTGTTTAGTGATGGATGTGCGTTGTGGTGCAGTGGATATCGGCTCGGAAAGAGAAATCGGTGAGCCGAGTTCGAATTCCAGTTGAATACCCTGCATTCACTTAAGCACTGGTACCCTTGGGAAAGATATTAATCTGTCCCTTCCCTCTAGTTATGGGTTAAATAACAAGGGTAGGACTTGGGGACCCTGCCCTTAAAAACAAATCCCAATGAATCTTGATACTTGAAAAAAAAAAATATTACTAGGCACAAAACTTATATAAAAAAACAACAATAAATTGTTGAAAGGAAAAGGTATTACCAGCAATAAATAAATAAAATTTATTTGGCAATAAATGACCCGCTGAGGTTGATATGCCATAAAAACAAAACAACCAACCAACCAACCAACCAACAGTCTATGATATATGGGGAGGATAATGGTTAACTCTAGGCATGAACAGGTTAGGATTGTAATGATTGGGAAGCATCCTCTTAGGAGTCTTCCCCAATCACAACAATCTGAACCTGTTCAAGTCTCGTGTCACTCATTATTTTCCCCTCAGAGCTCCATGAAATGTTTTTCCTAATCTATGACCCTCTACCTTGAGTAGTACTTGGACCCTGTACTGTGTGAACATCATTGTAAAAACAAAATTATTTGGTACAAAATTTAACAGGTTAAGTGATTGTAGTGTTTAGGGAAGCATCATCTTTGGAGTCAGTTCTAGAAAGCAGTGCTTTGTGGGAAGAAGCTACTTGAATGGGACTTAGATCTCACCAATGGGATGTGAACAGAATGAGGGTGGTTTGCAATAATGTTTCTGGCAAATCGGATCTTAACCATGACAGATCGAACTAAGAGAGATGGAGAGGCTCTTCATCTGTGGGAAAGAACTTCTAGAAATTCCTGCACCCAACATTCAGTTCTAAAATACTATGTGCCATATCAATCAATAGAATTACAAAAGCAATTTATTAGTAATTTACTAAATACTTACAATACTAGCACGAGGTACATGTTTGAGATTTTTAATTTTAGTATTTGTCTATATTTCTGAAATGAGGTAGTATTTACACTAGTTACATTATTCGGACTATTGTCCCCATCTTTGTTGCCATTTTTACGACATATCAGCCATATCCTCAAGGACACATGGCCCGGTAGATATAGGCGCTGATTAGTTCCAGTGACTTGACCCAAAGAGTTGTGAGTTTAATACCAGGCTACAGCAGTGGTGAACAAATATCCTGGAGATTCAGGTTAAAGGGAGATAACTTATGACTACCAGAAGTGGCTTCACACAAGGAATGAGAATGATATACCCCAGTGATCATAATAAAGAGTTTGGTTTGAAATTCTTAGCACCTGAAGAAGGCTGGAGCATACAACAGTTGAAATGTTGTAAAAATGGCAACAAAGATGAGAATAATAGTCTGAATAATATAAGTAATTTAATTTTAATTTTTAATTTTTTTTACTCAATAAATTTTGTATAATTAAAGCTAATATTATCGAACAGATATTTGATTAGCCTCAAAGACTTTATTTAAAATTAATTAAAAGATAATAATTTGAAGATGATAAATTTTAGCAGTGTTTAGGCTTTAAAAATGCACAATATAAAAGTCTATACTCACATGAAATATAGAAAAATATAAAAACTAAGGAGCAAAAGTAAGAAAAATATTACTAATTAATAAATTGGTGAACCAATAAATATTACAAAAATGACCAGTCAGTTTTTTTGTTCTTTCTTTCTTGTTTTTTCAGTTCACCACTTTACAATTAGTAATATTTTATGCTTATTTTGACACCCACTTTTGTTTTAATATATTTGTATATATTAAGTGAATGTGTAGATGGTCATGTCGAGCTTGGTCAGTATCTAGATGGTGACAATTTTGGAATCCCAGCCGGGTGGTGTAAACTTGGATTTGAGGATGGTGGTACGGAATTGTTAATCAGGGAGCCCGAGTTCTGATTCCCTCTTGGTTCCTTATGTTCATTTATGTACAAATACTCTTGGGGGAAAGATATGAAAGTCTAAAAATATTTTTTAAATAACAGGCAGAGAGAAGGTTGATAAACTGTAGAAATCAATACGCGCACACACACACACACACACACACACACACACACACACACACACAGAAAAAAATCAGCCTAACACCAATAAACAAATCAAAAAATTATTTTTGACCTCAGTATAGAAATAACAAAAATGGAATATGCACAGTCAGTTGCTGAAACCTTCTAAAGAGTGGACCAAACAAAAAAAAAAAAAAAAGATTCAACGACAAAACAATGGACTCAGGGTGATGAATATAACATCAGTTTCGTGCCATTTTATATTTGTATTAACCCTGTGTCGCTTCTCCAAATACTTTCACGGATTCTGCTCTGATGAACTCAGCTCACTGGTACCCCTATATATGAATTTCCTTGAGCCACAAGATTAGCAACTAGGTCCCACCCTTTTACTGTGAAACTGATAAATTGTAAATGCAAATTCTACTCCAGCAGCTTCTTTTCTCACACTTCCCACCTGCAGAATTCGCTTCCACATACTTGCTTTCCCCGACAGCTACAATCTCCAAGAATTTAAATGTAAAGTCAATAGTCATCTCCTGTCTCACTAACTTACATCCTCTCTCTCATGCTTTTTTTCTCCATCCACCACACCCTCATCAGTATTCTCTTCCTTCTCATACTCTCTTCCTGACACTTCCTGTAACATGTCACTCTTTCTTATAACATTTCTCCACACCCTGCACAACAGTGGCAATAAAATGCCTTGCTTGGGGCTACATGATCATTTTAAAAAAATATCCTGTATATATTTTGTCTATTTTATGCAGTTAATGTTATCGAAAGGCAAATATTATTAAAAATGATAGACATCAACTATTCTAAATTATGAATAATCCTTCTCAGACAAGGAGTAAATATGTAACCTCCTGTGCAATAGTGGCAGTAAAACTGCCTTGCTTGAGGTGAAATGATTAAAAAAAAAAGTCTCATCAAAATAATTTGCCATGAAAGTATTTATAGAATAAAGACAGGGAAGCTATATTATTATTTTTTTTTTTTTAATCGTTTCACCCTGAGCAAGGCATTCCACTGCCACTATTGTGCAGGGGGTTACATAGGGTCGAGGAAGTGATGAGAAAAGGATGGTTAGATATAGGAAATGTCAGAAGGAGGGTGATAGACAGGTAAGGGTACCAAGAATGAGGGTTGGTTAGATGGTGAGAGTGTTTGAGAGAATAGATGCAAGTTAGTGATGGTAGTGGGAAAGGGACTGAAGCCCAAATACCAGATCTTGAACCCCATCACTCCCAATGGAGCATAGTCTGTTGATGACCCCTCACCATCAACGAGGGGATCATCAATGCTTTTGTAATTTTTTTTTTTTACAGGTAGGGGTGTTTATTCTATACAGACACCTTTATACTCCGGGCAAGATAGACTGGTTGACAACAAAGGCTTTAGAACTGTCCTGCTATTTAACCCATAGCTGGAGAGAGAAGAGATGGATTAAAACCTTTTTCATGAGTATTTGCATGCAGGTGAATGCAATGAATTCAACTGTAATTTGTACTCAGCTCTCTGTTTTCTCATTCTGAGCTGATATCCACTGCATGACAACACACCTTCAACAGATGTCAGGACTGATAAAATTGCAGATTCTTTAATCAAGTATTTAATCAAGACTCTCTCAATATATAACAGAGCACCAAACCAGATATGGCAGCAATATTCAATGCATGAGCAAGTGGTAAACTTTTGAATATGTAAGATAGATTCTCCGGAGAAAAATGATCTAGCATGACTCATTGAACCAACATTTCTGGCAGCAGACCTAGCAATTGATTCAATATAATCTTTCTACTTCATGTTAGGGTGCAACAGATAAGAAATTAATTAAAATCAATCTTCTTCACTTTTACAAAAATTCACAATGACATGTGAAATCCTGGTTTTCCCAAATAGAAAAAGGATTGACCATCTGCTGGAAGAAAAGGTCAACCCAGAATTTGCAAGGAGGTGTTAAAATGATTTTTGACCAATGGGAGCGACTTACAAGACTTGAGGACTTTGTGTAGCAAGTGCAAAAATCTGAATACTTTAAAAAGCTCCTCACCCCATCAGCATCAAGAAGAGTCAGATGAGAGCATAGAGAACCAACTAAAATGTAACTTCAATTTCAAATGGACCTGGAGATAAGGTCAGGTCGCACCTTGTTCTCTTTCTCCTTATCTCTTTCAGCAATTACTACTATGAACATTTTGTACAAACTCTGCCTTAACCTCTAAATAATGTTTTTAATTGCTAATTACATCCTACAACTCATGTTATTCTTTCCTTTTAATAAGTTTCTATTTTAACATTCAAGATGTATATTTTATTATTCCACTCTACTACACTAATCTACACATTCCAACTGACAACCAACCTTCTGATGATGAAAAACCTGATGATAATTCTGGATAAAATTTGTAAGCTGTAGAGAGTTCAGTTAAGTCTGACACAAAGCCAAATCAAAGAAACATTATCCAGTCTCCTAACACTACAAGGGAAAAGCATTTGCTCGAGAAAGCACAATGAGTCAGTCTCATATCTAATCTAAACTTATTTATAAATGGAACTTTGTCCTTGTGTATGTGTATCCATTACCTATAGACTCTGAAACAGCTGAACCAATTTTCTTGAAAATTTACACAGTTGTACTATAAGCGTCTGTGAGTGTTCATGGCTAGGTTTTGTGTCGAAGTACCCCCGATAAATATCCAAAATCAATAATCGAAAAAATCGGGTTATAAAAGGAGTCTGTATTTTTTCAACCCTTTTATTTTAGTTTTTGCTTTGGGGTTGGCTCTAAGTAGCTATAATTGTAGTTCTTACTCTCAGCCATGATACCATTCACTCAGAGGACTTATTTAGCCTTCAAAATTTAGTTTACAACGAAAAAACTTATTTGATATTGATACCAGGAAATCAAAATTTGACTTACATTCATTCATTTTTCTTTCAGTTTACGGTTTCGCTTTAACTGGAAACAACTATTGCATTTTAGTCTTTCGTGCCAATGTCCAAAGAGTCTGAGCTCCAGGACTGTGGATTAGTTTTAAAGCTTTCATTGCACCTGAGCAAAACCAGGCGATACTGCTAGTCAGACATACTGATGGAAGGCGAAAGAGGTTCTCTAAGACTATTAATAAAGAGCAGTTTAATTTTGTAAGTGTTACAGTTAACAGTATACTTTGAAAATGTCGGTTTTAAAGCTATGATAAAATTTTCTATTCCTTACAGGTTATTTAATTTTAATAGCAATTTTTTCTAATAATGTAAATTCACTATAACAATAAATTCAATAACAGTGAATGTATATTTTTATATTCTTTGCTTAATGCTATGAGCTGATTACTGTTATCTCACAGATCCTTTCTCAAGGCTTCCACTTTAATTAAAAATCTTAATGTTGCAAAAGAAGTCTATGAAATGTGACTGAAAACGAAAAAAGAAAATTATGTTGGTGTCAATATTCTAAGATTTTTTTTTTTTTTGTATTAATTGTAGTTACGAGATTGTTCAGGTTTTGGTTTTAAAACAATATAAAAGTAATTAGATTTTGAAATATCAATCTTGTGAATATCAGACCAGCATCTACTGTACTATCCTTTAATGTTTCATGTAAATCTAATAGAAATGCATTATGCATGTATCTCTTGTAGAAGGTTATTGATTTCCTCAAACTATTGGATTCTCTTTTATTGTGAAAAAACCTATTCAATTTAGTTGTAAAGATTATATACGTCTGATTTGGAAATGTACCAATTACTGATTGAATTTGCTTGGTTCAAGAGTTATGTCATCATGTAATATCTAGTGGTGGAAGAATTCAGTTGTTGGAAAATGATAGATAATATCAACTTTCTTAGAGCCCATCAGAGGCCTTAATTAAAAACACATTTATATAACTTTGATATCATGGTTAGGGTGTTATTAAACAAATTAAGCCAAAATTTGATTCAGTTTAATTATATATATATATTATTTATTCATAAATTATAACATGGATATGTTACAATATCACTACAAAAGTAGCCATTTTGTTTCAACACTTTTGTGTCTTTTCAAGTGATGTAATGGTTCTTAAAGGAATGGTTTAAAAGTCTGAAAACAAGCGTGGCCCCTTTAAGTTTTCAGACTTTTAAACCATTCATTAAGAGTGATGTCATTGCGAGGATCACTAGGGGGTTTCGGGTTTTTTAACATCATACCGCGCCGACCCGACCAGAGATGATCTGCCTCTGGCCCACCCTCGATAAACGCTTTCAGACACTGGAAAATTATGTTTAGGCCCGGTACAAAACCCTGCAAATGTTTCCGATTGGCGACAGTCAGAGCCACTTTCCATTTAGAGGCGAACTGCACATGAGCTTGTCCGAAACATTAATTAGTAATCATATATAGGGTGGTTCAAAAAAAGGTGGAATAGATTTGTGTATCAAGTGTATTTTGCACAAGATGGGTCTCCTCCACATTATTTCAGGAGCTGTCTGTGAGTATCCTGATAACATGTTTCCTGCATATTCACCTGATTTGACTATAATGAATTTCTTTTGGGGATTACTTAATGATAAAGTTTATAGTAAAAAACCAAGAAGTGTTGGTGATTTGAAAAATTACATAAGAGATGTATTTGAAGAAATTAATACATAAAGATACTTATGCAAAAATGTTTGTCAAAGCATGAGGGATAGACTTCAAAGCTATATAAATTGTGATAGATAACAATTTTAATACCTGCATTGATAAAATTTAAGTTCTTTCGTATTAATGTACACAATAAAAATTTATTGTTCATGTAATATTTAGTAAATATAATTGTATATGTGATCTTAAAATATATGTTATTATTTACTATTCATCTACTTTTGTACCATCCTATTCCTCAATAGCAGTTCACTTCAATCAACCGGGTCACACTTTAGAAAATTGCAAATGTTTACTAATAGACTCCGATTTTAGTTCTACACACTCATGCAGAAAGAAAGAAAAATACTGGATTTTAAAATTAAATACACACAAGCTAGGGTTAAATAGGGACTTAGGTGTTTTGAATCTTTACAAATATTTCAATAGCTAAACTATTTTTTAGATACAATTAAAAATTTTTTCTCTAAAACAAAATTTATAAGTATTATTAAAAATAGGTTTACGTTTACAAATATTTTAAAAAAATTCTGTCGCTTTCTGCATCACGTGATGTAAACAATCTCTCTCCACGGACGCTCTCGTGAAATATGGTGAAATATGTTTCTAATTTAAATTTTAAAATCATTTGTTTCTGATGAAGGACCGAGCATGGTCTGAAATATAAAATATAATAATAGAAATAAACAAATACTGTCAAAAAAATACATTTTTAAACTTACAACTTTTTAGTAGTTTTTCCTATATATATATATATATATATATATATATACTCTGTAATGGTTGTTACAATGTTTTTAAATTCATAGTATCACTACACAAAAAATTTCTCATGTTTCGAAGCCAGCCCATTCTGTTTTGGCTTCATCCTCAGGTGATGTTTTTTAGAAATAAGAATTATCCAGTTGAAAAGATTGTTTATTTGTGTTGGATTTGTTATTTTTGGGTGTAAGAGGGGTTGGTCTGTATTTTGAGTTCCATTGACCTTTTTATTGGTGTTAAGTGTTTGTTTTTGGCAGAGTTCATGATAAGTTTAATCTATTAATCTTGAAAGGGCTGGTGCTAATGGCACCTTTGGTTTAGGGGTTGGAAGGTGTTTTTTTGTTTTGGGGTTGGTTTCTCTTTAATTTAATGTATGTTATTTTGTATTGGGGTGTGTGCTTTTTCTTGTTTTTTTATTTCTTTGTTTTTTGTAAAATATACCTTTATAAAATATATCTTTTATAAAAATGTATAGGGGTTGGTAGGTGTTGTTTTGTTTTGGGGTTGGTTTCTTCTTAATTTAATGTATGTTATCTTGTATTGGGGTGTGTGCTTTTTTTTTGTTTCTTACTCTCTTGCTTCTTATAAAATATATTTTCCACAAAATATATCTTTCACAAAAAAAAGAAGCATTTTATAATATTCTATAATATTAAGCTATTTTATAATATTATAAAATATAACATTTTATAATATTTAAGAAATATATTTCTTTTATAAAATCTATCTCCTATACAACATATTTTATAAATATAAAGTATATTTTTTTTATTTATTTATCTACTATTCTGTTGCAACTTCATTATTTTTTGTTGGTATTGTATAGGGTTTGTTTTCTTTTGTGGGTGGGGGGGTTCTGGTTGTTTTTTTTTGTGTTTACTTAAATTTTAGCGGGAAATATTTGCGATGTTTGCTTATTACTGCTGGAGAATGTGTAGTTTTTCACTTAGACATAAAGGGCAGATGTCATTAAGTGAGTTGCAAGTTTTGGTTTTTTCTAGGATTTTCCATTTTACTTTGGGTTTCTGTTTTGAATCCTTTAGCTTCCAAAAGTATGTGGAAAGGGATGTTTGGTTTCGGTATACGCTGTTTTAAATGCAGTTAGGTGCAAGTACCAGCGCTGTTTAAAAGTATTCTTAGTTGATCCGATATACACTTTATTTATGGTTGGATTTTCTATGGATGTTATGTTGCATTGATAGATTATTGAGGTTGTTTTGCATTTATTTTGTAGTGGGCAGTTGCTAGGGTTTCTACAATTACACATGTTTTCGTTGTTGGGTTTGGTTGTGTTTTGGTTGCCAGTTTTATTTTGGTTTACATGTTGATTTAGGATATATTTGTTATGGTTAGTTATGATTTTTTTCAACACAAATAAACGGTCTTTTCAACTGGATAATTCTTATTTCTAAAAAACATCACCTGAGGATGAAGCCAAAACAGAATGGGCTGGCTTCGAAACATGAGAAATTTTTTCTGTAGTGATACTATGAATTTAAAAACATTGTAACAACCATTACAGTATAACGCTCTACATTTGTATCGAGCACTCTTTATAAAAGTAAATGCGTGAACAAAAAGGTAAATAAACCTACGAGCTCAACAACTTAGTTACAATATCTATATATATATATATATATATATATATATATATATATATATGAGAGTATAGGGTACGTCTGGATGGAATAATATTCCTTATCCAAAGGAACAGTGTTCATAAAAAAGTGCTCAATACAAAGTAGAGCTAATAATATTTATTCATAATTTATTCATGGATATGTTATAATATCACTACAAAAGTAGCTATTTTGTTTTGACACTTCTTGTGTCTTGTCAAGTGATGTAGTTTATTTCAAATTGAAGGGTTTTAAAAGGTTAAAAACAAGCAAAACCTCTTTAATTAGGGAGGCATTGTTGTATGTACAATGTGAACCAATCAGAGTAAAGCAACTTCTAATTTGGAGAATGTGAAAAGAGTTAAAAATAATTTGGGGGGGGGGCACTAGTATTAATATTTGATTAAATTGAGATCAGCATTATTAATTAACTATTATATCTACTTTATTATTGTTGCGAAATTTAAAAAAAAAAATTTCTAAGTTTAACAATTTATTAGATTTAGAAAGTTATTCATATATTAAACGAGGAAGAGAAAGAACGCACACATAAATAAACCTACAAACAACCACACATAGAAAAATAGATGAGTATATTCACAAACACTGGCAAACAGACACGTACAGATTAATATACCCATGTATACATACATGCACAAATTACAAAATTTTTTTATCAATCTATCAATTTGTCTGTTAAATTTTAATGTTTTATTTGGACACAGACTATATATATATATCCTTTACATTTTGAATACAAAACTAAGCAGATAAAATAGAACCTTGCTTTATTGTTAAGCTCTTCAAGCGTAGATACAAATCTTACCAGAGGACATGTTTTGTGATTAAATTTTCTTTAGTGTGTTGGTCAGTAGATAAAATACTGTTTAAAATAAACAGACCATCTACTCAAATACAGGTATCCACTAAAAATGTTTGCAGTCATGAAAAGATGTCAGGTTAAAAAATAAAATTCATTAATTCTTAAAAAATATATATAGCAGAATATGATACATATTCCTTGATCATAATTGTTATTTAAAAATTTTTAGTCTGGTACAGTACAATTCCTCTTGGGGTTCAAAATTGCTACACTTGTAAATTTGGTTGCTCAACAAACTCTGCTCAGATAGTAGTATATTTTTGAAGCTTAGCCTAACCTTATGTGGGACAAAGTACAAATGTTGGGTACCCAATTAGGACTGGACTCACTACACAATCAAAGCAATTTCTTCTGTTGATAAAAGATATATGAATCCATCTCTTCTCCCCGAGTGATGGATTAAATAAGAGGACTTGTATCTTAAAAAATTATTTCACTTTTAACAAAATAATAATTTTTCTTACAATCCGAAATATGCTTTGGCTTTAAATAACTCACGAATGGTTGATAAAATGTGAAAAAAAACAAATTGATCAATCAAATCCTCTGTCGATATTGGATGTGTAGGTGTTGTAATGAATATTGGTTCAGAATTTAAAATCAAAGAGCTAAGTTTGAATTCTGCTAAGGTTCATTACAATCACTTATGTGTAAATGCAGATATAAATATATTTCCTTTCCATAACTAAACTATCGCCCGGTTCACACTCCACCCCCGTCTATTGAACAGGTGTAGAGGCTCATCCCTTGTTCCCTGTTTAGGATGTGGTTTCCGGCTTTCTCTCTTCTAATCTTTTCACTCTTACGTAGCCCCCGGCATATCAGTGGTGTTACCGCCTTGCTCGGGGTGATATGATTAAAAAAAAAACAAAAAACTATGGGTTAAATAGTAGAACTTGTATCTGTAAAAAAAAAAAAATCATTTTTATGCTAACAAAATTGGTAATGCAATATATTCTCTTAGAAAAACAGATTCTTACAATCTGAAATATGTTTGCTTTAAAAGAGTTGATAAGTTTTAGAAAGTAAATCAGGAACAGTCCCTATGTTGATAAGAATTGAAATGGTTTTCTTTAATATTTTCTCTTACAATTTACTCTTTGTTTTGCTTGGCTGTAATTTATCCAACTCACACAGGGAACAAAATTAATGCTCTATAGATTTTGGTGTATATTAAGATTAAACTCTGTAATTTACCTAACTCACATTTGATGGGTACAGGACAACTTGACACCAGAAAAATGTAAATTTTTATTTTTTATAATCGAATAAAAGTAATTTAATTAGGATTAAAACCTTAAGTAGTGAATATTTTTCTTTAAATAAGACTGTATGCAAAATATGAACCAGTTTTTTTTATTTTAATTATTTTTGATAAAGTAAATTATTTTTATAAAAATATTTTAGTGCTGATTTACTTTATTAAAAAAAAAATTACATTACACAATTTACTTTAATAAAAACAATTCAAAACAATAAAATTTGTTTTGCATTTCTCGATTTACTTTATTAAAAATTAATTAAAAACAGATTTGTTTTATTGAATCATTTTTTTATATGTCAATTTACTTTATTAAAAATAAATTTCTTGATGATTTACTTAATGTTCCCCTTCGTGACATTTGAATGCTGCAATGAAAACAGGTGATGAGCAAGAAACTTCCGTCAATCTTCATTTTATTTTCTTAGCATTTCTTTTTCTTTCATGCTTAACTGTTAAGATTTTCAGTTCAAACACTTAAACTTTGACGGATAACATAAGAGCAAAATAATGTAGCATTAACACAAGGAAATTGGATAAATTTAAAGCCAAATCTGTAAAAGTGAAGTGTGGATTCTTTGATTTCTGATTATGGTTCCAATGGAAGCATCTTTCTTAGATTAGTGATCTCAGTATTTTTCTTTTTGTGTGAATCTGTTGGGTTGAGCCTAATTCTTGCTCGACTATAAAGGATGGGATATATAACATTGATTCAGCAAGGTTTTTGTTTGCATGTCTCTAATGTTTTTATATATATATACACATGCACACACTTCAGGATGTCTTAGCTGAAAATTACTATGCAAAATACATGTCTAGATATTTGTATGTCTTTGTTTATAATGTGTATGTATGTGTGTATGTCTGACCCACTAATTGTGTTTATATATATATATATATATATATATATATATATTTTTAGAAAAGATTTTTGATTAATTACAATGGGTAATACATATTTCATCGCATCATGATGTTATTGCTGCAGTGTGTCAGACCCAAATGGTACAACAGTTGATCCTCAAAATATCACCCCTCCCCCCAAAAAGTATTTTACACAGAGGCTTATGAGACTGATTTTTTTCTCCAGTTTCAGAAAGGATTTTTTTTCGTTGCTGAGGTGATGCATTATCCCTTGTGGGGATTTCATGTTGAAATGTACATACAACATCTTTGAATAACTCCTATTTAATTTATATTTGCTCTGTAATATTTTATTACATGGAGCTCTCTTCCTGTATCATTTTTAATATTAAAAAAAATTTTTAATATTAATTAGGATCGGGTTTTTGGAATTTACCTTCCTGCTTTTTCCTCTTGGATTAAAGTATTTGAATAAAAATATATATATAATGTTACGTGTTATGTTGTAACTAAAGAAAAAAAAATAGATTGACCAAACCTCAGAGCTAAATCACAGACAAATATTTAGTTTACAAAAAACATCAAATAAGATATTTACAAATATACAATTTTTGTTGCATTCAAAACAAGAAACGGAGTTTACTACTGGCAAATGTTATGAGAGGGGAAGGTAAGGTGTCAAGTATCTTTACCCAGTTAAGCTAGCGAAGTATAAGTGCTATACTTTTTGGAAATCCTCAAATGTTTATATGAAGAATAATTATTAGTTTGGCCAATGAAAGAGTCAAAAATTTCTATTTACCCACTTAGTTCCATGAGGTTCTGTTTCAGGTTTTAGTTGGTCGGCAACTTTTAGTAGAGATTCTTTTGACTGGATATACAAATCTTTAAATCAAAGCTGAAGTTCATAATGTCAGCAAATCATTTTAACAACTAACTACTATCTTCCCAAAACGTATTTTTAGAGGGGCTAACACCTAATTTACATACTTCTAGAACATTTAGAATTCTCTCGATTTTACTCGAACATTCTACAATCTTCCAAAACGTTCTATTCCTAATTTCTCTATTTAACAACTACTTCATGAATTAAAACTTTTTTGTAATAACAAGTAGGACAAAATAGAATCCCTTACTATAACTTTTTGGACATTATTAATATTATTTTTTATATAAATGAATTTTCGTAACACACACACACACACACATATATATACATATTTGTGTGTGTGTGTGTGTGTGCATATATGTGTGTGTGTGTATGTGTGTGCGTGCATATATATATATGTGTGTGTGCGTGCGTGCATATATATATATATGTGTGTGTGTGTGCACGTGTATGTATATATATATATATATATATATATATATATATATATATATAAGAAAGTGGAAGAACAGGTATATTTAAAACCCACAGTTCAATCATTTACTTTTATAAAGAGTGCTTGATACAAAGTAGAGCTTAATATTATATTTTTGTTATTATAATGGTTTTATAAAAGCATTATATCACTACACAAAAATTTTCATGTTTTCAAACAATACTGTTCTTCAGGTAATACTTTAAAATTGAAAATGATTTATTTAGAAAATATAGAATGAATTCATAGTTATTTAAAAACTGCAGGGGTATTAGTTGGAGAATATGCTTGTAGGTGTGTTAATATTGTTCAATCAAAAATGAGAATTAGGTAACTATGAAGTTGAAGATTTGGCTTGTGAAAGGCAACATAGTATCCTGATGTCATGGCATGACACTTTTCAATTTTGTCTTGGTAAGATACATAGTGGGACCATAACAGTATTGTTCTGAAACATGAGAATTTTTGTGTAGCAATATAATGCTTTTCTAAATTAATTTAATAACAAAATTATATATTTGTCATTCACATACAAGCCTGTTTCACAGTATCACAGCTCATAAGTGTGGCTAGACATCTACTTACATCTACCTATTTGGAGTCAGCCGGGCTCTCTATTCCCTAAGTCATAGGCACATAGAATG
Source organism: Ascarosepion bandense (assembly GCA_037127315.1). Taxonomy (NCBI): domain Eukaryota; kingdom Metazoa; phylum Mollusca; class Cephalopoda; order Sepiida; family Sepiidae; genus Ascarosepion; species Ascarosepion bandense. The sequence continues at coordinate 1,268,586 of JBBBDQ010001357.1, forward strand.
AGAGAGGGAAAATTTTAGTGTGTTATATATAAGCGGCGTATACCCATGCCAGTCACAGGAAGAACTGTGTGTATTTACGTGTATAACCATATGTATTGATATCCATATGCACATGCACACACACACACACACACACACACAAGGCTTACTGAAAAATACATAGTGTAGAAAAGTTCTCAGCACAACCACCAAGAAAGAATTTCTGTTTGGTAATATAGTCAAATTTTGGGAAATGTGTTGAGTTGAAGAATCAGAGAGTTAATTATAATCAGTTATATGCTAATGCCCTTGAGAAAAGTATGAGTTCATATCTTCTCCCCCTCCCCAATATGGGTAAATAGCAAGATAGACTGGGTCCTATAGCTTTGGTGGCAATCAATCTAGGAGAAAGACAACTGATCTCTGTTCTAAGTGTGGTTGGCTCTGCACAAGTCTTTACCGCTATAATTACATGATTTGTGCAGGTAGTCTGGCTGTTGGCTCTGTAGGGAGACAATAGTTGTCTTCTCTTTTGATGAACTCTTCTTAATCTGGGATTATTCCCTTCCTTGCCTTGATGGATATAGCCACGAGGAGTACTGCTGTCTTGATGGGATGTCATTTCTTTGCTATTCTTACCAAAACATTCCCGTCCATTTGGACAACATGAGCATTCATCTTGTTTTGGGACGTACTTAAATAATCTGAATGTATTATACTTGTTTTTGTTATATTAAGGGCCTATTTGTTATTGCCATGTAACTTGTCCTTCTTTTTAATGCATGTGCTACGTTAGCATATTATATATACACTGTTTGTATTAATATCACGTAACTGGAAATATCACTGGTTTACAACAAATACTAATAGCTATAAAAACTGAGTTGCTTGACCCTTCATACATCGAAAAAGATTGGGGAGTCCAGTATATATACATTATCCTATGTCTATAGCATGATTTAAAGTTTCATGCACTACGCTATCATCAGGTGTGTATTATGAACTCTGTTATATTACATTGACACCAGAAAAATATCTGTTTATATATATATATGTGTGTGTGTGTGTAACGATATGTATTGATATCCATACGCACACACACAGAGAGGAGGTGGTATAGGTAAATTATCGCCGTTTTATATTTTTGATTTTGTTGACTGCACAGTATAGTAGGGTCAGTTGAGCACTAAGAAAAATATCACCATGATATCACCACAAATTTAGAAAAGGTATGCTGTACTGTTTGACATTTGTGCTGAGAGATATATTACAAACATTAGAGTGTTTAGGTGCTAATCTGAAGGCAGTGCAGAGGATTCAGAAAGAGTTGGATGAGTCTAATGGTGATTACAAAGGTGTTTGGAGTGATCACTAGTGATGGCAATGTTATACCTCCATTTATCTTCCACAGGACCTCAGACTCAACACAGAAACCTACGACAAATGCCTTAGAAATGCATGCGCATGTCAGAAGGGAAATATACGTATGCACATGTGTGTGTGTGTAACATATATTTTCGTAAATATACTAACAAATCTCACATATCCTCAGAAAATACTCATATTTACATACTTACACACATACATATGTATATTTGCCTTCAGACATGCCTATGTGTGCCTAATGCTTTTGTTAAACTCAAAATTTAAAATTCGTAATAAAAATAATGTGAATCTAATAATCGACTAATAATGCTGATCTCTTTTTTAATCAAACATCAATGTTAAGACCCCAATAAATTATTTTTAGTGTCAGTTCTTGTATTCTTCAGATTAGATATTGTTTTGTTTGGTCCACTCTATGTAACAATGCTTTCCTGATTAAGAGGGTTTGGCTAATCTTGAACCTTTTAAAACCCTCCAACTTGAAATAGAATTCATCACTTGATAAGACACGGATAGTCTCGAAACAAACTGGCTACTTTTGTAGTGATATTATATCATATTTATGTCATAAATTCTAAATAAATATTATTCGCTCTACTTTATATTGAGCACTTTTTAAGAATAGTGTTTCTTTGGATACAGAATTTTACTCCCTCCATACCTACCCTATACATGTGTATCTCTCTCTCTCTCTCTCTCTATATATATATATATATATATATATACACACACAGGTATGGAGGGAGTAAAATACTGTATCCAAAAAAACATTTTTATATATATATATATAGAGAGAGAGATATGTTTATATTTGGAAGAAGATCTGTATATGAATTTAGTAACAAAAAAGTATAATGTCAGTTAATTATTGATGACCTATTCACTTGGAAATTATTTTTTTCTTCAGTATTTGTAATTAATTCAGACGCGTTTGTGTTCAAGATTGACAGATGGGGAAAGATGGTGACTTCTTGATAGTAAATTTTTCCAGTTTCTCATTATCTGAGAACAATCATCTGTCGTGCATTTATTTTCCTTGGCTTGTTATAAAAGATGATAGCAAGCAGCCTCACTTCAGCTGAATAAACATTTAAAATTTGAATTTGCTCATTTTCCACTCAACTGGATATCAGGTGTTTTAAAAAAGTAAAAAAAAAATGCTTCTAAAACTTCCCCTTATATACACCAAGAAAGAATCTGTGTTCGCTTTATTTGAGTGACCATACCTATATAAATGACCTATATAAAGATTTGTCTATACTTCTGAGATGAGGTAGTATTTATATTATTTGCACTGTGCTGTTGTCCTCATCCTTATTGCCATGTTTATAACATTTTGGCCATTGTATGCTCTGGCCTTCTTCAGGTGTTAGAAATTTTGAACTGAACCCTTTATTTTGATCACTAGGATATATCATTCTCATTCCATGTGCAATGCCACTTCCATACTTCATGGAATTATCTCATTTTAACTCAACTCTCTATATCTACTGGGCCATGTGTCCAAGTGTTTATAGGTGTTGGTTAGTTCCAGTGACTTGACCCAAAGGGTTGTGAGTTCAGTACCTGGCTACAGCAGTGGTGAATAAATAACTTAGAGAGTTGAGTTAATGGGAGATAACTACATGGCATCTGGAAATGGCATCGCATGAAAATGACATTCCCCAGTGTTCAAAATAAAGGGTTCAGTTAAAAATTTCTAGCATCTGAAGAAGGCTTGAGCATACAACAGCTGAAATGTTGTAAACATGGAAATAAAGATGAGGACAACAGACGAAACAGTGTAAATAATCTATATAAAGATGTACTGAAAATTTTTCACCTTGACTCACATTCTAAAATCTAGTCAAACATCTAAACACTTGTTTTATATATAAAACAAGTGTTTTCAACATCGAAAATATTTTTTGTTAAAATTTAATTAATCCTAATGTGTCATTTATAACTTGTGCTCTAATAGAACTTAAAAATTAAAATTAAATTTACTAAAGTAAATGGTTCGCAAAATACTAGTTGGTTTTCTCAACTACAATCTACCTTGGTATACTAGAATTATTCCGTTCAAATTCCAACCTATAAAAATTCCCAGCCCCTTAAAAAAAAAATCTTTAAATTTTATTAATTGCAATGTTTCATTGATAGCTTATGTTCCAATATAACTTTAGAATTATTTTCTCAAAATAGATGATCCACACAATACTAAATTTTGTTTTTTCATCTATATAATATACCTTGAGTATACCATAATTATCAAAATCCTGATTTTAAACAACAACAAAAAAAACCCACCCTGAAGTTCTGCCTGCCATAAAAGGTTGCTGTCTGCCCATTTAAATAATCTATGTTCCCACAATGTATTTTATACAGGCAAAATAATTCTATTTTAATTAAAAAAAAAATACAATGTTTCATTTATAACTTATCCTCTATAATAATTTAAAAAGTTATTATTTTACTGAATAAAAGACCCACACAATACTAAATTAGTTTTCTTAACTACAATATACTTTAATATACTATAATTATTTAATCATATTTTAACATACACATTTCAGCCCTTTTACTCATGAAGAAATTTTTTAAAAATCCAACTTGCTGTTAAAAATTATTTACCTAAGTAATAGGTGGTTCCACTAGATACTCAGACAAGATAATTTTCTTTAAAATTGAATTACTAGGCTTCATTTATAACTTATGCTCTAACATAAAAATTGTATATTATTTTGATAAAACAAATGACCCACACAATACTAAACTGTTGTTTCTAATACACTAAGGATACCACAATTATTTAATCGTAATTCTTAAACTTTCTCTACCCTTTACTTAGATAGTAGTTAAAAAAAAATTTATTGTTCAATAAAAGAAAACCTAAATTCTAACCTCTTAATAAAAATTGTCTACCCATTTAAAAGATCTAAGGTCCCACTATGTATCTTACCCAGACAAAATTAAAAGTGACATGTCTAGATCAAAGCCATCCTGCCCCCTTTCCTGACCCAAATGTTTATATCTCCATGGTTACATAATTGTAAATGCTGATTGAACAGTTTTGACACACCTAAATGCATTTCCTTCAACTCAGTCAGTTAAGTGCCATACATTGGGCGATCATGTCTTGAAAGAGACATGACTGACCGGGCAGAAGATTTTCCAGCAGTAGGTTGCCATTGCTTTCTGCAGTAGACTGGTTGCCGACCAAGCCTATAGAACCCAATCTGTCATATTATTTAACCCATAACTGGAAGGAATAGACAGATTAATACCTTTCCCAAGGGTATTTGTGCGTAAGTGAATACAATGAATTCTGCTGGAATTTGAACATGGCTCCCTGAGTTCTCGTTCCGAGCCGATATCCAATGCACCACAATGCACATCCTTTCCTTCAACTACCACTCCCTAATTTTCAAAATAACCATGAATTCATCTTCTATTTTCAAAAATAAATTTCCACCATTTATTTTAACATATAACCTGAAGAGAAACAGTTTCGTTTCGAAACCTGAAAATTTTTGTGTAGTGATATGCTTTTATAAACCATTGTAATAACAAAATTACAATATATATATATATATATATATATATATATATATATAATTTCCTCTGTCAATAGCACAAATCTGAGTTTTATGAGTGACACATCTCATAAATGGTCAGTATGTAATATATACCTGATGATTGTTTCGTACCATCAATTTAGGGTAATATATATTTATTAAAAGATATGTATATAATAGCTCTGTTTATACTACATTCAGCTTTGTTTTACTAATACCTGAATAATATTTTTATACATGTGTGTATCTCCAGATGTTAATTAGCATAAGTATATATATATATATATATAAGCATACAGTGTGGGTATAGAAGAATCCAAAGGAGTATCCTGTACATACAGTGGTAGGATAACTCTTTAAGAGAGCTCTAAGCATATATGCATATAAATACATATAGAGCAAATATAAGAAAAATTAAGGCAGACATGTTATTTCATGGTGAATCGGAAGTATAGGCTGATTTCAGGTGAACAATCATCAGCTTCTGTCTTAATTTTACAAAGGATTTCATACGAATGGTGTGTGTGTATGTATATATATATATATGTGTGTGTGTGTATATTTCAATTTAGAAGTCAACCAGTTACACTACCTTTCAACCTTTTGTATCTTTAGAGGTTTTTATATTCATGAGTTGATATAAAATGACTGAAGATGCTAACTTACAAATTAAAATATTTAAAACCTCTCTCTCTCTCTATGTATCTCTCTCTCTCTCTATATATATATATATATATTGCACTTTTTAATGCAACTGTGATCTAATTTGATTATGACTAATAACTGATTAATAATCTCACACACTTGGCAGTAACCTTTATTTTAAGTGTGTTTCAGTAAAAAAAAAAAAAATGACCAACAAGGAAGATTATATTAATTTCTTATTAAATCTTTCCAGTATTCAAACCTGTTTCCTTTTAAATGATAAAGAATGTTAAAGTGTTCCATAATCATTCTTCCAAGTGTTTTCAGTCACTTCTCTGGCCATTCTCAAGGGTGTTCTGTTTCAAATGTTATTTTTTCCTTGTATTTTAACTGTAATGTAATTAATTTATTTTGTGTTGTTTTGAAAAAGGAGCTTTCTTTCAAATCTCTCATATGCAACATGTGACTAGGAATCATGTGAACATCTATTTAAAAGAAACTTTCAGTACTCTATTTCAGCTATGAAATAATGTAAGGTTGATGGTAGGAGAGAATTGTTTGATATATTTTACATTCAGTATCTTTTCTTTAGCTATTGTCCGTTGTCATTCCACAAGATGACAGATAAGGTACAGCATTTAAACTTCTGGTTGACTTTTTCTTGTATTTGCAGAAGATATTTTTTTTCTTTATTAGACATAACCATGTGTAAAAATCATCCGAATGCTTTGTATGTCTGAGTGCTTTCAGCTATTCATTTTGCCATTATCAAGAATGTTTTTTTTATTTTGTTAATACAACTGAATACGTAGATTTTTATGTATGTATGTATCTAGGGTTATGGGAATGTTGCATTCATAAAAATATACATGTTCAGTTCAAATTAGAAATAAAAATAAATCATTGATAATGACTAAAAAAATTGCCAAAAGTTCTTAGACATAATGACTGGCTGGTATTTTAGCTATAAAAATGTACTTTTTATATTTTCATAATGTTTTGCTTTTGAGGGTTTACTATTTGCCCATTGCTGGGACCCTAACAGGTGCTATCACCCCACCTCAGGGTGGATCTGGTAACAACAGCAATTAAGAGGTGGTTTCCTTTAAAACCTCCAATTTCCTGATCAAAGATCTTACTGCCAAAAGTTGTTTATTGTCATACCCAGGATGGTGGGTTTTGTACAGTATGAACATTATTTTTAAAATAATTCAATACATTTCTTTAGTAAAAATAATTCAATACATTTTTTATAGTAAACTCATTAGCAATGCATTTACATTATAAATATAAGTTCTATTGTCAGTGGTGCTTGTATTTATTCTTGGACACTAATACTGCTTTTTTTTTCCGAATGTAATCCTCTACCAAGAGTAACTCTTGAGTTTTATACAGGTTTAATGTTATTGTAAAAAAGCAAAAATTTCTATAATAATCTCATTAGCAATGTATTTACATTTTATATATATATATATATATATATATATATATATATATATATATATATGTAGTTGTGGATCTTTGTTGCCAATTTGTTGTGTAGTTATTGTGGCAAATCTTAACGCAAGTCTTCATCGTAAAGTTGTAGTAACTGGTTTGATCGGAAGTAAGACACGGAAAACAGAAGGTAGGTTCAAAACAGTGTATTAGTATAACAAGAACATATGTACAACGTAAGTGTTAGTAATGAGTAAATATAGAAATAAGTAAGTCTGAACAGTACAGTTAAACTGCTTATTGCCTGAATGGTAGTTGGCTTTAACTGCATACTAGCTGTCATACTAATTGCCATTAACTGCTCTCCTGGAAGTCACACAAGTAATCATATGTAACAAGAGGAAGAGTCCATTACTCATAGGAGGGCACTATAACAATTGTATACCTACCTGTGTACAGGAATGGGTTGTTCCTATTCTCTTATATACGTGGGCACTATTGGAGGGAGTAGAGTGATTATACTGATGAGCAGTGTATCTACTTCATGCATGGTGTGAGTCTTATATTTGTGATTACTACCATCTCCAATCCCTGTTTGGTGATTACTCACACAGTAATCTTTTTAGGTTACAACAATATATACCAGTTTTGTTCTATCAGTGCTTTTGCTCCAAAATGTAATACTTTTTTTTTTTTTTTTTTTTTTTTTTTTGTAAATCATATCACCCCGGGCAAGGTGGTAAGGCCACTGGTGTGCAGGGGGCTATGTAGGAGTGAAAAGATTGGAAAAGAGAAAGCCGGAAACCACATTATAAACAGGGAACAAGGGATGAGCCTCTACACCTGTTCAATAGATGTGGGTGGAGTGTGAACCGGGCGATAGTTGTCTATCTACTCCAAATGAAAAAAAAATAAGGAAAAGTGAAAAGATTGGAAAAGAGAAAGCCGGAAACCACATTATAAACAGGGAACAAGGGATGAGCCTCTACACCTGGTCAATAGACGTGGGTGGAGTGTGAACCGGGCGATAGTTCAGTCTATCTACTCCAATTGAAAAAAAATAAAAAGAGAAAAGTGAAAAGATTGGAAAAGAGAAAGCCGGAAACCACATCCTAAACAGGGAACAAGGGATGAGCCTCTACACCTGTTCATCTCAAGTGACTGTATTTTATAGTAAACACATTAGTAGTGTGTTTACATGGTGCCTGTAATAAACCTATTTAGTCAATTATATTTGCATTAATTGTTGGCCCTGATTGGCCCTACACCTATATTTATTTATTTATTTTTTTTTTAATAATCGTGTTGCTCCAAGCAAGGTATTTTACTGCCACTGTTGTGCAGGGGGGTTACATAGGAGGAATGTTATGAGAAAGAGTGACCGGTTACAGGGGGTGTCAGGAAGAGGGTATGAGAAGAATGAGAATGCTGCTGGAAGTGGGGTGGACAGAGAAAAGAGCATCAGAGAGAGGATGCAAGTTAGTGAGAAAGGAGATGACTATTGACTTTGTTTAAATTCTTGGAGATTGTAGCTGTCCTGAAAGTAAGTAAGTGGAAGGGAATTCCACAGGTGGGAAGTGCGAGAAAAGAAGCTGATGGAGTAGAATTTCTGTTTACATTTTATTGGTTTCACAGTAAAAGAGTGGGACCTAGTCACTAATCTTGTGGCCTGAGTAAATTCATATCTAGAAGGTACCAGTGAGCTAAGTTCATCGGAGCAGAAGCCATGAAAGTATTTGCAGAAGAGACACAGGGAAGCCACACTGTGTCGGTGAGAAAGGAACTGTATGCTAACTGCCAAGTCGGGATTGATCACATTACAGATTCTGTTAGATTTTGTCAAGGACATCTAGGTGGATAGCAGCAGCACCCAACCAGATATGGCAGCAGTATTCAATGCTCAGGCGGATGATAGATTTGTATATGTGCAGGATTGTTTCGGGTGGTAAAAATTTCCTGGCCCGGAACAGAGAATCGACCTTCTTAGCAGCGGATTTAGCTATGGAAAGCAATGGATTTAATTGACTTGACAGTTTCATTGTCTTTTATGAATTATTTTTTTTCTCGTTGATTTTAATCTTTGTGTTTGCTGATAATGTTGCCAGACAGTTAATCTTGTCTTGCATTTGAATGCACTTGCAAAAAGAAGTGCTAGGTTATCAGTCAAGGTCATCTAGTGGTGACTAGCATGTCCACTGTATTCCATTGTTCCTGTCTGCTGTCATCAAAATGTGGGAGTTCTTTGTATATCTGGAAAGTGCGATTGATAGGAAGGGAGGTACTGACCAAGACATCACAATCCAGATTAGCAAATCACAAGCAGCCTTTGTTAGGTTGAAGAACATCTGGACTTCTGAGAAATGTAGCACAATCACCAAAATGTACAGCTTTTAATTCTGCTATCAGATTGGTTCTGCACTATATTTCCAAGACGTAGAGAATGACCAAAGTTTTGGAGTAAAAACCACTGATTTTTATCAACACATGCCTGAGTGACATTTTCAACATCAGGTATTGTTACGTCGGGTAACAGAATTATGTGAAATAATACAAAACAAAATAATAGTATAAAAGTAGGTGTATTGACAGGAAAGAGAAGTATTTACAAGAGGTGAGGATTAGTGGAATACAGAACAAGGGAATTAGTATACAGTATTGTCATAGAGACGTGATAGATTGACGAGTAGAACACTTCCGGTGCAATATCAGAAATACCTGACTGACTCGCTCACTCGACTTCCTTCTCTCGAGGTATAATCACTATCTTATATAGTGATTCGAATTGTCCATTTCCGTGGAAAGGTGGAGAGCGCCCCAACAGGTATTGAGACAAGATCATCAATAAGGATTTTTTTCTTACCCCAAGCAAGGCAATAAAGCCCCTAAGATGCAAGGGCTTACTGAGTGAGAAAATGAGAAAAAAAAAACAGAAAAGAATAAAGGACAGGGATTGAGGGAGAGTGATTGGCATTGTATTTGAATTTTTGAAGTTGCCTGGAAGAAAGTTCGATACGTGAGAAGTGTGAGAGAAAAAACTATTAGTATGGAACTTAGGGTTACATCTTGTCATTCGAACTGTAAAATGACGTAACCTTTCTGCCAATACAGTACTGCACTTAATTTTGTAAAGTTGCAGTACCATAGCAGAAAGTTCATCTGAACAATTACCATGAAGATAGTTATAGAAAAGTCACAGGGAAGCTACATTACAATATTGGTAAACGAAATGAAGTCAAGATACCAGGTCAGTTATTAATAACATTCCAGACTATTTGTATTTTATCAAGAACTAGCAGTATAGCCCGGCATTGCTCGGGTGTAATGAAAGCTTTAAAACTAATCCATGGTCCTGGAGCTCAGACTCAGCCTAAAGAATATTTGTGTGAAGTTTGGTGAGAATCAGATAAGAATTGTGGATTTGTATAAAGGACATACAGATAGATAAACAGACACACACAAACATCTTGCTGTTTATATATATATATATATATATATATATATATATATTATCAATTTTCTGCACTATTGTAAGAACTGCAACCTTGAAACTTCTGAATATCATTTCTTATGTCTTTGTCTATGAGTGTATCAAATTTGATTAAAATTGGACCACTCCTTCTATAACTTGATGTTTTTGATTATCGATTTTCGATATTTATCAGGGGTACCTTGACACAAAACCTAGCTAAGAACACTCGCAGACGCTTATAGTAGAACTGTGTAAATTTTCAAGAAAATCGGTTCAGTCATTTTGGAGTCTATAGGTAACAGACACACACACAGACAGACAAAGTTCCATTTATGAATAAGTTTAGATCTAACTATATAGCACAAAAAGTACCTACCTACTTTTGCTATGTTTTATCTCTACAAGAATCAGAAATTCTTGCTGCAATGTCTGCTAAATCCTGACATTTACTTAGTCTTGTGGGCTGCGACTTATTCTCCCCTCTCGTGCTTCTTTCACTAAGACACAAGACTATAGATATTCTGATACTATTTCCATGGCAAATGTTCAGATGAACTCCATTCTTGAATTCCACCAGTTCAGACTTTTACAGCTAGGACATTTATACAGTCCTGTGAGAGAAGTCTTATTCTCTAATCTGCAACCACTTTTACATACACAACATTGCAAGCCTGTCATAACTTTATTACTATTTTCATGTCTAAGGGCACCTCGAGGTGGTGTAATGGTTAGCAGGCTTGTCTCGTTACAATTGAGTAGTGAGTTCGATCCTCACTGAGTTCCCCATACTTTCGGCCTTGTGCCATATCTAAGCTGTACTTAGAAAATCATAACTTTATTGCTATTTTCATGTCTAAGGGCACCTCGAGGTGGTGTAATGGTTAGCAGGCTTGTCTTGTTACAATTGAGAAGTGAGTTCGATCCTCACTGGGTTCCCCATACTTTCGGCCTTGTGCCATATCTAAGCTGTACTTAGAAAATCACCATAACTTTATTGCTATTTTCATGTCTAAGGGCACCTCGAGGTGGTGTAATGGTTAGCAGGCTTGTCTCGTTACAATTGAGTAGTGAGTTCGATCCTCACTGGGTTCCCCATACTTTCGGCCTTGTGCCATATCTAAGCTGTACTTAGAAAATCACCATAACTTTATTGCTATTTTCATGTCTAAGGGCACCTCGAGGTGGTGTAATGGTTAGCAGGCTTGTCTCGTTACAATTGAGTAGTGAGTTCGATCCTCACTGGGTTCCCCATACTTTCGGCTTTGTGCCATATCTAAGCTGTACTTAGAAAATCACCATAACTTTATGACTATTTTCGTGTCTAATGTCCAGATTAACTCCATGCTTTAGTTTCACCAGTTCAGACTTTTATAGCTACAATATTTACACAGTCCTGTGACTCGCCAGGTCTAATCCCTCATATATCTATTTTTCCATTCCACTCAGATAGCATTTTCTCCAAGAACTGCTACTCTGTGTAACAAACTGCCACATAGATACTTCTTTGAACATTGCAATCTTAACCTTCAAATCAATGATCTTTCACTATCCTTCTTATCCTCATAGTTATCATTTTCTTCTATGTCCAACTACCTCCTCTTACATTCAGTAACTTCTTGAGTGGCTCTTGAGCCCTGTATTAGTTGAATCCAAGTATTTAAAAAAAATGTATTGTCGCTGGTAAGTATATGAGATCACTAACGATTTCTCTCCAGAGTCGTAGGGGCACAACAGTATTGCAGCTGCAGTAGAAGCGGTGTATCTTGGGCAAAATAATCTGATTTTAAATTCAGTTTTTCCTTCTCCTAGACTGGTTGCCATCTAAAGCTATAGAACCCAGGTTGCCCTCCTAGGTTGTGAGGGAGAAAAGATGGATTCATTACCGTTCTTAAGGGTATCAGCATACAAGGGAACGTAATGAATTTGACTGGAATTTCAGTTTGGCTCTCAATCTGTACTGCTATCCATTACTCTACTGTGCTTCAGACATATTTTTTTATATAATCATTTCACCCCAAGCAAGGCAGATATGCCACTTGTGTGCAGGGGGTTTCAGTGAGAGAATAAAAAAGGTACAAGGGATGTTGAAGGAAAGACAAAAGATATATGGGAATCAAGTAGATAAAAGATGACAATATTGCATTTAAACTTTGGGAAATTGTAGCTATCAGGGAAGCAAGTGAATGGAAGTTAGTTCCACAAACGGAAAGTGCAAGAAAAGAAACTATTAGAGTAGAAGAGCAGGTTGCAATTAACAATTTCTATGGCAAAAGGGTGGGACCTTGATGCCAATCTAGTAGCATAAGTAAATACACGTGGTTGGGGGACTAGGAGGGGGAAGCTTGTCAGCTTGTCATGAAAGTACTTGTAGAAAAGACAGAGGGAAGCCACATCACATTGGTGAGAAAGTGACTGAAGGCAAACTGCAAAGCCAAGATCAGTTATATTGCAGATCCTCCTTTGGATTTTGTCAAGAACCTCAAGATGAATAGCAGAAGCACCCTACCAGATATGGCAACAGTATTCAATGCATGGATGAATTGTAGATTTATAAATCACTTAAAAAAAACAAAACCAAACTTCCTGGCCCAATACGGTGAACCAACCTTCCTAGCAGTAGATGCAGCTATATATTCAATGTAGTCTTTCCATTTGAGGTCATTTGAGAGAGTGAAGCCAAGGAGACATAATGTGTTGCTCTCTAGGAGACTAGCATCATCCATTCTAATGGTAGGCAGGAATGATTATGGTGGTTAAAAGAGAGCAGTTTTGTTTTGGAGGCATTGAAATTTACGATCTATTTCCTACGTCATTCAATCACAGATTGGTGGTTCTTTTGAAGTGCAGCAGCCATGTTTACTTTGTCAGTCTTGGCAGACTTCTTACAGAGACTTTCGTAAATGGGGGTGTCCTCTGCATAGATGCCAACTTGTGCATTGATTATATCAGGAAGATCATTGATAAAGAAAAATCGTAGGACCTCGGATAGAGCCTTGAGGGACTCTCGCATTTGTATGAAAGGATCTGGAAGCTTACCCATTTAAAACGACTTTCATTTAAAAACATTGTTTCAAACATTAGTTTTTAGTGGATACTCGTGTTTGAATAGACAGTTTTTTTTGTTTTTTTTTTAAACAGTATGTATTATGACTACTGGCTCAAATAAAAAAAAAAACACTGCCTGATGTAATATGTTTCAAATAGGTGCTCCATTTTTTAAAAGATGTGTGCTTTACATTTATTTAAAATAGCTCATAAAATCTCACCTACAATATTTAATGACTTGCAAGACCCACCTCTTATTTCAGCAGGGAATATTAAATTTTGTTATTGCATTTATAGGTGAGCATTTCAATTTTACTATACACTAAATTTAACTTAATTTTGGCACAAGGCCAAAAATGTGGGACAACCAGTGAGAATTGTATTCACTACTCAGTTCAACTAGACAAGGTTGCTAAGCATTTATACTACACTGAGGCACTCTTAAAAACTTAGCTTAGTTTTTCATAAGGCTACGGGTAATTGATACCTTGTTAGAGTTGCAAACAGTACTCACTAGTAATGGAAAATCAAATTAGCTTATTAACCATGCCAAGGTACTCAGGGTAAGCATTTAATGTTATTAAACTGTGTAATTATAGTATTGATAGGGATAGGGATACATCATGAATAATAGTAAAAATAGCATCGATTGATTCATTTTTTTATGGCTTATCAACTTTTTGCTGATTATTTAAAGCCAGAAAGTACTTTCTTTTTTTTTTTTAAGTTGTAAGAAAGTTTTTCTTTTTTTTATGATAATAATGATTCAGTATTACAAGCTTTACAAATTAATCCCTAGCTGGGGGAAGGTGAAGAGGTTGATTTATGGGTATTTGCCCGTAAGTGAATATAATGGATCCACTAGAAATTGGAACTCAGCTCTCCGATTAACAATTATGAGCCATTATCTATTACACTACCCACACATCCAAGGTTGCAGCATCTGATATTCCTAAGCAGTCACTCATCTTAGTTTGATATTGCTTAACTTTGGTGATAGTAACAAATTGATATATTATGGAGTTGGCTTAGCTATAAAATCTGACAAGTTTATAGTGTCTGGGTAACCATTAGTTTACTAGGTACCTCATCTTTACAGATAAGACCTGGGTGAATTTTTATGTTTTCTTTGTTTTTAATGACCCATTTTTTAGTCAGGTGGAAGGCGGGGTGGAGGTTTTTTCAGTCATCAATAACTTAGATTTTATCATGTCTTGACCATATCCTACTCACCCTAGCCTTTCACACATGTTTTGGAATGTGTTGGATCTTATTTCGTTTTGATCTGATCGACACAAAATAACTGGGGTGTGGATGTGTTGTGCGGAAGGGGGTGCTATAGGGTGTGGCCTCAACAAAAGGATTTTTGGAGACATCTTTTTTTTTTATTTTATTTTAAGCTTTGCTTTATTCAACCAATATTTCCCTCTCTATGCATATGCATATATATATATATATATATATATATATATATATATACACACGAGTGAATACAGAACGAAGAAAAAATTTTTACAACGTTCAAAACATTAATTTAAAACGGTGCTCGGTGCTCGATATATAATATATAGAGCTATGAATATTTATTATAAATTATATTTTAGAACATGTACATAATTTTTTTATATATATCCACACCGCCTGATGAGACATTGAAGTTTCAATGTTGAAACAAATGTACTATTTGTAGTGGATATATAAAAAAATTATGTACATGTTCTAAAATATAATTTATAATAAATATATATATATATATATATATATATATGTGTGTGTGTGAATCCATCATGCACATTTATAAATCTAACATCCTCCTGTGTATTGAATACTGCTGTCATATCTGGTTGGGTGCCCCTGCTGTTCATTTTGGGGTTCTCGACAAGATCTAAAGAAGAATTTGTAATGTAGTCGATCTTGACTTGGTGGCCCAACTCGAGTCTCTCTCTCAACAACAAGATGGGGCTTCCCTCTGTCTCTTCTACAAATACTTTTATGAATTCTGCTCTGATGAGCTTAGATACTTGGTGCACCCCCCAACCCCCCGCAAGCTACTAGACTGGCAACAAGGTCCTACCCTTTTACTGTGAAAACAATCGAGTGTAACCATAACTTCTATTCTACCAGCTTCTTTTCTCTCACTGCAGAACCCACTTCCGTATTTTTGTTTCCCCTAATAGCTACAATCTCCAAGAGTTTAAATGCAACGTCAATTGTCATCTCTTATCTCCTGGACTCCCCATCCTTCTTCTCACTTTATACTTTCTTCTCATGCAGCTCTCTTCACACCAATGTACCCATCCTTCTCTTACCCATTCTCCGACACCTACTGTGACCTGTTCTCCTCTCTCTTGACCCTCTTATTATGTAACCCCCTGTGCACCAGTGGCAGTTCTTTCTTGCTTGGGTGAGACGATTATAAAAAAAAAAGAAAAACTTTACATTGTTCAAACTGTTGTTCTCATCTTTGCCATATTCACATTATTTTGGTCATTGTACCTACTGTCTTTTTATAATAATCCTTTCAAGTACTTTAACAAGGACAAAACATTGGTTAAAGTAATCCAGTGACTTGACACAAATAGTTGTGAGTTCAATAACTAGCTATAGTAGAGATGAACAAAAACCTGGTGACTAAAAGAAAAAAAGGTTACTAAAGAAAAATAACTGAAACTGAGATATCCATAAAAGGCATGACATATGGAACTAGAACAATCTACACCAGTGGATGAATACGTAATTTCAACATAAATCCCCTGAAGAAGGCTGGAGCATACAATGGCCAAAATGCTGTGAATATGATTATAAAGATGAGAACAATAGTTTGAACAATGTAAATAATTACAATACCTCATCTCAGAAATATATAGGTAGGATTGCTGACTGATGTCTATTCAGCTGGGTTTCAATCCTGGCTAAAAGCAATCGTATATCTAACTGTACTGATGAGATGTGATACAGCAAAACAGATTTGTCTGCAGATGACCACACACACATATATCATGTATATCACACACATGTCACTGAAAATCTTGTTCAGCAGTTTTATCTAAACTAGAGACATATCAAATGCAATGCTCTAGCTTTGTGAAGAAACCCTTTTGAAGCTCCTGTGTAAATAATAAAAATGGGTAAGTAAGTTACATAGACTGTAAGCAGTGTGGTCCCTTATATTTTTCAATCGTGCAGGTCAAACCCCTGAAGAAGACTGCAGGGTATGTGTTTGAAATGTGATAAAACCACAAAGTCAAGAATATTACTCCAAACTTTGAAGTTGATCTGTAATTTAAAAAAAAAATATCTCTTTCTTATTATGCTATTTTGAACTATTGAGAAACCAGATTGAATTTGAAAAGTAAAGAACCTGGTTGTAAACGTTTTAAGGAGAACTGTGGTTTTTTTCCCCCCTAAAATTGTGTTTATGATCCAATCATTTTGTAATTGTTTCAGTGTTGAACCTGGCCATTACCAGCTACTATAAGCGACCATCTGCACTCTGAAATGCTTCAACTTTAAGTAACCCTCAAAGTGTTCATAAGCCTTAAAAAACTAGTCAGTCAATCCTAAAATTATGTGCTTGATTGATTACCTTTTAAACAGGAACAATTACTTTTTGATACATATGCAACAGTTGATTGATAAGAAGAGTCTCTAAGTAGCATTGTCAATTGTAAGGATAGGCACTTGTTTGAACATGTCTTTGGCAATATATAAAGGGCTGTATGAATGTGTTTAGTCTTGGTTTACTATGTGATTGAGTGATAGTGTTTTTTAGTTATGAATATTATGAGTTATATATAAAGAAGAAAACAGTGATGTAGCTTTTGGCGCTAAAATATTGTGTACTAATCAAAATTCACAAATGTTTGAAAGTAATTTATGATGGGAAAAATGTCTATAAGTGTAAATGGGGATTCCATGCAAAAAAGGAATATTCTCAGTTTGCTTTTCCCTATTATAGGTATTATATCCGTGATAGTAACATTTTGATACACAGAGGAAACAGAAGAGCTGAAAGAAAATAATGACAAACATCTATGGTTCTATGAGTTTTTAAACTGATACATACATATTTATTACAAATCTGTCCCACACATATTCTTACTTTCCTGACGGCTACAATCTCCAGGAATTTAAATGCAATGTCAATACCCATCTCTTAACCACTTTCTGTATATCTTTTCCTTTCTCTATACCTTTGCAACTGTCATCATACCTGTATTCACATCCTTCTCTTGCTCCTTTCTCTGACACCACCTGTAACTGGTTCATCTTTCTCTTTACTCTCCTCCTATCTAATCCTTTTTCTCTTATGTAGCCCCCTGCGCATCAGTCTTTCTACATCACCCTGTATAACTTTTCCTTTCCCTCCACATTTGCAATTGTCATCACACCTGTATTCCCATCCTTCTCTTGCTCCTTTCTCTGACAACCCTTGTAACTGGTTCGTCTTTCTCTTTACTCTCCTCCTATCTAATCCTTTTACTCTTATGTAGCCCCCTGCGCATCAGTCTTTCTACATCACCCTGTATATCTTTTCCTTTCTCTCTACCTCTGCAACTGTCATCACACCTGTATTCCCATCCTTCTCTTGCTCCTTTCTCTGACACCTGTAACAGGTTTGTCTTTCTCTTTACTCTCCTTCTATCTAATCCTTTTCTCTTATGTAGCCCCCTGTGCATCAGTGGTGTTACCGCCTTGCTTGGGGTGAAATGATAAAAAAAAAAAAAATTATAACATGTTTACAACAAGCAATGTGAAAAGATAGATAGTCTTATGTTAAGGAAAATCCCAAAGTTTAATGACATGGTTTTAACAGTCGACATATTTAATTTCTTTATTTGAACATTATTTTTTTAATCGATGCTCATATTTTTTTTTTTTTTTTTTTTTTTTAATCGTGTTACCCCAAGCAAGGCATTCCACCTGCGCAGGGGGTTACATAGAGGGATTGGGTATGGGAAATGTCAGAAGGAGGGTGATAGACTTAGGATGTACATAGGGAGAAAGTTGGAGAGAGTGGGTGTGAGTTAGTGTGTTAGGAGGTGTCTATTGACCTTACATTTAAACTCCTGGAGATTGTAGCCGTCGGGGAAGCAAGCATGCAGTAGGGAATTCCACAGGCAGGAAGTGCGAGGAAAGAAGCTGTTGGAGTAGAAATTGCGGTTACATTTCATCAGTTTCACTGTAAAAGGGTGGGACCTAGTTGCCAATCTAGTATCTCGTGCAAATTCACATCTAGGGGGCACCAGTGATTTAAGTTCATCAGAGCAGAAGCCATGAAAGTATTTATAGAAGAGGCACAGGGATGCCATGTCACGCCGGTGAGAGAGATACTGCAGGCGGTCAGCCAAGTCGGTATCAATCACATTACAGATTCTTCGCTGTATTTTGTCAAGAACCCCGAGGAGAATAGAAGGGGCACCCGACCAGATGTAGCAGCAGTACTCAATACACGGGCGGATGGTGGATTTATATAATTGCAGGATAGATTCAAGCGGAAAGAATTTCCGGGCCCTGCACAGAGAGCCGACTTTCATAGCTGCGGATTTAGCAATGTATTCGACGTAGTCATTCCACTTGAGGTCCGCTGAGAGTGTCAGGCCAAGCAGGCGTAGTGATTTACTCTCTGGGAGGCAAGCCTGTTCCATGCTAATGGGAGGGAGGTGCGGTTGTCTATGGTGGTTAATTGACATCAGCTTCGTTTTGGAAGAATTGAATTTTATGAGCCATTTCTTACCCCAATCCACCACGGATGAGTAGATATTCTGTTTTTAATCAAACAGTATATATTTATATATTTATTTTTGTTGGTTTGATTATTTACGACAAATTTTGTTAGGAAAATGTCATTCATAACATAATTTATCGTAAATAATCAGGCTGGCAGACATGGGAAAACAGGCAGGTCAGTGGTGTTCTTTATGCTTCTGGTGAAACCGTGTGGGTTCCTCCGTTCTGTCTTCTCTAGGCTACGAAACAGTTAATCTTTGATACTGTATGAACTGATGTCACTAAAAGCACTGGATCACACTCCACCCACATCTATTGAACAGATGAAGAGGCTCATCCCTTGTTCCCTGTTTAGGATGTGGTTTCCGGCTTTCTCTTTTCCAATCTTTTTACTTTTTTCTTTTTCAATTGGAGTAGATAGACTAAACTATCGCCCGGCTCACACTCTACCCACATCTATTGAACAGGTGAAGAGGCTCATCTCTTGTTCCCTGTTTAGGATGTGGTTTCCGGCTTTCTCTTTTCCAATCTTTTTTTTACCCCTGCGCATCAGTGGCGTTACCGCCTTGCTTGAGGTGATATGATTAAAAAAATAAATGTCATGTGAACCAAAAGGGGGATAATTGTCCTTTGCATTCTTAGTCTTTTTCATGAGCAATAACAAGGATGGTCAGTTTTTAAATTGAGAGTGTACATCTTTCACCATGATTTGGTATCAGTTGACTTTTTTGTTTTATAAATTGAAAGATTGGATGAAAAAGGTAGGACCTTTCAACCTATGTTGAAATTGAGGGTTCTTTTATGTGTTGTGTTTTTTCAGGACATAGGCAATCATAGCCTTCTACATCTCCCTATCTCTAGTGGATCTTAGCACACTTTCTCCTGTTACCTGACCCAAACCCCGTTCTGCCATTTATTTGATCAAGCCCATCAAGTATGCTACATGTTGCTTTTCCCTGTCTCTCTTTCACTTGATTTGACCTGTGAGTATCAGATTCTCCAAGCCCTCCTTTTTCATTTCATCTTCCAGGAACTTTAGCTGTCTTTTCCTGATAATTATTAATTTCCTCTTCATTTCCGTCCTCTCCAAAATTGGTTCATGGTACTCTCAGCATCTTTTGGTAGAACCACATTTCAGTTGCTTCAAGTTTCTCTTTTATTTCTGAAGAGATTGTCCAGCATTCACTGCCATATTGAAGAACAGACATCACATAGAAATCTCTACTCAGCCTCAGGAATGCATCCTTGGCCATGCCAATTCGGTTTTGGATCTCAGTTTCACACCTTCCATCTTCTGTTAAAACACTTAGGTTACTACATGTAATTAGATCAAAGTTAAAATGAACTTTTTTATGGATGGAATGAAAAAAGTCAGGAGGATGTTTGGAAAAAGTTGCAACACTAAATGTTAATTATATTGAAAAATCAATTTGGAATTTTAATAAGAAACAAATTTGCTTCATTCAATATTTAGTGTGAAACTTCTGACAGATGAACACAAAAACTGACAACTACAGAAAAGTGGTTCTACAGAAGGATGCTGAGAATTCTATGGATAGAACATGTAAATAACAGTCTGAATGAGTAAGAAATAGCTGAAATGTCTTGAACACATAATGAAATTTAGGAAACGTAATTCTGATGAGGCAAATGTGGGCAAGAGAAATAGGGGAGAGCAATGTACCACCTACCTGATGAGTTTGTGTGACTGAATGGTTTGGGTGGGTAAGTGTATAGTCAGAGAGGGAAAAGCTGCTGAGGGCTACAAAGGAGGTTGTGGAGAGCCATGTGTGTCCATGTCCTGAAGGGACATGCTCATAGGGAAAGTATAAAACCTGCTTATTGGATTGGAGTCAATATTTATCAAAGATGCCTTATATAATTGTAATTGTATTTATATACTTGTGACAACATAATAAAAAAAACTATCTTTTGCTTAATTCCAGCGGCTAGCCAGATATCTCAGAAGATCAAATCGACTTACAAAGTGTCCACAAGTAAAATTGTATCCAGTTTCCGAACAACACCAGCTGCATATAGTTTGGTTAGAGAATACACAGGTCACCGAGATGGAGTCTGGGAGGTCAGTGTTTCCAAGGCTGGGCATCCAGTCCTTGGCACGGCATCAGCAGGTAAGTTTGTTTTATAGGTTTTTTTTTTTAATGTTTTATTTATTTACTTTTTTACAGTTGGAAGGTGGCTATGTGTATTGGACTTAGCAGATGTAGGTTTCTTAATCTGTCTGTTGTAAGATTTCCACAGAATTTTTTTGTTTTTAATTATGTTTTAAATTTTAGTGAAAAGAACATAAAAGGAACAGGGTTCAAAAAGACAGAAGATAGTGACTGACATTGTGTTTCAATTTTTGGAAATTATATTTATTAAGGAAGTAAGCCTTGGTTGGCAGCCAGTCTACTGCAGAAAGTAACGGAAGCCTACTGTGGGATAATCTTCTGCCCAGTCAGTCATGTCTCTTTCGAGACATGATTGCCCAAGCGTTTATCATGTATGGCATTTAACTAACTGAAGTAAGCTTAAAAGAGTTTCAAAGTTGGGAAGTGTGAGAAAAGAAACTGTTGGAGTAGAAGTAGTAAGTAAATTGGTTGAGGGCAACCTGAAGGCTCTCCCTTTTCTTTTGCTGCTATCTTGTAGTAGGGGTGGTCATGACTCATATCCCTGGATTTCTCCACTTACCCTTGATAGTTTTTTTTTTTTTGTTGTTGTTGTTCAGTGCTTAGCAGAGAATCATTGAATACCATTTTTAAAGTCTTTGGTATGACCTGGCTGGGGATTGAACCCACACCCTCCTGTACTGTAGGCGAGCACTCTATTATATTACAGTTGATAAAAGTCGTAGTGGCATTTAACTATTTCAACAGTAAGAGAGTGGGACCTAGATGCCAATCTAGTAGCACGCATAAATTCATTTAGTTGGGGTACTAGGGGGGAAAAAGTTTGTCAGAGAAGTTGCCATGAAAATAGTCATAGAGAAGACAAATAGAAGTCATGTCATATTGTTGAGAAAGGAACTGAAGTTAAGATACCTGGTCAGGATTAATTACATTACCAACTTTTCTTTTAATTTTGTCAAGAAGTCACTGGTGCCCCTGCCACATGAATTTACTCATACAACCAGACTGGCAACAAGGTCCAACCCATTTACAGTTAGATCTACCAAATGCAGCTGAAAATTCTATTCCATCAGCTTCTTTTTCCACACTTTCCGTCTGTGGAACTCCCTTCCATATACTTGCTTTCCTGATGGCCACAACCTTCAGGAATTTAAATGCAATGTCAATCCCCATCTCTTATCCACTTCACTCCAGTTCTTTCTACATCACCCCGTATATCTTGTTCTTTTCCGTTCTCTCTACCTTCGCAAGTGTCTTCACAACTGTGAACCCATCCTTCTCTTGCTCTTTCTCTGACACCCCCGTAACTGATTCGTCTTTCTCTTCACTCGCCTTCTGTTTAAACTTTTACTCTTATGTAGCACCCTGCGCAACAGTGGCGGTATTGCCTTGCTTAGGGTGAAATGATTTAAAAAAAAGCAAAAAAAAGCTGTACAGCAGAAGCATGAGACCAGATGTGGCAACAGTATTCAATGGATGAATGGTAAATTTATATGACAATTAGATAATATTTTGTTTATTGTTCTCATATTATAAAGCTGGGGAACAGGCATCTAAGGATAACTATAGTAGTTATAAAATTTTAGTAGAAGAATTGTTTTCAGGTCTAGAATTTTTGTTATTGTGTTGTAACCTTAAAAGGTTATTCCATGAGTAATCACCAAAATGGAGGTTGGGAATAATAGTATATCAGCAAGTACAAGACTCGCATGCTGCATGAAGTAGATACACTGCTAGTCAGTATAATTACTCTACTCTCCTACTAAATTTACTCTAATAGAGTCCATGTATTTAAGAGGATAGGAACATCCCATTACTGTATACACAATGCTGATTCTACAGGGGAAGGTGCAGAAGGGACCAAGCTCCCTCTGGGTGTCTCCTCGGTTGACCCCCCACCCCCACCCCCATCAGCTTCAACAAATTATGAAACTGATCAGTCTCTGATTTTGATAAGATTGGATCTTCAGAACTTTTCTTTTTCATTTAGCAGTTTAAGGACACATACAGAGACCAGTTTTAAAAAAAATGAACTTAGGCTCTCTTTTTTTTTTTGTTGTTTTTTTTTTTTTTTTTTTTTTCACTTCTCTCTTAGTAGTAATTTTGTCAATTTTGTCATCATGCAAATAGGCATTCGCATTCGGTCTAGTTAATGACTTACCTGGCTGTAAATTATCCAGTTACTGACTATACCTCAAGTCCAACCATTTGATCATGCTTACATCTTTGAGCTAGTCGTAGCGAAAATTGACTCTGCTCTTTCAGAAGTTGTGTATATGATAGTGGTGTAGTATGAAAATGAAGATACTGCTTGAATTTGCCTCCCTCCTCCTCAGAAAAATCACAGCTCATAAGTGCCCCACCCCAACCTTCAGTGTTCCACAATTGCCACTGTGTCTGCAGGTAGGTATATAACATATCGTAATAAGAAACTTACCTTTCGTTATTCATATTATATATTGTTTTTTTTCAAACCAGCTTATTCATATGTATTTCATAAAATATTATAATAAAGAGAATAAATACATGGTAAAGTTTAACATATAGCCAAGCAAAAATGGTTTGTCAAAAGGACATTTTTCTCTTGACATCATTATTACCATGTTTTTTTGGTAATTTTTATTTATTTTAAAAGTTATTTTTTAAATTTTAATAAAACCATAGTATTTGAAACTGGATTTATACATTTCTTCTCAAGAATTAACAAACTATAAAATGTATTTTTAAAGTGCATATTTTTATGATTTTGTAAATAAATAATTCACTGATGTGGTTAACATATGAAATTTTATGCTCTTGTAAAAATACATTCTTAATGATCTTGCTTCTTTTATAATCTTGTAAATAAAGTCAAATAAATAGTGTTTAACATATTTGTTAATTCTTGGGAAAAAATAAATGTATAAATTGAGTTTCATATGTTCGAGTTTTATTGAAATTTGAAAAATTTTTGAAGGAGTAGACAGTAAAAGTGTTATCAAGAGAAAAGTGTCCTTTTGAAATAGCTTTTTTTTATTGCCTGTTCATGTGTTAAGTTTTTCCAAATATGAGGAAGAAATACTTGCCCAGATTGAATCTGTCAAATCAGTCACATAGCTGAATTATTGTATATACCATGTGTATAAATCAACTTCATGTATCGTGCAACTCTAGAATTGATTGCATGAATTTTAACTCCTCCAGGGAAAAAAAAAAGATCTGTTTATAGTGCAACTGGTCACTAAAAATGTATGATTTTTAATCTGTTCAATAAAAATGACCTGCGTATAGTGTAATTTTTCTCCTAATTCTTTTGCGTAAAAAAATTGATCATGAAAAATTCCACTATACTTATACTGTACGTATATTGAGTATGATCTGAGGTCAACACCAAGCAGCAACAGTCTGTTTCATGCTTGAATGCAATCCTTTGTCTATATATGTTGTTGGTGACTCAACTACTTATATATGCTGATCAATGGTGTATTATGGGTTGCAAGGTCTATTGTATTATCCTAACAGTTATTAGGCAATTGGCAGTAGTTACATTTCAAATTATTCTAAATGTTATTAAGTAGAAATAATTGAGAGTTAGAATGAGCTTATTTGTAGCTGTTGTATAGTGTTTTTTTAACTCCTTATTGATTACTGTGGAAATTTTATTCATGCCTTAATTGTCATTGATTGATTTATTATTATTAAATTTGTTTGTTATTTATTCCTTCATTTATTCATCCCCTTTTGTCATGAAAACTTGCACTATACTTAAGTATATAGAGTATGATCTGAAATTTTTACCGTATAATGTTAAATCTCTTTGATAAACCAAGAAGGATTCAGATTATTTCTGGCCGAGTTTTGTGATGAGCCGTTATCATTATTAACATTCTTTACATTCAGACTAATATCTTTATCAAAGATTGGGGCAATAGTCAGTATGTAAATAAAGCAGATTATATCATAATAGAACTTTTTTTCATTATTAAGCTATGAATTTATTGTCCCACACAGTGTCATAAACATACAATAGTTTAACACAAAAGATAATTTGAATATATATATTATACATTATATGTGAAATATATATATATATATATATATATATATATATATATATATATATATATATATATGCATGGAATTTGTCATATATATATATGCATGGAATTTGTCATATATATATATGCATGGAATTTGTCATATATATATATGCATGGAATTTGTCATATATATATATGCATGGAATTTGTCATATATATATATATATATATATATAATTTGCATGGAATTTGTCATATATATATATATGCATGCAATTTGTCATATATATATATATATATATGCATGCAATTTGTCATATATATATGCAATTTTCATATATATATCTGACAAATTGCATATATCATATATATATGCAATTTGTCAGATATATATTATAAATATATATATATATATATATGCAATTTGTCAGATATATATATATATATATGCAATTTGTCAGATATATATATATATATATATGCAATTTGTCAGATATATATATATATATATGCAATTTGTCAGATATATATATATATATATATGCAATTTGTCAGATATATATATATATATATATGCAATTTGTCAGATATATATATATATATATATATGCAATTTGTCAGATATATATATATATATATATGCAATTTGTCAGATATATATATATATATATATGCAATTTGTCAGATATATATATATATATATATGCAATTTGTCAGATATATATATATATATATATATGCAATTTGTCAGATATATATATATATATATATATATATCATATGCAATTTATCAGATATATATATATATATATATATATATGCAATTTGTCAGATATATATATATATATATATATATATCAATTTGTCAGATATATATATATATATATATATATATATGCAATTTGTCAGATATATATTTTTCATATATTATATACGCGCAGCACTTATTTGAAAGCCCTCAAAAACAAGCTAATAACCGACTTTAAAATAAGAAATAAGAATACAGCTTTAAATAATTAAAAATAATAGCAATTTTTACCTATCATAGTTTCACACAGACCACATCATAAGGACATGTATGTACAAGAAATCAACAACCATCTGTGCATTGACATCGCTACACTATTTGAATACACCAACCGAATGTGTATGTATGTGCGAAATGGCATACATATACATATATATCAAGCTCCATACGGTTCGCATATAGTTATGTTTGTGTGGATGGGTTCGTGTGTGTCTTTGCGCACGTCAATGGGTATACAAATGTGTATATATGTCTGCGTCTGTCATGTCGACAAATGTTCCTCCCAATTTTCCTCCCGTTTTTACAAAAATACACCAATATACGCAGCCCTACATATAGCCAATTTTAAAAAAAAATTAATCAGTTTGTCTGATGATTGCAAGAGCATGAAACCCATGCTCACAAACTCACACGTATCTATATGAATATGTTATACATTATATAGTTGATAAATATATAAGACAATTTGGAAAATTTCTATTTTGACATGTTTTGCCAGTAAATCTGTGTGTGTGTTATACATATATGCATATGTGAACAAATTTATTGGCAAGAGAAGATATATAAACAAATATTTCTTTTGTTGTTCAAGCAGTAATTAAAAAAAATATTGTAGTGACATCAATGGAAACATCCCTTTCGTCCAATAAAGTTCAAAAGGATGAAACACATTCATGTCCCTTCAGGATATATGCTATCATGGCTCTCCACTATTTCCTATCCTTTGTGGCTCTTAATAAATTTTGTCTTTTCATTATTTATCCTAAACCAGTTTCCATTTTCTCTGAAACCTCATGGTTGCTCGCATGTTTTGTTGGAAGTATGTTCTCTGGTTGAGGTGGCAGGATGATACCCAGAAGATGTGTGCTGAGTATCTACAGCACAGTATCTATGCTAAGGGATATTAACACAAATAAGGCAAACACCAGAAGACGGAACAACAAATAGTAGAAGAGTGGAGAGGTTAAGTTGTTATTTGCAGAGAGCATAGTCCAAAACTAATTGTCAATGACGCTCTGAAATCCAGACTGCTATTAGTCTTTATTTTTATAGTTACCTGCGTTCACAGACCATTCCATTCTTGAGAGCACCAGAGGGGTGTTAGCTGCTCTACAACATGGTATCCTTAGTAACTTTGTGGAGAATCATATTTTATAGATGTTTGTTTTTGTGTATATATTACATTTTAGTGAGTGTGACTTGGGCAGCATTACCCTTACATCTATTCCCCAGTGGGGAACCTGTTAGAATATCATGGTAGAAATTGTTGCTGCATGTGATAGGATTAAGGGAATCTTATATTCATGCCTAAGAATTTTGAATTTACTTTAATTCATCAGTTGCTAGAAACTGTTTAAACACAATTTGCTTTTTTTATGGTTGAATGATTTTTTTGGCAAATTAATCATGAGACTGTTTTGTTTGTGAATTTGTTTACTTCATTCTGAAGAAGAGGCACAAGGCTACTGCTATTATAATAAAACAAAGAAAAGAATAAAAGCCTGAAGAATGGGTTTGAGAAAGAATTTATAAATAACTCTATTCTGTCAGTATTATGTGTTGCATTAATTCACGACTACTGATGATCCTGTCTAAATGCCTGGGATAAGGAGGTATCATTATTTACATTGTTTAGTCTGACTATTGTCCTCATCTTTGTTATCACAAAGTTTTGAAGACTTACAGCAACATCACATTTAAACACAGGTTTTCCTGTACAATCACTGAAGTTCAACAGTGTCGATACTTCAGTGTCTTCATGAGTGACCACATCAGAATACCAGGTGCTGTAAACTTGAATGTGCAAAAGGATAATGGTTTAGAAATGTTAATCAGGTGCAAAGGATAATGGCATGGAATTATTAATCAGAGAGCAAAGTCCCAACCATGGGTTAATTAGTTTCTATTTCAGTTGGGTTCATTATATTCACTTATGTGCAAATACCCTTGGGAAAGGTATGAATCTATCTCTTCTCCTTCCAGCAATGAGTTAATTAGTAAGACTTGGAATAAATAATGGATCAGAATTGTTAATCAGAGAGCTGAGTTCCAATTTCAGTTGGGTTCATTATATTCACTTATGTGCAAATACCCTTGGGAAAGGTATGGACCTACTTCTTTCGACAGCTACAGGTTAACTACAATTCTTACAACCTGAAAAACAAAAAATAAATAATTTTGGCTTTAACATTGATAAGTTGTAGTAAATGAATGAATGAATCAACAAAGTTTTGACTTTTCTATCCTGTTTAGATGCTTAAAACTTACAAGGAATTTAAAACTGAAACCCTTTATTTTAATCCATTGGGTTAGATCTGTGGTTCTAAAATGGTGCAGTGGAATGTTTGAAAAGCAATGAAAGATTATAAAAATTCAGATGCCAATTAGTTCATGTGCTACATCTGATCTGGTGCTTCTACTATGCATTTAGAGAATCTTGATAAAATACAATGAAGAATCTGCAATGTTATTGGTTGTTACCTGGTATCTTGGCTTCAGTAATACAGCTTTCCTGTGCCTTTTCTATAAATACTTTCATGGTAATTGTTCTAATGAGTTTTCCTTTTGAGTTTTCCTTTTTGGTGTCTAGACTTTCTGAATTTAAGCAGACTTCTGGAATGTATGTTGTGGTGCAGGATGTGCGTTGTGGTGCAGTGGATGAGAAATTGGGGAGCCAGATTCAAATTCCAGTTGAATTCTTTGCATTCACTTACGCACAAATACTTTGGGAAAGGTATTAATCAGTCTCTTTCTTTCAATTATGGGTTAAATAACAGGACAGATTGGGTCTTGGTTGGCAACCAGTCTACTGCAGAAAGTAATGGCAATCTACTGCGGGAAAATCTTCTGCCCAGTCAGTCATGTCTCTTCGAGACATGATCGCCCATATATCATGTATGGCATTTAACTGACTAGAATAACGGCAAGGTCTCTTCATTTTACAACTTATGGCCAAAAGACTGTCTTTACTAAGAGCTACAAATGTGTCAATTCATGACCGTGGAAGATTCATAATCAAATTTTTTGACCCGCATAAAGACCTTCAGTATTTGTATATGTGTATTATAGGCATAATTTGACTTCACTTAGACTGATCATCATTCGTGGTCGAGAGGTCTAAGACACGCCACATCACTTGTGGCTTCCCCTATGTGGATAGGGTTTGCAGGTTCGAATCTTGCCAAATGACATACATTTTTGTAACAAAAATTTATCGTAAATAATCAGGCTGGTAGAAATAAATATATAATACTGTTTGACTATGAACAGAATATGTACTTAAATACGAGTATCGATCAAAAATAATGTTCAAAGAAATCATACCATATTGTGCTGCTAATGTTTTTTTTATGATCAGTGATATTGTGCATGAACCTGGTCTAAACTTGATCATGGAAAATTGTGACTTCAATACACTTTAAATGCATTTTCTACAAAGAGACTATGGTAATGAATAAAGTCAAATTTTACCTAAAACTTGTTATTTTATTAGTTAGGCCCACGATTTAATGAGTGATGCGTTAGGATAAAGCTTTGAGAGACACCAGTGTTTGTGTAAAAGGATCTGGAAGCAGGCCCATTCAAAATGGCCTTCATTTCCCGATTTGATGAGAATGATTGAACAAATCAAACAGTTGTCTAGAAATACCCAAGTCCTGGAGCTTGCATAGGAGACCAAATTCTGTCAAAAGCTTTCAAAATATCTATAGCCACAACTCAATCTTCAACATTATTGTCAAGAGCCTGATATATATATTCAGTGATGGCCGTTAGCACATCAGCAGTAGACTTAGTGAAGCATAAGTCATCTTGTTTGTCAGAGAGTAGTAAATTTTTTTGTCAGATCATTTTTTTTTTTTTAATTAGTTTACCCTAATCAAAGTGATAATGCCACTAAAATGAATTGGAAGACTTTAGTAGGAACTGAAAATGCAGTCCTAAACAGGAAATGAGGGATAAACTTGTATGCCTGTTCAAAAGACGGAAGTGTGAACTGGGTGATAGGTGAATCTCTCATAATGTAGTAACAAGAGAAGTAACTCGAAAAATAATTTGCAACTCATTGAAAGCACATTTTTATGGTTTGGCATGCTTATGCCTTTTCTTTGTTTTCTGCACAGTCATTTGTAACACTAAACAAATTTTGAACCTCACAGGCATCAACCATATGCTCTGACAACTGAGCTTAGTCGACATACTGGCCCACACTTGTATATAATCAAGATTTTTTTTTTTTTTTGTAGAAGCATTTTGTTTGCTTAATCCAGCTCACTTTTAATAATATAGCCCAACCCTTCCTACCCACGCCACACCTTTGACAGGCAATTACTCTTTGTCCTGGCTCTTGGATATTAATCTAGATGTGAATAAATGAATGGATTCATGGTCTTGTGAGTCGAGGACAGTTCAGACTGATGAAAGTTGAAGCTTTTTATTCACTTGAAGCTCTTGTAAATTAGGTCAGTTTAATTGGTTGTATTTAAGTAGAGGCTAACTGAATACTGGGGAGTGAGGATGGAAAGCAGTCATTCCCAGTCCAGCTTGACCTCCCAGCATACCCTGTTAAAGTTTAGGTTTATCTGGGTTGGGAGAAATAAGATTTTCTTTGGGCCAGGTTCAAATCTTAGCACTGGAGCTACATCCAAGCAAGTCTATGTCCTTATATATTAATTAGCACTTTGATGTGGTGTAGCCATTAGCAACCTTGTCATGCCAAATCAATTTCTGACTAAGTAGTGAGTGTGATCTTTTGGTGCTCTCTATTTGTGGCCTTATGCCACATCTAAGCTATAAATAAAAAAAAAATACCCCAAAGTGACAGATGAGTCAGAAAGAAGAAAGCTTTACAGCAAAAATGATGATCGCCATGTTGAATAGACATTGCATATCCATGAAAAAGGCACTGAAAGTAATGTTTTTATTTTTTTCCATGGAAGCAACAGGTTACCAAATCCATGAATCAATGCTTTAGTTCACTAATTTATTGTTCCTTAAATGAAAGGCTGTGTAGAGGATTTTTAGGTCCTTTACGGTTTATATTACGATTTGTCCAACATATGATTCAAGAAAAATAAAAACAACTCCAATTTGTAACCAATAAATAACTACGTATATTCTGTAAAATACAGCATTTAACAAACAAAGCATGTAATATTAGTATACATAGAGTAAGAGAAAAAGTTGTTCCCCTTTGACTGCTAGTTGATCAAAGTCAACTAAATGAAGAAAGTTTTTTTTCTTGGACTGAAAAGATTTGTTATAATTGTTAGAAAGGTTTTTATATAAGAATGAATAACATGAAGAATACAATTATTTTGAATGTAATTGTAAGTAACACAAATTTTGGTCAGAAGTTCAAAGGAAATTCTTGGCGAAAATGTTCAGAGAGAAAACAAAGTTCTGTGTGTGTGTGTGTGTGTGTTAAGAAATTTTTGAGTAGACTTCCGTAGAGTCATTTCGCAACCTGTTGTCTACTGACTAACTTGTGAAAAGTATCCGTATTTAACAAGGAAAAGTGGCTCAAAACAAAGTGCGGGAAAAACTGATTTTATATAAAAAATATGTGATTGGCTAAAAATTAACCAATCACCACACATATATGAAACAGCTACTTCAGAGCCGAAAGATTCAAAAGTGACTGAGATTGCTATACAAAAACAGTAGTTATTATTACCCAATCGCAGACGAGTAAATGGAGCGAATGTAGATAAGAAAAACATAGCAACCACTTTAGGCTGTGATAACAAGAACAAGAATGAAGACATATTCTGCATATAAATATTTAGCTTGTAAATTTAATATATGTTTAATATTAAAAGATTGGTTTACTTAATTGTATTGAAAGATTTTAAAAAAGATTTAAAAATTATATCATTTATCAAATAGAAATGTCATGAAATATAACTTTCTATGCACATAGATGTGTGTGTGTGTGTATGTTATATATCGCCGTATGACGACAAACAACGAGAACACGCATATATAAAAATATAAGGTTATATTTTTATTCCTGACGACGAACCGTGTGGAACAGAGAATGGAAGAGTGAGAGCGCACATAGAATGGGTCGACGGGAGTGTAGTCTTGCCTGTGGTGTCTCTCTGCTTCCACTGGCCGTTCTCTGCTGGCGAATCCGTGTGTCGAGGTCTTTTTATAGTCTTCTAGAACTGGGACTTTTCCTTCCGGTTTTGCCTCGCCCACGCAACGCCCACGTAATTCCAAGAGACACCTGTTCTGTTTGCCTTCGTAGTCATTTCCGCTGCTGTCGGAAATAAGGTCAAACGAGCCCGACTCATAACCCTGCGACATCCGCTCCAGGCCCCGACAGGATGTATTTCTCAAACACCTGTCTTGTCGTTTGCCGACCCCTTCACCGACGGGAAACACCATCGATTGCATCAACCTTCCTCGGGTGGGGCCAGATTGCTATATTACATGTATATCTGGTTACAATAAAAGAGTTTGATAAGTTTAGGGTCTTTTGTGAAAGTAACTGATACTGTAGGATGGAATGAGTTTTTAACTACAAAGTTTTTTTGTTCTGCCATTGATGTATTTTTAGGGTGCTCTTAATTTTTTATTCTTTTAATCATTTTACCTCAAGCAAGGTAAGGTGGGATGGCTACTTGTACACGGGGAATTACAGTGAAAGAAAAGAATGGATACAGTGAGAATTGAGGAAAGGATAAAATTTGAAGGGGATTCAAGAAGATAGAAGATGGCAATTAACACTGCATTTAAATTTTTGGATATTGTAGTTACCAAAGAAGCAAGTAAACAGAAGGGAGTTCCAAAAGCGAGAAGTGTGAGAAAAGAAACTGTTTGAATAGAAGTGGTGAATACATTTAACTATTTCAACATAAATGGGTGGAACCTAGATGCCAATGTAGTCAGTTAAGTGCCATATGTGATACACGCTTTGGGTGATCATGTCTCAAAAGAGACATGACTGACTGGGCAGAAGATTATCCCGCAGTAAGTTGCCATTGATTTCTGAAGTAGACTGGTTGCCAGCCAAGGCTATAGAACCCAATCTGTTTTATTATTTAACCTATAACTGGAGGGAAGAGATGGGTTAATACCTTTCCTAAGGGTATTTGCGCGTAAGTGAATGCAAGGAATTCAATTGAGATTCAAACTCGGCTCCCCGATTTGTTGTTCCTAGCCAATATCCACTGCACCACCCACACATTCTATGTAGTAACATACTTAAATTTGTGTAGTCAGAGCACCAAGGAACAAAGCTTGTCAGGGCAGTTACTATGAAAATGTTTGTAGAAAAGAAGCAGGAAGCCAATTCATGTCAGTGAGAAATTGACTGAAATCAAGGTGCCAAGTCAGGACTGATTATATTGCAGATCCTTTTTTGGATTTTGTCAAGAACCTTGAGATAAATAGCAGAAGCACTTGACCAGATATGTCAACAGTATTCAATGCATGAATGAATGAATGATAGATTTATAAATGTCCAAGATGGTCTGACAAGAAAAACTTTCTGGCCCAACACAGTGACCCAACTTTTCTAGCAAGTAGACACAGCTATTGATTTGATGTAATCGTTTCATTTCAGGTCAGTTGAAAAGGTGAGGCCAAAAAGACACAGTGTGTTGCTTTCCAGGAGATAAGCATCAATCATGCTATGATGTACAGGAAAGTTTGTCTGCGGTGGTTAAAGGAGAGCAGTTTTGTTTTAGAGGCATTAAAATTTACAAGCCATTTCCTACCCCGGTTAACAACTGATTGAAGGTCCTTTTCAAGAGCAGTAGCCAAGTTTACTTTAGCTGTGGTGGATTTTTTTATTGAGACAAGAGTAAATCATGGCGTTTTCTGTATAAATATCTACTTGGGAATTGATGACATCTAGAAGAACCATTAATGAAAATCAGAAACAGTGTAGGACTGAACACATCACTCAATAACTCCCAAGCCTGACATATAGATGGTGCCACTAAGAAAAAAATGTATATGATTTTTATGAAGTATTAACCTTCAAATGAGATGTGACAAAATTTTGGCCCAATCGGATTATTAGTTTACAAATTACAGTTAAGTGAAATTACTGTTGCAAATTTTCAAAACAATGAAAAAATCGGAATTCTGTGTATTGCTAAAGCATTGCTTTCTGATGGGAAAAAATACTGTTAAAGCAAAACAGTGGCTTGATAAGTGTTATTCAAACTCTGCTCCATCAGAGACAATGTTTAAGAGGTGGTATGCTGACTTTAAACATGGTTGTACAGACACAAATGAAACTGAACACTTAGGTTGCCCAAAATTGGTATCCATCCCAGAAAACACCAAAAAATCCACAAACTCGTTTTGGCCAATCATAGATTGAAGTTGCATGATGTAGCAGAGGAGTTGAACATATCAGAAGGCAGTGGTTTCACCATTTTGTATGAACATTTATCAATGAGAAGGCTGTGTTCAAAGTCGGTACCACATTTGCTCGCAGTCGATTCAAAACAACAATGCATCAATGCTTCAGGGT
Organism: Ascarosepion bandense; assembly: GCA_037127315.1. Taxonomy (NCBI): domain Eukaryota; kingdom Metazoa; phylum Mollusca; class Cephalopoda; order Sepiida; family Sepiidae; genus Ascarosepion; species Ascarosepion bandense. The sequence goes on from JBBBDQ010001357.1 coordinate 1,303,503, forward strand.
GTTGTTTGCAACTGTTTCTATCAGCAAATAATAATTTGGCTTCATTTAGGACACACTTTTTGTTTTTATAATCATATCAGCTCAAGCAAGGCATTTTACTCCCGCTGTTTTGCTGGGGGTTACATAGGACGAAAGTTATGAGTAAGAGTGACAGGTTATAGGGGGTGTCAGGAAGCGGGTAAGAGAAGGATGAGAATATTGATGAGAGTGGAGTGAATGGAGAAAGGAGCGTGAGAGAGGATGCAGGTTAGTGAGATAGGAGATGACTATTGACTTTACCTTTAAATTCTTGGAGATTGTAGTTGTCAGGGAAGCAAGTAAATGGAAGGGAATTCCGCAGGTGGGAAGTGCGAGAAATGAAGCTGATGATGTAGAACTTGTGTTTACATTTTATCGGTTTCACAGTAAAAGGGTGGGACCTAGTTGCTAATCTTGTGGCTTGAGTAAATTTATACATAGAGGGAACCAGTGAGCTAAGTTCATTGGAGCAAAAGTTGTGAAAGTGTTTGTAGAAGGGACACAGAGAAGCCTCATTGTGCCAGTGAGAAAGTGACTGTATCTGAGCTGCCAAGTCAGGATCGATCATATTGCAGATTCTCTGTTGGATTTTGTCAAGGTCACTTGCATTTATTACGAGCAGAGACAAAGAAGTGTTTGTTGTAATCAGATACGTTACTCCAGTACAGCCAGAAGAAGAGATTCCTGTGGGCAATAGTGGGTGACCATGCAGGTGAAAACCAAGGAGATGAATGAGATTTAACTTGAAATTTCCTTGCTGGAATGAAAGCATTGATGCTGGATTACTCTGAAGAGACCTCAAAGGTGTATTTTTGAGCAGGGAGATGAAAAACTTACTTCTAAGGAACATCATGAAGGATATCACAGAATGAGTCTCAATCCTCACGTTGATAACAGAAAGATATTCTGGTTGGTAGGATGTCCTTGGCTGGTGGAGGAGCAGAAAGAGATGTTTACAGATATCACCACATGATCAGTTGCCTAGAGAACAAAGCTGCATAGCATGACATGAATCAGTGTTAGAAGTAAAGAAGAGATCTAGAACAGAAAGGTGATCTTAAGGGTTACTAGGGAAATGTGTGGGGAAGTTCACCACTTGCTTTAGAAATTGAGAAGTTCTGGGTTTGGATGCAGCAAGATCAGTGACAGTGTTTAAGACACTTGTCATGATAGACATTAAAGTCATCAAATGCAAATATATTTGCAGATGGGTATAGGAAAATGACCTTGTCTAAATTGTCAGAAAAACTATCTAGCATGCAACATTTATGAGAGGAAGAGGAGCAGTAGGGAAAGAAGTGATATCTGACTGAGTTTAGTTGAAAGAGTCAGAAAAACTTGTAAGAATGGCCTGGAGATTTGAGAGAGAGTTCCTTAACCAGCAGGAGATATTTGTGAACATAATTCATTCATGTTGACATTAAAGTCCTTCTTAAAGTTAGGAAGGTAGTCAGGAATTGAGAAATGAGGAGGGGATTGCAGAGTTAAGATTAGTTTCACAGAGTGCTAGAATGTCTGAGGGACTTTTTGAAGAGAAACGATTCCTCACTGCAAAAGTTGCTATGGAAAAAGTAATGTTGAGGGGTTTAGATGGTTTTTTGTGAGACTGGTTTAGTTTTATATCTTTGATTGCTTATAGTCATGGTGAGTTATTTTGATAAGGAGAGGCCTAGGGTAGTAATAGAAGTTGGTCATCAAATGTAACCTGTGCAGGGAGGGAACTGGCACAGGCTGCAGCATAGTGTTGCCTCAGAGTTGCCCACCAGAGGTACTTCCAAGGACACTTATTCATGTGCAACATGGTACCTCAAGAATCTTAATATTATTTGATCACAGCAGCCTTGGTAGGTGCTACACAAGAGTTCAGGCTCCTAACTACCACTCGAGAAGTAGCAACCAGAGAATTTGTCAACCTGTTAGCCTTAGTATGAAGAGATGTTGCCACCATCCTCACATATCACAAAAACTTGTGATAGTACCACTATTAAGGCCTGAGGAAAGGAACCAGGAAACCCTTCCTAAACAGGAAGCAAGAGATAAGACTTTACTCCTGTTTAATAGAATAAAAGAGTATTTACTCTTTTACTTATTAAAATTAAATAAGTTTCAACTTTGTAAAAGTTGAGATATCCATTACAGATTCAACAAAGAATTAAAACTGACAGAGCGATACCTCTGAAAAATTATCCACCCCTCAAAAAAAAACAATCCGTTTAGACACCAGTCAAGCTAAATTCTTTTACTTTTTGTTCAGAATAATTTATTTAAGCAGTTGAATTATTTACTAAAAGAACTTTTTGATCATACAATGTTTAACTAACATCGTAATATATTAAGCAAGGAGGCAGGAAAACACAGGTCAATCGCAAGAAGCAAGCATGAATGGCCTGCTAGAATAAAAAAGAAAACAAATATCACAGAGAACATCAATTAGAAAAAAAATTAACAAAAAGAAGGAGAAATACATACAGTAGGCACTTCTGGGAGGAGACAAAGAAGGAAAGAGAGGACAGGACAAAGGAGGGAAAAAAGAGGGGAAAAAAATTAACTTGAAAAACCTGTTCAGACAGGAATTAAAACTGGCACAGCTATACATCTTAAAAATTCTTCTAAAAAAAAAAAAGTCCCAATTAGTTTTACCACCAGTTAAGTTAATTTCTTTGAATTTCCAATCAGAATAACTCATTTGAGCAGATGAATTGACTACCGACAGAGATTTTTTGGCCATGTGCAGATGTATAGTGCCACCTAGAATGTGGCTTGTCTACGTATCACTTTCACCCATTGCCTAAATGTGCTTGTATTCACTGTTTTGGTCACCATAAAAGTTCAGCATGTGATGTGTGTCAATAGCTGCATTTTTTTTATGAATAGATGAATCTAGTGATATACTATGCCTCAGCTTTGTATACACGGTCAGATGTCAGATTGTCACTTAACTGTTGTCTGCAACAAGGAAGTAAAAAAAAAAAGTTATGGGTTATTGAAGGAAGAATTGAAATTTTTACTATCATACCACCAATAAAATAAAATAGGTCAATTGAAAAGTAATGCATTCTAAGTGTATATAACGGTTCAGATGTTACTAAATATATCTGTAAAAAGACAATTTGAATAAAGGAAAAAACTTTTCTTTGTCAACGTTTCATCCTCTGATAGATTTTATCAAGGCAAATGTAAGGATTTTATTTTACTTTGTTATATTAAAGACCAACAAAAAAAATTTTATTTTATAGACGAGATCAAGTGGATTGAGGCTTTGCATATATATATATATATATATATATATATATATATGTATATATATACACACACACACATGATCCTGGGCATGACTGTAAACTGCATCTGGCAGCAAGGCCACTGTTTGAGAGGTTGTGAGGAGAAGGGAACCAACTCATAATTGCTGTTGCTCCCAGGTTCACCATGACCCAGGGTGGTAGCACCTGTTAGGGGTCCCAGCTATGGGCAAATAGTTAACCCTCAAATTGGGGTCAAAATATTATGAAAGTATAAAAATACTTTAATAGAAATATATACATAAAAAAAATTTATATAAAAATATACATTTTTGAAGGAAAAATATTACCAAGACATTTTTAAAGAAAAAAATTATTGCCATGATGAATTTTTAAAGGAAGAAAATTTTTTTTCAGCAAAACATTTTTGAATACAAAACTAGAAGACATTTTCAATTTTCTAAAATAAAAATTAATAAAAAACAAATTTTTCATTAAAATCTGACTAAATCAACCTTCTCATTATAACTGAACATTAAAACCCCACCTTTTTGGCATTAAATAACCCACAGAGGTTGATATGCCATTAATCAAAACTCAAACTAAACTAATATATATATAGTAGAATCTTTGATATTTGGTAAGGTAAATTCCAATGAAGACTAACTCCAAAGAGAACTCAATGTTAAAATTTATTGTTAAATTTAACAGAGTATTATAATCAAGAAACAACAGTTGGATATTTTTGCAAATCCCCTGCTAATATCATATTCTCTCGGCTCTCACCACATGTCGGACCAAATCCATACAACAATGAATGGTTTAAATTCATCCAGACAAAGTCAAGTGAAATAGAAAAAGGAAAAAAGAAAAAAAAATTAAAAAGAAGAGAAAAGTGAAAGAAAAGGAGAAGAAAAGAATAAGGGGAAAGTGGGTATAACTTAACGTATTAGATCTTAGCATCATGCAGCGTCTTTGGCCAAGATAAACAAAAACCTTCGTTAATGAAAACAATGAATTTTGACTTGAGTTGCTAATTATATAATTTGTTTTAAACATTATTTTTAATGGATACTTGTATTTTTTTTTACACACTCAGTTTCTTATAATTAAACAGTATATTAATATATATCTACCAGCCTAAATATTTGAGAAATCTTGTTAGGAAAATATGTGTCTTCCAGCAGGATTTGAACCTGAGTCTCCTGGGCCTAGGGAAAACCATTATTAGATCTGACGTCTTAATCACTCGGTCATGAAGGGATTTTAAGACACGTCAGATCTATTGACAGTTTCCCCTAGGCCTAGATGACGCAGGTTCGAATCCTGCCAGAGGATACATATTTTCCTAACAAGATTTCTGGAATATTCAGGCTGGCAGATATATATATATATATGTAAATATATTGTTTAATGATAAAAAACAGTATCTACTCGAATACGTGTATCTATTGAAAATAAGGTTTAAAACAAATAAATTAAATATATGTTGAAGTTAATCTATTTCATAAATTTCGTAAAATAAAATATATATTATGCTCTCATTACAATTGAGCTCTCTAGAGAGGAAAATTTAAAAGAAAAAGTTATCACTTCCACAATTTACGCATTACTCTTCAGCAATGGATTGAGTTCTTTCAGTGACTGGTGTGTGTATACCCCACTTATATACAACACTAAAATTTTCCTTCTCTGATTCTATATGCTTATGGCTTAGGGGTTAGCGACTCCAACTGACACCGAATCGGTTGAGTTTTAATCCCAGCCAGATGCAAGTGGATGTCTAACCACACTGATGAGCTGTGATACAGTGAAACAGGCTTTTATAGGGATGACGAAAATATATATATATATATATATATATATACTCACTCCACCTACATCTATTGAACAGGTGAAGAGGCTCATCCCTTGTTTCCTGTTTAGGATGTGGTTTCAGGTTTTCTCTTTACCAATCTGTTCACTCCTTTTTCTTTTTTTCTTTTCAGTTGGAGTAGATAGACTAAACTATCGCCTGTTTCACACTCCACCCACGTCTATTGAACAGGTGAAGAAGCTCATCCCTTGTTCCCTGTTTAGGATGTGGTTTCCGGTTCTCTCTTTACCAATCTCTTCACTCTTACATAGCCCCCTGCACATTAGTGGTGTTACTACCTTGCTCGGGGTGATATGATTAAAAAAAAAAATGTGTGTGTGTATTTGTCATGGGTATGATGATAAACAACATCTGGCAGCAAGGCCTCTTATTGGGAGGTTGTGAGGAGCATGGAACCACCTCTTAATTGCTGTTGTTCCTACATCAATGTTTACCTGGGGTGGTAACACCTGTTAGGATTCCAGCTATGGGCAAATAGGTTAACTATTTACCCCAAACAGAGTTCATATAAGGAAAAAAAAGAGAAGTTAGGCTTGATAATAGTTTTTAGCTTTGGATAGCAATTTGTCTAGGAGAAAGAAATCTCTGATATAAAAAAAACTCTAAATCTACTCTGTAGAATAGGGTAGGCTGAACTCTCTAATCTTGGTAGATAATCTTCCTAGAGATGGTGTCTTGCTAAAAACACTGAGTTTCCAGTCTCTTAACTGGTTGGTGTTAGTAAGGGCATACAGCAGTAAAACTCGCTTCAATATTTCATGATGGTCCAATTACAGAGCCATCAAGAAAACAACTCCCTCCAACCCATGCTAGCATGAAAACAAGCATTAAATGATGATAATGATATATTTGTGTGTGTGTAAAATTTCAGATATGACCTAAAATATATTTGTAAAAGGACAGTATAAATGAAGATAAAAGGAAAAAAATTTCTTTGCTGACACGTTTCATCCTTTGATGACCTTCATTACAACATTTACTTATTTTCGTTTATTACGAATTAAGTAACTTCACTTAAGATATGGTTCAGAAAATTGTTTTTAAGTCTTTGTTTTATGTTTCTTGTTAAAAATAATGTGTGTGAAGAAGGAAATAATTTTTTTTTTTTTCACATTTCATATTTTCGAGGACATTGATATGATTAGCTTTGATGTTTCTTCCATTGTATATCAGTATATAAGGTTGTTTTGGTAATACTACCACAGAACTGACATAAATTGATCATTAAAAACATTGAGAAGTCATTATTCAAACATTTTTAAAACACACATTGTTGTAATGGAATGTCCCACACTCCCTATCGGCTATGTGGACTGACTATATTAGTAGCCATATATAGTGAGCACAGAGGATACCCTTGACTTGCTTTGGCAATTACTAGCCTGCCACCAGATTCCCTGTCTTGCCATAGTGTATTCTCTTTACAATAAGCATCCTGGGTATGATGGTCAATTGCACCAGGCAGCAAGGCCTCTGATTGGGAAGTTGTGAGGAGCAAGGAACCACCTCTTAATTGTGATGTTCCCAGGTTCACCCTAACCCAGAGTGGTAGTACCTACTAGAGTCACAGCTATGGGCAAATAGTTAACCCCCAAACTGGGGTCAAAACACTATGAAAGTATAAAAATAGACTTTTATAGAAATAATATAAACGCAAAAATAGACTTTTATAGAAATAATATAAACGCAAAAATAGACTTTTATAGAAATAATATAAACGCAAAAATAGACTTTTATAGAAATAATATAAACGCAAAAATAGACTTTTAGAAATAATTTTATAAACGCAAAAATAGAACTTTTATAAAGAAATAATATAAACGCAAAAATAGACTTTTATAGAAATAATATAAACGCAAAAATAGACTTTTATAGAAATAATATAAACGCAAAAATAGACTTTTATAGAAATAATATAAACGCAAAAATAGACTTTTATAGAAATAATATAAACGCAAAAATAGACTTTTATAGAAATAATATAAACGCAAAAATAGACTTTTATAGAAATAATATAAACAAAAATAGACTTTTATGAAATAATAAAAATAAAGCAAAAATGACTTTTATAGAAATAATATAAACGCAAAAATAGACTTTTATAGAAATAATATAAACGCAAAAATAGACTTTTATAGAAATAATATAAAGCAAAAATAGACTTTTAAAAATAGAAATAATATAAACGCAAAAATAGACTTTTAAATGAAATATAAACGCAAAAATAGACTTTTATAGAAATAATATAAACGCAAAAATAGACTTTTATAGAAATAATATAAACAAAAATAGACTTTTATGAAATAAAAATATAAACGCAAAAATAGACTTTTATAGAAATAATATAAACGCAAAAATAGACTTTTATAGAAATAATATAAACGCAAAAATAGACTTTTATAGAAATAATATAAACGCAAAAATAGACTTTTATAGAAATAATATAAACGCAAAAATAGACTTTTATAGAAATAATATAAACGCAAAAATAGACTTTTATAGAAATAATATAAACGCAAAAATAGACTTTTATAGAAATAATATAAACGCAAAAATAGACTTTTATAGAAATAATATAAACGCAAAAATAGACTTTTATAGAAATAATATAAACGCAAAAATAGACTTTTATAGAAATAATATAAACGCAAAAATAGACTTTTATAGGAAAATATACATGTATGTTACCAACAATACATTTTTGAATACAAAACTAGAAAACATCTTCAGTTTTCTTAAATAAATATTTTAATCAAAATCTGACTTTTCACTATAACTGAACATCAAAAAAATTACCTTAAACCCTACTTTTTGGCATTAAATAACCTACAGAGGTTTATATGCCATTAAACAAAACTTAAACTTTTTATAATAAACTTCTCTTTCATCTATGCACATGTTACTGTTCTTTCAATCGGGTACCACCCTGTCTGTTTGTAATCTCTTTAAAGGATACAACATATATGTATAATAACTTTGTTAATTTCATTTTCAGCCTAATTAAAAAAAAGAATATAACCCATTAACGAGAAAGTATTTTGAGAACATAATAATAGCATTATTAGCAACTGTAAACACTCACTTAAAAACATTACATCACCAACTTTCTACAGATCCATTCTTCATGAATCTTACTTATGACTACCAATACATAAAAATAAGTGCAATAATACTAATTTCAAATAATATTCTGGATATTCTGATAGGTACAATTTTCAAAAGTTTTAATGCAACGTCAATTGCCATCTTCTATCTACTTGATTTTCATCCGTCTCTTATCTTTGCTCCAATATCCCAATAGCTACAATCTTAAAAAATTTTAATGCAACATCAATTGCCATCTTCTGTCTACTCAATTTTCATCCGTCTCTTATCTTTGCTCCAATATCCCAATAGCTACAATCTTAAAAAGTTTAAATGCAACATCAATTGCCATCTTCTATCTACTCGATTTTCATCCGTCTCTTATCTTTTCTTCTACATCCCAATAGCTACAATCTTAAAAAGTTTAAATGCAACATCAATTGCCATCTTCTATCTACTCGATTTTCATCCATCTCTTATCTTTTCTTCTACATCCCAATAGCTACAATCTTAAAAAGTTTAAATGCAACATCAATTGCCATCTTCTATCTACTCGATTTTCATCCGTCTCTTATCTTTGCTCCAATATCCCAATAGCTACAATCTTAAAAAATTTTAATGCAACATCAATTGCCATCTTCTGTCTACTCAATTTTCATCCGTCTCTTATCTTTGCTCCAATATCCCAATAGCTACAATCTTAAAAAGTTTAAATGCAACATCAATTGCCATCTTCTATCTACTCGATTTTCATCCGTCTCTTATCTTTTCTTCTACATCCCAATAGCTACAATCTTAAAAAGTTTAAATGCAACATCAATTGCCATCTTCTATCTACTCGATTTTCATCCATCTCTTATCTTTTCTTCTACATCCCAATAGCTACAATCTTAAAAAGTTTAAATGCAACATCAATTGCCATCTTCTATCTACTCGATTTTCATCCGTCTCTTATCTTTTCTTCTACATCCCAATAGCTACAATCTTAAAAAGTTTAAATGCAACATCAATTGCCATCTTTTATTGACTTGATTTTCATCTGTCTCTTATCTTTTCTTCTACATCCCAATAGCTACAATCTTAAAAAGTTTAAATGCAACATCAATTGCCATCTTCTATCTACTCGATTTTCATCCATCTCTTATCTTTTCTTCTACATCCCCTGTACCTTGTTTTTTTTCTCTCACTGTAACCCTCTGTGCACCAGTAGTATTCCTGCTTTGCTTGGGGTGAGATGATTATAAAAATAAATACATATTATGATGATATTCTAAATAATATATTAATAAAAATAATATTCTAAATAATGCATAAAAATAATAAAAACAAATATTAATATTAATTCCATCTATGATAATTTTATCAAGCTGTGTTTCAATGACCCACAATAGAACTGACAACAGTGTTTCCACACGCAAACTCACTCATATATGTTCATTTAGAAATATCCAAATACAAATTCCTTGCAACATCTTGCTACATTTTCAATGACTTAATTGGAACTGTCTACAGACCTTTCCATCACACATATGCATATATTAACTAATGCTACTGTCCAGCATACACTTAGAAAAGCATTTCTAAATAAACACACACATGCACCATCACACACTTTACTATCCAAAATATTCTTCACACATATATTTACAAATTGTCCATTGCTTTAGTACACATGACTCGTGTATCAATATGCACAGCCTTTGAGATTTGAAAAAGAAATCACTTGACCGACAGTCAAGAGCGATGGAAAATTTACTCACCCCAAAATCATTTTACATGACTGACTCCATTTTCTTAATAGTCACCTTGCATAAACATAGCGTGAATTGCTGATGGAAAACAAAAAATGAAATTTTAATCCAATTTTTGTATGTGTTAGAAAGGATTTTAAAATTTAAAAAAATTTAAAAAAAAAAATAACTCAAAATTTGATCTTTCCTCTTAATAATAGCATGAACATTTTGATGATAAAACTTTGTTTTTATTAAGTTTGAGCCCTTTTAACATCATGATATGCTGTTTTTTTAATTTTTTTTGGCAATTGAGTAGAGGTACCTAAATTCGTAGTTTTTTTTCTGTTTGACTACAACCTTCATCTCATAGATGATAAAAAATAACAAATCTAATTTTCTCAATGATTTTCTATAAAAAATTACTTACTTGTATAATTTATTTTTTGGTGTGTGATTGAAAGAAGTATGCATATTTTTCTTTTCTTTTTTTCAAATGTTCACTTTTACTTTTCATAAGTGAAGAGAAAATATAGATGTTCAGTCAAGGATATTTTTTCAAATGATTTTCTAAAAATTTGTGAGCATCTTTTATCTGGGCAACAGACATTTTGACTTCACTCTGGAAGTGTTAATTAAATGAATGTCTACACTGATCTGGTTTATAAAAGTGAGACCAGTGAGTTCACTAATGTCATTCTAAGTAACTTGTGAATCTTCAATGGCATACTTTTGGGTTGTAAAAGGAATCAGATTTCCTTGAGATTTTTAATCGACAGTGGGCAAGTAAAGCAATAAACTTTAACCACCCAATTAACTTTTTAATCAACTGAGTTGATTGGCCGAATGAAATTTCTAAAGCTGAACACACATATACATATATATATATTAACTAATGTTACCATCCAGTATACACCTAAACCAACAAGCATTTGCATATATATATATATATATATATATATATATATATACACACACACACACACACACACTATTATACACAAAATATTTCATGCAGATATTTTTAAAAATAATTATTGATTTCTTAAATACAGGTGACACATATCTGACCAATCAGAACTAACCCCAAATCACAGCATACTGTATACTGTCTCTGGTATTTTTTCATTTTTCTCTCAGTCTTTGAAGAAGTTTTCATAAAAATAAAACGTGATTGAGATACATTTCCTATTTTGTTTGTTTACTTTATTCTGTCATCTTGTTGGATTCAACTCTTTATCAAGGCTGATGGAAGGATTTTATTTTGCAACAATTAAATAATTGTTGTGAAATAAAATCCAAAATGATGTTATTTGTTTATCAATATTTGATGCAAAATAAAATCCTTACATTATCTTGACATCCATTAAAAAATGAAATGCTTTGAAAAATATTTTTCTTTTGTCTTTATTCATATACACAACATCAATAGTAAAAAAAATGCAAATTATGCTTAGAGAGAAAAATAACAATAATTACTTTTAAAAATTAAAATAAACTCTTAAACAAGAAAAATGAAATAATGGGTAAATGTAGGCACATAAATAAAAACTTACCTTTCCACCTATACACTAATTAAAATAAAATGTAACATAAATTTAAAATAAAGATAAGATAAATATAATATAAACCACAAACTTATTATAAATCTTGTTTTCTATAATTTACAATTTATCTCCACCAAAATCAAGTGGGGAAATCATAAAAAGAGCAAATCCACACAATATTAATAACAAAGATTGTAATTTAGGCTTAGACAAAAAACTAGCAATAATCAGTTCTAAAAAAATCAAAATAAACTCTTAAACAAGAAAAATAAAATAATAGGTGAAGGCAGGTACATAAATAAACACATGAAGAAATACTTCATATATATAAAGCACTAATTAAAATAAGTATAAATATAAATAAAACAGATGCAACAAGCTTTAAACTGATAATGAAATCGATAATAAAATGAATAAAAATCCAGTTATAAACCCAAACTTTTGCAACTAACACTTATAATTATTACAAAAAAAAAAACGTATGTGGGTATCTACATATATACAAACATTCAACACTAAAACATTAAAAAATGACACTTCTACGAACAATAATGATAAATCAACAGGTAAGAAAAATGAAGGAAGAAGAAAAGAAATAAAGAAAAAAGCGACGACTATGACAGCTAACACCTGCTAAAACAGAAAATATGCACACAAGCAGAAACCCACATGCATAAACAATTCACAACAATACTAAAAGCAAAAATATTAACAGTAAATTGCAATATACCCCTAAAGAGTGGATAGGGGAAAAAAAAAAGACCTGTCTGCAAAACTCTAAAGTTGTGATACTGAAGGTAACATCAATCAGCTAAGTGACAATCTTTTGCTTATATTAATTCTGTGTGTGTGTGTGTGTGTATATATATATATATATATATATATATATATATTTTTATTTTTTATTTTTTTATAAGCGTTTCACCCCGAGCAAGGCATGTCACTGCCACTACTGTGCAGGGGGCTACGTAGAGTGGAGAAAGGCTGATTAAATATAGGAAATGACAGAGGGTGGGTGATAGGCGGGTAAGGATACCGAGAATGAGGGTTGGGTAGATGAGAGTGTTGTGAGAATAGTTGGGAGTTAGTGTGATAGGAGGTGTCTATTGACCCTACATTTAAATACCTGGAGATTGTAACTGTCGGGAAAGCAGACTTGTGGAAGGGAGTTCCACAGGCGGGAAGCACGAGAAAAGAAGCTGTTGGAGTAGAATTTACGGTTACATCTTATTTGTTTAACTGTAAAAGGGTGGGACCTCGTTGCTAATCTAGTATCTCGTGTAAATTCGTATATATATTTATAAGTATTATTAAAGATATTATTATACATTTATAAGTATTATTAAAGATATTATTATACATTTATAAGTATTATTAAAGATATTATTATACATTTATAAGTATTATTAAAGATATTATTTTTCATTTATAAGTATTATTAAAGATATTATTATACATTTATAAGTATTATTAAAGATATTATTATACATTTATAAGTATTATTAAAGATATTATTATACATTTATAAGTATTATTAAAGATATTATTATACATTTATAAGTATTATTAAAGATATTATTATACATTTATAAGTATTATTAAAGATATTATTATACATTTATAAGTATTATTAAAGATATTATTATACATTTATAAGTATTATTAAAGATATTATTATACATTTATAAGTATTATTAAAGATATTATTATACATTTATAAGTATTATTAAAGATATTATTATACATTTATAAGTATTATTAAAGATATTATTATACATTTATAAGTATTATTAATGATATTATTATACATTTATAAGTATTATTAAAGATATTATTATACATTTATAAGTATTATTAAAGATATTATTATACATTTATAAGTATTATTAAAGATATTATTATACATTTATAAGTATTATTAATGATATTATTATACATTTATAAGTATTATTAATGATATTATTATACATTTATAAGTATTATTAATGATATTATTATACATTTATAAGTATTATTAATGATATTATTATACATTTATAAGTATTATTAATGATATTATTATACATTTATAAGTATTATTAATGATATTATTATACATTTATAAGTATTATTAATGATATTATTATACATTTATAAGTATTATTAATGATATTATTATACATTTATAAGTATTATTAATGATATTATTATACATTTATAAGTATTATTAATGATATTATTATACATTTATAAGTATTATTAATGATATTATTATACATTTATAAGTATTATTAATGATATTATTATACATTTATAAGTATTATTAATGATATTATTATACATTTATAAGTATTATTAATGATATTATTATACATTTATAAGTATTATTAATGATATTATTATACATTTATAAGTATTATTAATGATATTATTATACATTTATAAGTATTATTAATGATATTATTATACATTTATAAGTATTATTAAAGATAGGTTTACGTTTACAAATATTAAAAAAATCTGTAGCTTTCTGCGTCACGTGATGTAAACAATCTCTCCATGAACGCTCATCACAAAAATGTTTCTAATTTAAATTTTAAAATCATTTGTTTCTGATGAAAGGCCGAGGACGGTCTGAAATATCAAATATAATAAAAGAAATAAATAAATACTGTCAAAAAAATACATTTTTAAACTTACAACTTTTTAGTAGTTTTTCCTATATATATATATATATATATTGTTTAATACTTAGTTTTTGGTCCTAATAGGGTTAGACCAGTACACATTTGTATTAAAAAGTCTTCTATACAATCATATTGTAGAACTTTTGAATATTTTCCATTTTCAAATGAGTTATTTCGCTACTTTGGTTTCTACCATGAGTGGTGTCTTCAGGTGATTTTTAATAAAATTAGTATTAATTGATTAACTAATTATGTTATTAAAAATCTCCTGAAATCACCACTCATGATAGAAACCAAGGTAATGAAATAACTCGTTTAAAAATGGAATATATATATATATATATATATATATATATATATTTAGTATATCGAGGCAGCAAGTAATTTTCTAGACATATTCTATTAAATATAAGAGACAATGAATGTCTATTATGTTTAATCATGAGCCGTTCTAAACGTCGTATTTTTGCTTTAATTTCAGTTGAAAATAAATACAAAAATTCTCCAACATTTGGATAATTATTTATTGGTTTTCTTCTAAGCTTTCGGCTCACATGAGCCATCTTCAGAGAGGTAGTTTAAACTGAAATATTATAAAATCCACCATCACCGACGATTTTATTTTGTGTTGACATAAAACTCTGCTTGGCAACGGCAATATATATATTGTGTGTGTGTGTGTGTAAGCTTTGTGACAAGTTTTGTAAGTCTGTTGCCAGACTTGAACATCACATGATTGTACACAGGGACAGGTAAGTTTCCAACATAGGTGACACAAAAATATTTTGTTTGCGATGTGTGTAACAGTTTATAAAATTGAAGCTAGCCTTAAGGATCACTTATGTGCCCATAGTAGAGCGTTAGCTTAGGTCTAAATGATGGAAATAAAATTCTGAATGAAAAACACAAAAACACTACCAAAGAAAGAAAGGGTCTTCTTCTGCAAAGAAGTCACAATTATATATATATATAGAGAGAGAGAGAGGAGAGAATGGCAACTCATGAAGATGGAGAGGATAATCTAAAAGATTTTATCTAATTAAAACTAAATATGAATTAGATAAAAATAGATAGCTCAATGGATATTATCCAGTGCATTCATCAATGGTCTGAATGACGCAGTTGTAAAAATTTTTACATTGCTGAAATAAATTCTGGATTTATAACCATTTAATTATGTGTTCAGTTTTCTTCTCAATTTTATATATATATATATATAAAAGTGCACAATACATATATAATGCAAAGCTTTTAAATATTTTCTATTTTCATTTGTAAGTTATTTCATTACACAACCTTGGTTTGAGCCTTTTGATATTTTCAGGCATTTTATATCAATACATTTTGTATAAAATGCCTAAAGATACTGAAAGGTTAAAAATCAAGGTTGAGCAATTGAATGACTTCCAAATGAAATATATAACATTTGTCTGTATTAGTACATATAAATTAGAAAATACTCAATATTTCATTCAAAATCATGGAGGTAAATTAAGTTGCTCAAAAGACTTGATTTACACCAAGAAAAGTTAGTTATTAAAATTAAAGAGAACTTTGTCAGATTTTTACTTGTCATTTCTGCTTCATCCTTGGCTGATCTTTAGTTTTTTTTTTATCAAAGGACATTGGTTTCAAGATTAAGGCAGAAATTGCAATTATTTGCAACTGATATTCTTTTCATGTAACAGAGAACCAACAAAACCTAATAATATTACAAGGTGCATCCTGGGTTAAAGGTAATGATGTTATGGCTTCTGAACCCAAAGTCAGTATCATCTTTTGATAGCTTTATTGGAAGCACTGCTTTTGTTGTAGGTGTTGTCATAATGCAGCTATTTGAGTAGAAATTAATGCATGCAAGTATCGCAGATCTGGCATCATTCTGTGAGATTTTCAGCCACCTCTTGTAGTGATTGATTTCAACAGATGTGAATTTTTTTTTCTTTGCAATATTTGTTCATCCAACTTTGAAAAATGTTCCTTCTATCCAGAAATAGTTTTAGCGATTTATTAAACGTAGCTTAGATGTGGCACAAAGCCGAAAATGTGAGGATTGTGCCCACTACTCACCCATAATTGATCTAACAAGATGTGTTTGCTAACCTTTACACCACATTGAAGTCTGGATTAATGTGTAGGGATTTCTGTATGGTAATTTAGATGAGCACAATACCAAAGATTTGGAGTACCCTATGAGGATTAAACTCACTACTCAGTTAATATTAATCTCACAAGACAAGCTTGCTAATCGTTACACCAGGTCAAAATGCCCCAAAATATGTCTTAAAAAAATGTATTACAAAATATCTATCAATTAACATAAAAAACTATCGTAAAAAAATTATACTTTTTTGTATTTTTGAGATGTCATTGCTCTGTTTGACATGAGCCATTGTTCGGTTAAAGATAAGCCATTGTTCTACTCAGGATGATTCATCATTTTATTAAGAGTTGTTTAGACACTTGTTCTTATTCGTTCTGCTTAAGTTTTCTTTTGGTAATGTTATGATTAGTCATTATCATTCCAAGTTGTTCAGACTTGTTATACTTTTCATTGCTTTATTTTTTTTTTTATTACTGCACTGTTTTACACTATCTAATTTGTAATCATCTTCTGGTGTACAATCCTTATGAGAAAAAATATTGTGAAGGCATGTAGAATTAGATTTTATAAGATAGTGAAAATTAAGTTGAACCATTTTCAGTAAAGAATCAGGAGTGAAAATTAAGTTGAACCATTTTCAGTAAAGAATCAGGAGTGAAAATTAAGTTGAACCATTTTCAGTAAAGAATCAGGAGTGAAAATTAAGTTGAACCATTTTCAGTAAAGAATCAGGAGTGAAAATTAAGTTGAACCATTTTCAGTAAAGAATCAGGAGTGAAAATTAAGTTGAACCATTTTCAGTCGAAAGAATCAGGAGTGAAAATTAAGTTGAACCATTTTCAGTCGAGAATCAGGAGTGAAAATTAAGTTGAACCATTTTCAGTCGAGAATCAGGAGTGAAAATTAAGTTGAACCATTTTCAGTCGAGAATCAGGAGTGAAAATTAAGTTGAACCACTTTTCAGTCGAGAATCAGGAGTGAAAATTAAGTTAAACCACTTTTCAGTCGAGAATCAGGAATGAAAATTAAGTTGAACCATTTTCAGTCGAGAATCAGGAGTGAAAATTAAGTTGAACCATTTTCAGTCGAGAATCAGGAGTGAAAATTAAGTTGAACCATTTTCAGTCGAGAATCAGGAGTGAAAATTAAGTTGAACCATTTTCAGTCGAGAATCAGGAGTGAAAATTAAGTTGAACCATTTTCAGTCGAGAATCAGGAGTGAAAATTAAGTTGAACCATTTTCAGTCAAGAATCAGGAGTTATAGACTCTGGTAATGTGTGCTATCATATCAGTAAAATACTTCTATAGAAACAAATTTTTCACAAATGATATCTTGTCTGGCCAAAAACATAGTACTGCACTGTACATGGGAAGAAGCTTCACTTTCCGTTCTTGATAAGGGCAAAGGTATCTCCACATGCTTGTCCAGATAAACTACATTTTTTTAGTTCCACCAGTCCTAACCTTCACGGCTAAAACCCCTCATACAATGTACATTGTAGTAAACCAGTGTTATTCCCTTCATATCCCCCTGGTGAGATGGAAGGTCCTCTCAAGCAGCTTTTTCTCATAAATCACTAACTTGTAAAACCAACTCCCAAGAGGATGCTTTCTTGTTCGTAACAATCTTAACCTGTTCAAGTTTAGGATTAACTCTTAGTTTTCACACTTATCGACATAAACTGTCTTTCTTACTCTGTAACGTCTACTTTTAGTGGCCCTCGGCTCTTGTGCATGAACATTATTGTAACACACACACATACATACATACATACTCACACACACACACACACACACACACAATGTTACAGAAAGTCCCGAAGATTAATGAAATGGTTTTAACAACAGACATATTTAATTTATTTGTTTGAACATTATTTTTAATCGATACTCATATTTGAGTAGATATTCTGTTCTTAATCAAACAGTGTATTTATATATTTATTTCTAACGGCCTGATTATTTACAATGAATTTTATTACGAATTTGTGTCATTCATTGCAGGTTCTAATCCTGCTGAATGACACACAGTTTTGTAGCAAAATTTATTGTAAATAATCAGGCCGGAAGAAACAAACATACTGTTTGATTAAGAACAGAATATCTACTCAAATATGAGTATCAATTATAATTAATATTCAAACAAATAAATTAAAAAAAAAATGATGATCCCCGGATACTGTCTTGTTAGGTTAGGTTAGGTAGGTTAGGACTTCTAGGCCTCGCGGCCTCTCGTGTGTCCCTTCTTAAATCCCCTCTCCCAGTGTTGTGGCATGGCCGAGATGGAGAGAAAAAAAATTATTTCCATCTCTAATCAAACTCATATTTTAATTTTAATAGTGTCTTATCCTTTTCAATAAGGCTTTTAAATTCCGTAAGAGTTTTTGCCAATTTTATGTGTGATGGTAGTGCATTCCAATATTTTGTGACTCTGTTACAAAAAAAGTTTTGTCTAATATTAGTTCTACTGTGCTGGGTTATTATTTTTAATTCGTTGTTACGTGTTCTAGAATAGTCAGACATAGTGAATAAATTCTTATTAGTGTGGTCAGTAGAATGGAATATCTTGAAAACATTTAACATTAATATGTATAGGAAAGAACATTAAAAAGTTTTGAATTTAAAAATGTACTTTTTTTTGGACAGTATTTGTTTATTTTTATTATTGTATTTTATATTTCAGACTGCCCTCAGTCCTTCATCAGAAACAAGTGATTTTTAAATTTGAATTAGAAACTTATTTCACGATAGCGTCCGAATATTTTTTTTATGTTTACATCACGTGGTGTGTTTGTTCACAACATGCGGCACGTCTGTAGAGAAAGTCTGTTTGATTTAGATAAAAATTTCTTGGAATATCTGAAAAAGATTTTTTAGCTATTGAAATATTTGTAAAGATTCAACACACCTAAGTCCCTATTTAACCCTAGCTTGTGTGTATTTAATTTTAAAATCCAGTATTTTTCTTTCTTTCTGCGTGTGTATGTAGAACTAAACTTGGAGTCTATTAGTAAACATTTGCAATTTTCTAAAGTATGATCAGGTTGATTAAAATGGGCTGCAATTGGGGAGTATACATCTTTTTGTCGTATATTTAGTTTGTGATTATTGAAGCGAAATCTAAAGCTATTACCGGATTCGCCGATATATCCACTTTTGGGGCAAATTGAGCAGAAGAGAAAGTATATGATGTTTTTGCTGTCACAAGTGAGGTTTGGTGGGTGTAATTTTATTTTGGTGTTGGGTACAGAGAATGTTTTGTCTGTTATTAAATGTTTACAAATTAAACAGCGAGGCTTCCCACATTTTAAATTCCCTGATAGGTTTGTATTATTTAAATATTTGTTAGACACCCATTTTTAAATTCAAAACTTTTTAATATTCTTTCCTATATATATATATATATATATATATATATAAATAAATAAATTATTTAAAATTTATATCATTACAAAAGTAGTTATTTTGTTTCAACACTATTTCTGTCTTACCAAATGATGGTGCTGATTGCAAGTTGAAGAGTTTGAAAAGGTTCAAGACTAGCCAAATCCCCTCAGTAGAGGAGGCATTGTGTTGTAGTCTGTGATGACCAATCGAAATACAAGTAATTTGTAATTTGAAGAACATGACAACAGACCCTAAAAACAATTTATTGGTGCATTAATGTTAATGTTTGATTAAAATAGAAATCATTATTACTGACTATTAATTTCACTTTAAAAAAATTATTTTAAAAGATTGTTACGAATTTAAAGTTAAAAGCTATGAATTTGAAATTCTAAATTTAACTCAGCATCAGGTTTGGATTATTATAAAGTTATTTAGATATGAAACAGGAAAGAGAGACATAATATAAAATTTTAATCCAAAAGGAAACGCAGGAAGGTAAATGCCAAAGACCCGATCCTAATTAATATTAATTACATTAATATTAAAACTGATCAAGGTGGAGGGCTCAATGTAATTAATATTTAAATTACAGAGCCAATTATATAATAAATTCCGGTGTTCAAATCAGTTGTATGGCCATTTCTACATGAAATCCCTAAGAGAAATTTCATGCATCATCGGCAACTTCATTATTTAAAAAAAAAAATATATATATACATCACAGAAAAATTAAAGGGGTGGTATTAATAAGAAAGTAGACAGAAATCAATGTCTGTTTTTAGATTTTTGGAAAACCTTACTTTTAAACTGAGTTAAGAGTTGTAAGTTAAAATTTAGTCTTGTCGGGCTCTAAGAAATGGAAGGGGAAAGATAAGGGAAAGAAAGAATTGAAAGGAATGGGAAGGGGTGGTTGACAGGGAAGTAATCGAAGAAAAAAAGAAAGGAAAAGTAAGAAAAAAAATTCATCTCCATCCATAGATTTGAACATTGAAATTTATTTTTTAGTCTTGCAACAAATAGAATGGAATTATCTTATCAACAATTGAGTAAAGTAAAGAAATAATAGCCTTAACTTAATCTAATTAAACGTAATTTTAGGTTTAACTTATCACAGACCTAGGAAAATAAAAATAAAAATAAAAATAAAATTTTGGCTTAGAAATTTGAATTATGATTTGATGTATAAATTTGCTGGTGACATTAGTCACGTGTTGTTTTGTTTGTATTAAACTTCTCCTCCCACTATATCCCGGCAAATGGAAACGGAAATACTTATTATAGTGGGCTATCCTATGTTGCCTCCCCCTCCGCCTGGCCTTGACTGAACTTTCATTCCGTAGTAATACGACATGAAACAAGTCGAATAGGGCCTTCCGTCTGATGAAGTCGGTGATTGTTGGCAACAACAATTATTGACTGAAATAAATTTATTACGGAAATATGACCGGTGTTTAAAGTTTTTCTTAAAAGAAAACAGAGAATATATATATATATATATATATATATATATATATTGTGTGTATTTTGACAGCATTTTTTCATTAATACAGGTTTCGTTGAATAATATAGACAAGTTTTGTTTATTTATTTTGTGTAGGATCTGTTCATATCGCCTGATAAGCTTGATGGTGCTATCATTGAATAATTGGTCAACAATTACTGTGATTTCTTGTCGTCTTTTAATGATAGCACCATCATGCTTATCAGACAATACGAACGGATTCTACACAAAATAAATAGACAAAACTTGTCTATATTATTCAATGAAACCTGTATTAATGTATATATATATATATACACACATACACACCCATGCATGCATAAACATAGATATACATGCACATACATACATATATGGGTACATACACATATTTTTTAATTATTGTTTTTAGCAACATGTCAATTTATCCATCAAATTCAAAGTCAATATAAGAAGCTACACATGTATATATGAGTTGAGCATATGAATTGAAATCTGACAAATGAATAAGTAATGAACAGATGGAAAAAAAAGTCTTTAATCTCACATGTTTCAATTTAACAAGCTTCTTCAGAGATTTTTTTAAAGACAAATGATTTAAGAATTAGAAATAAGTTTTTGTAAAAATCCACAAAGAGAGTCTGTTGATTGAAGTTTGTTTTCATTGGTCAGATACATGTCATGTGTAATAAAACAATGGATGAATATTTTTAAATGTAGAGAAAAAACTTATGCGTGTTAATATGTGCGTGCCACGTGTAATAAAAAACAATAAATGTTTATTTTGAATGTAAGTATATGTATTGCGAAAAAAAGGCATGTAAGAAGCGTATTGAAATTATAGATGAATTAACACACACATTCATATATGATTTTCTCATTTGATTTTCAAAAAGAAAATCATCCATCGATTAACACTTGTATACTTTATTTCACTATAATTTTAAAAAGAAATTTATTTCGTTTTGCTATTCACCCATGTACTAACATTACTAACATATAAATATATATTAATTTGTGAGGATTAGGCTCCCCAAGCCCGCCTTCCTTATTGTGTCCAAAAAAATCCAGCTATCTCTTTGGGATTTTAAGTGGTGTTCTTGTTACTATTTCCTTTAAAACTTTCTTCTTGCTTATTCACTCTGTTCATAGAATTCTCAGTATCCTTCTGGAGAACCACATTTCTATTGGCTCCAGTTTTCTCATCCGTGGTTTGATTATTCAATATACACAACCATACAAAAGGATGAATATCATAGCAATTCAGTACACTTTTCTATGTTTCTAATGACATTTTCCTCTTTTTTAGTATTTTGTTTAACTTTTGAAATGCATTTGTCTATATTTCTGAGATGAGGTAGTATTATTATTAATTATTAATGTAAATACTATTATTATTAGTATTTACATAATTCAGACTATTGTCCTCATCTTTGTTGCCATTTTTTTGATTATTCAGTATACACAACCATACAAAAGGATGAATATCATAGCAATTCAGTACACTTTTCTATGTTTCTAATGACATTTTCCTAGATATAGACGTTGGTTAGTTCCTGTGACTTGACCTAACAAATTTTGAGTTCAATACCAGGCTACAGCAGTGGTGAGCAAGTAACTTGCACGGTTAAAGGGAGATAATTCATGACTTCCAAGGGAGGAGAATGATATACTCCAGTGATTGTAATAAAGGGTTCTGTTCAATATTCCTAGCTCTTGAAGACAGGAGTGTACAATGGCCAAAATGTCATAAAAATGGCAACAAAGAGGAGGACAATAGTTTGAATAATGTAAATAATTTGAAATGCAGTTTTTGCTAAACCGATGTTTGGATTTTGGTGTCACATTTTCAATTGTTTATGAATTAGGAATAAACCATAGTTTAAAATTTTGATAACTATCTTTCTTGTCCTTTGCTGTCATAATTTTGAAAGACTGAAAGCACAAAGATAATCAGAATTGTACATTATTTTTTTTATTTCTCACTTCTTTATTGCAATTAGATTAAAAGCTTTGTAGCCGTAGGGGGATGGTTAATGTTTCTTTGATTTGGCCTTGTGTCATACTTAACCAAACTCCTTACAGCTTACACATTTTATCAAGAATTATCATCAGAAGGTTTTCATCATTATCAGAAGGTTGGTTGATGGTAGATTGGAATATATGGAATTGTGTGGAACAGTGTAAGAATAAAATATACATTTTTCATGTTAAAATACAAATTTATTAAAAGGAAAGAATAACACAAGTTATAGAAATTAATGTGCAATTATAAACATTATTAAGAAGTTAAGGGTGTTCAATGATAAAGTTGAGTTAAGGGTATAATGAGAAAGTTAAAGGTATCAAGAGTTGAAGAAAATGTTTGTAGTATTAATTGCTGAAAGAGTTTGTGTGTGTGTGTGTGTGTGAGTGCTTGTTTGTTAGGAGTGTCTTTGAAGTCTTTAGGGTACCAGCAAGTCAAGTGGATTGGTGAATGATGAAGAAAAAGATGAAAGAGAACCTTATTGCTGGGTCAATTTGAAGTTACATTTTAGTTGTTTCATCTCACTGCTATCATCTGACTCTGTTGACCGGTCACAGAATGTCCTTAAGTAATAAAATCTGGTCGTGTGACCGACTCCAGGGAGCTTTTTCACTTTTAGATGTGAAATTTATTATGAATTTCTGTTTTTAATCCAATCAGGGTTCAGGATTTGCTTTTCACACTGACTTGTGAATAGTCATTTGAATCCATATTGAAAGCTGTTTGTGAAGATTATTATCTAATACGCTGGATATTCCAACCCAGATATACATGACAAAGAAGAAATCTGAGACATAGTTTTGTTTATGATTCTATCTGAAAATGAATTCTTAAGACAGCAGTGTACAGATTTCGCCTACTTTCCAACAGAAACTTGAGAAATATAGAACATTTATTATTTTGAGGAAAGAGAAAATTTAAACATTTTTACTACGTCCAGTATCTCGCAAACACTCTTATGTAGTGTTAAATTAATATAAGAAATAAACTGCTGGAAGATATATTAAAGTTCAAATTTTGTTAGTGTACATAGAGAATAGAAAATGTATAGATGATTCAAGGGAAGTAACTCTTGTAAAACATAATCTTCAATCTTTAACAATTTTAGAAATTTATTTTTGTTTAAAAATAAATACTGAAAAAACAAAACCAAAAACGGAAGCCCCAACCTCAAAAAAAAAAAAAATATAAAATCATTTTCAACCGTTTGTTAAATAAAAAAAAATTATTTTTAAAACATGAAATTTAAATTAAATTGCATATTTGCTTACTAATGGTTATTCAGCATAGCCAATATTGGTACATGGCCATTATTGTGGAGTATTCAGTTTGAATCATATTCATTAGCATTAGAGTATGAATTTACCTTTTACCAGAATCCAAATATACGCATTCAATTACGATTTTTTTGTTTTTTAAATGAACTAAGGGAGGTAAGGGAGGTATTTACTTTGGCGCAAATACCCTTGGGAAAGGTATTAATCCGTCTCTTCCTTCCAGTTATGGGTTAAATAGCAGGACAGACTGGGTTCTATAGCCTTGGTCGGCAACCAGTCTACCGCAGAAAGCAATGGCAACCTACTGCGGGATAACCTTCTGCTCAGTCAGTCATGTCTCGAAAGAGACATGATGGCCCAAGCGTGTATCACATATGCCACTTAACTGACTGAAGGGAGGTAACTGATTTTGAAAAGTTTACTATATCCAGTTTCCGTATAGGTTCTAACTGATCCTTATAGCAAGGTATTTGAAGTTTTTAGTATTTTATATACTGAGTTTTATCATGGATTCCTTGTATGTGCCATCATTGCTCTTATTCCAATTCTAGATCACTGTTTCTAGTTTGAAAAGGTTTATCTTGACTCCTATTTCTTGGAACATTTGATAGAGGATACTGATTTTTTTTTTTTGGTTCAAGAGATGAACAAATACAAAGAGTTCAAATTTTAATAAAAACAAGAACTAGGAAACACTTTGGAGGACCCCATAATTCTTCATCTGAAATTAATTTATGGTCATTAAAGAAAAAAAAAGCATTTGGGATTTTAATGCGAGCTGTGAATTGTGAAGATGGAGAATGTCATAGAGAGCATGTGACAAATGAAGAAGTTCTGAAGAGAATAGGAATTACAAAGAAACTGTTAGTAACAATAAGAAATAGTTGAGATTTTTGGGACAAACAATGAAGTTAGAAAGCTTGGAGAATTTAACACTCACAGGACCCATTGAAGACAAAAGAAGCAAAGAGTAACCAACTTGGCAAATTTGAGCAATTGGATGCAAGAACAGGTATTCCAAGGGGAGAAAAGAGAACAATATGTTCTCTTTTGTCCCCTTGGAATACCTGTTCTTACATCAAATTCTGGGAGCAGCAAAAAACTGGGAGAGCCATAAACACTCGTGAAAAGACACAGTACATTTGTGAATGAAACTAAGGGAGAGAACTCAAAAATAGCTCGAAAATAAATAATAAATTTCTTTGGCAATGATTAAACCATTGTACCCCCACCAAAAAAAAAAAAATGAAGAAAAAATGTTGTATAAAAAACAACGTTTGAAACCTCTATCCCTGTATACACATTTTTCTTTCTTGGTTATGTTTATTTTAAAAAGTGATGATTAGAATTTTAATAAGACCCAAAACTTGAAATAAGATTTATACACTTTCTTTCTTATTGAGAATTGATAATAATTCATTGACATTTTTATAAAATTATGAAGAAAAAATTTGTTTTCATGGTTATTTATCAAACAGCAAAAAAAAAACCCCAAAAAACCCCCAGAAAATATTGCATTTTTTCAGTAAAAATATTTCTTTTAAATTTATTTCTTTGTAAAAGGTAAATAATAAATATCACATTGTATTTGGCTTGTATATTTTTATTAGCTTGTAAATAAACATTACCAAAATGTCAAATATGTATGCAGTAGAAGCTCTGTCAAAGTTTTTTTTTTAACCAAGACAAAGGTTAAAATTACTATTTCTCAATCACATTATTATCATTATTATTGTTTTTTGTTGTTGTTTTAGTGTATATTTCATTTCTGATTTTTTTCTCTTTATGAAAATTTTGTCTTGTGAAGTTGAAATATTATGATTATGTTTTGACAATTTAAAAATTTTTAACAATGCCAGTTTTTGCACAAATCTTTGTGACAAGCGATGTTAGGCATTCTTCTCATAGAAGATGAGAAGATTTCAAGCAAAAGAAATATTGTTTATTGATGAATGCTAAGAATACCTTAGACTGAGCATGTCACCAATAAAGAAAACTTGGAGGAAATAGTCAGTTAAGTGCCATACGTGATACATGCTTTAGGCGATCATGTCTTGAAAGAAATATGACTGACTGGGCAGAAAATTATCCCGCAGTAGGTTGCCATTGCTTTCTGCGGTAGACTGGTTGCCAGCCAAGGCTATAGAACCCAATCTGTTTTATTATTTAACCCATAGTTGGAGAGAAGAGACAGATTAATACCTTTTCCATAGGTATTTGTACATAAGTGAATGCAAGGAATTCAACTGGAATTGAAACTTGGCATCCCGATTTGTCATTCCAAGTCGATATCCACTGCACCACAATGCACATCTGTAGGAAATAGACCACAAGAAAGCTTATACTTACAATTTGGAAAAAAAGAATAATTGAACTTTATGCGACCTCATCATCAAGAACAATGGTCTGGAGAATCTCCTATTCATAGGACATTGAAGGCAAAAATGAAAAAACAAGGACATGGGGGAAATGGATGGTAGAATTTGGAGAAAGTGAAATATCTGGGCTGGAGCTACACAATCTTCACTTTCAAACCATGATAGAGTTTGAAATTATTTATGTGACCTTGTGGGTGATGAATTACTTTAACCCTCTAGACTCATTCCCTTGGAAGAAACTTCACCAAAACTTATCACTACTCTATTTCAATGGTAGATATTCAGACATGTTATATTCCTTAGTTCCACTAGTTCAGACATATGTTGAATCATCCTCATTCCATTCACAGCTTCTTTTAAAAAATGGCTACTTTGTTGAAAAAACTCCTGAGAGGATGCTTTCTTGTTCCCTACAATTTTAACCCCTTCGAGTTTAGCATCAGCTATTAGCTATCCAACATATCCACATGATATGCACTATATATCAGTGTGTAAAAAAAAAAAAATAAAAAAAAAATAAAAAAAAATTGCATTCCTGCGAAAGTGAACACGCTGGTTGAAAACAGAATTTGAACCAAATTTTTGTTTTTGTTTTTCGTACCTTTTGCGTGTCTGTCATTTAAAATTTAAGATATATATATATATATATATATATATATATATATATAATCCCTCAATAGTAACGTGACTCGCTTAAGTATATGTTAATAAGTTTATAAGTTATATTATATTAACTACTATTTTATTTTATTAACACCAGCATTCAACGTGTGATACTGTATACTTGTATATATAACTAAAACTGGTGCAATTTATATTCTTCCCCCATCACACAAAACATTCCCAGATCAGCATATGGACAACCACCAAACATAAATAAAAAAATGCCTCCAAGATAAGGCACACACACACATGAACGAATGCACATTATTTATATTATTTTCTATGAATACTTTCATGGCTTCTGCTCCGATGAACTTAGATCACTGGTGCCCCCTAAATACGAATTTGCACGAGATACTAGATTAGCAACTAAATCCCACCCTTTTACAGTGAAACTGATAAAATGCAACCGCAGCTTCTACTCCAACAGTTTCTTTCCTCGCACTTCCCGACTGTGGAATTCCCTTCCACGTGATTGCTTCCCCGACAGATACAACCTCCAGGAGTTTAAATGTAAGTTCAAAAGACACCTCCTAACACACTAACCTGCTCCCATTCCTCCTGACATTCATTCATTCCTCCGTACATTCCCTATATGTCTAGCATTCATTCCTCCGGACATTCATTCATTCCTCCGTACATTCCCTATGTCTAGCATTCATTCCTCCGGACATTCATTCATTCCTCCGTACATTCCCTATGTCTAGCATTCATTCCTCCGGACATTCATTCATTCCCTCCGTACATTCCCTATGTCTAGCATTCATTCCTCCGGACATTCATTCCATTCCTCCGTACATTCCCTATGTCTAGCATTCATTCCTCCGGACATTCATTCATTCCTCCGTACATTCCCTATGTCTAGCATTCATTCCTCCGGACATTCATTCATTCCTCCGTACATTCCCTATGTCTAGCATTCATTCCTCCGGACATTCATTCATTCCTCCGTACATTCCCTATGTCTAGCATTCATTCCCTCCGTACATTCCCTGTCTAGCATTCATTCCTCCGTACATTCCCTATGTCTAGCATTCATTCCTCCGTACATTCCCTATGTCTAGCATTCATTCCTCCGTACATTCCCTATACTTCATTCATTCCTCCGTACATTCCCTATGTCTAGCATTCATTCCTCCGTACATTCCCTATGTCTAGCATTCATTCCTCCGTACATTCCCTATGTCTAGCATTCATTCCTCCGTACATTCCTATGTCTAGCATTCATTCCTCCGTACATTCCCTATGTCTAGCATTCATTCCTCCGTACATTCCCTATGTCTTAGCATTCATTCCTCCGTACATTCCCTATGTCTTAGCATTCATTCCTCCGTACATTCCCTATGTCTTAGCATTCATTTCTCCGTACATTCCCTATGTCTTAGCATTCATTTCTCCGTACATTCCCTATGTCTTAGCATTCATTTCTCCGTACATTTCCCTATGTCTTAGCATTCATTTCTCCGTACATTCCCTATGTCTTAGCATTCATTTCTCCGTACATTCCCTATGTCTTAGCATTCATTTCTCCGTACATTCCCTATGTCTTAGCATTCATTTCTCCGTACATTCCCTATGTCTTAGCATTCATTTCTCCGGACATTCCCTATGTCTTAGCATTCATTTCTCCGGACATTCCCTATGTCTTAGCATTCATTTCTCCGGACATTCCCTATGTCTTAGCATTCATTTCTCCGGACATTCCCTATGTCTTAGCATTCATTTCTCCGGACAATTCATTCATTTCTCCGGACAATTCATTCTACTCCGGACAATTCATTCATTTCTCCGGACAATTCATTCATTTCTCCGGACAATTCATTCATTCCTCCGGACATTCCCTATGTCTAGCATTCATTCCTCCGGACATTCCCTATGTCTAGCATTCATTCCTCCGGACATTCCCTATGTCTAGCATTCATTCCTCCGGACAATCCCTATGTCTAGCATTCATTCCTCCGGACAATTCATTCATTCATTCCTCCGGACATTCCCTATGTCTAGCATTCATTCCTCCGGACAATTCATTCATTCATTCTTCCGGACATTCCCTATGTCTAGCATTCATTCCTCCGGACAATTCATTCATTCATTCCTCCGGACATTCCCTATGTCTAGCATTCATTCATACGGACAATTCATTCATTCATTCCTCCGGACATTCCCTATGTCTAGCATTCATTCCTCCGGACAATTCATTCATTCATTCCTCCGGACATTCCCTATGTCTAGCATTCATTCCTCCAGACAATTCATTCATTCATTCCTCCGGACATTCCCTATGTCTAGCATTCATTCCTCCGGACATTCCCTATGTCTGACCGCTCCTTCTTTTTACCTTCCCCTATGTAGCCCCA
The DNA here is from genome assembly GCA_037127315.1 of Ascarosepion bandense. Classification (NCBI taxonomy): domain Eukaryota; kingdom Metazoa; phylum Mollusca; class Cephalopoda; order Sepiida; family Sepiidae; genus Ascarosepion; species Ascarosepion bandense. The sequence goes on from JBBBDQ010001357.1 coordinate 1,333,339, forward strand.
TGCGCAATAGTGGCAGTGGAATGCCTTGCTTGGGTTGAGATGATTTAAAAAAATTATCATCCAAATGCCACATAGAGAAACAAAAATTACACACATGAATGCTACTCAACAGGACAGACACACAAAAGGTCTGAAAAAAAAAATAATCGTGTTCAAATTCTGTCTTCAACCACCGTGTTCACTTTTGCAGAATACACGTGGTAAAGATATGGATTCATCTCTTCTCTAATCGACCACTGGTCAAATAACAGGTTATACTGGGATCTGTAGCTTCAAGTTTAATTTTCTGATGACGCTTAAATAAAACCAAATCCTGTCAAATTCAAAAACGTTTCCTATTTATTCCTAATCCTACCATAATTTCTGTATTCAAATATTTTCTTTTCTTTAGATCACACTGCCAGAATTTGGTGCATTGAATCTGGGGTGACTATGCAGCAATATGTGGGACATCAAGGCTCTGTAAATTCAATTCGATTCCATCCCAATCAGGACCTGGCCCTGACAGCATCTGGAGACCGCACTGCTCATATATGGAAAATGCAGTTCACTCTCCCATCTCACTTGGAGGTCATGGTAAGTGAAAATAATATTTAATTAAAAAAAAAAAGACATACTTAAATTAGTATCCAGTTGCGTACATGTCGTTAATCCTGAAAGAGCTCCGAGAGTTTATATATATATATAACTCAACACATAATTAGATGGTTATAAATTCAGGATTTATTTCAGCAATGTAAGGAAAAATCCTTCCATAAAAAAAAAAAAAATATCCCTCTGCTATAAACGTTTTTTTCCTAAATATTCTGTGTGAAATTTGCATTTATTTATTCATCTATGATCTGAATTGAGGCTCTAGTAGGATTTTTCCTTACATTGCTGAAATAAATTCTGGATTTATAAGGATCTAATTATGTGTTGAGTTTTCTTCTCAATATTTGCTCTGGATAATATCCATTGAGCTCTCTATTTCTACGTAATTGATAATTTATATTAGATTAAATCTTTTGGATTATCCTCTCTGTCTCCATGGTTTGCCATTTTTTAATATATATATATATATATATATATATAACCTAGAGAGCCAATGAACCTATCAAGGTTTCACCTAATTGGATCTAAAGCTGACCTTCCCTGAAGATCCAATTTGGTGAAACCTTGGTAGGTTCGTTGGCTCTCTAGGTTAGTTACTTACTTTGTTTGCTCTACTTGTGTATTGAGCGCTTTTTGTTTTAGGTTATTTGTCTCGGTTTTTTTTTTCTTTGGGCTGCGTACTTTGACTGATGTTCAAATGCTTAACTCGTTCTTCTTCTTGTTACCATTTTTTCATTCTGCGTATGTACTCGGAGGGTTTTTCGAAACGAGTATAGCGATAAGTTTACATTTATTTATATCTATCTATATATATATATATATATATATATATATATATATATGTGGCATTGAAAATGATTGAATGCATTCTTTTAAAGGAACCTCTTTTATTAAACACTTCTTCGGAAAGAATTGTTTTGGATGACATTAATCAAAATGGTTCAGTCAGTTTGTGAATCAGTGATTGCGCTTCATTTAATTGATAACCTGGGTTGCAGTTCCAGATTGTTAACGGAGCATTTATGGTGCTACACATTGTTTGGTCTGTTAAATATGTATGGTTTTTAGAGGCTGCTTGTATCAAGCTTCATTAATTGACTCTGTGCAGGCAAAAAGAGAACTTTCTTTGTTCTCTCTGTGTTATGGGGAGGTTGTGAGTCATTCTATTTATGTTTTATATTCGCTAGAGGCTTATTTATTTTGAATTTGTTGTTTTTTGGCAATAAATTTATTTTAGTCGTGTCTCCCTAATTACTCTTTGTGTTTACCTTTTTCAGTTTTGACATTTTGATGATAATCCTTCCAGTGAATCTTTCTGATGAAGAGTTGAATGAAAAAGGTTCCTTTTAAAAGAATAAGTTCCATCATTTTCAAAGCCATATTTAAATTTTCTGGTAGAAAATTTTTGTTTATTATATATACTAATGCACCCTGAAAGGTAGTGAAGTGCATTCCAAGTTAACAGGTGCTATTTATGAATTATTTTTATTTGTTTATAAAACTGATTTTTTTTTCATTAGTTTGTGAAAGTGTGCAAAATGTACGATGCAGCTCTTATACTTAAAAAAAAAAAAAATGAAAAACAGCTATCTTTAAATTTAAAAAAAAAAAACATTAATTTTTGTATCTCAGTTTAGGCCCACTTTAGCAACCAGGGGAGGTAACTAAAAACGGAATGTGTGTTTAATGCATATTCGTTGTGGAAATTTGACACCTGAATAAAACAAAGTTATGAAACCTGTATAAAATTTAATTTTATAGTCATTTTTTTCTGCTAATAGAGAGCATAAAGATATGAACAAAAATTCTGATATGAATATAATTTCTGCATTTTCATCAGAAATAGACATAGCTGCATTTAAAATGTTATTTGCTTTCCGCGGCTAAAATATCATTTCCTTTTTTTGTTGCAAAAACATGCTGATTTTAAAAATCTTCCAAAATTTATCTCACTATTGGATAAAAGTTTAGCATTTATGTAAAAGAATATTTTTAAAGCAGTCTTACTTCAAAATGCTAATTTTTTTGTGCAATTATAGTAACCCCTACCTGTCTTTTTCTGTTGATAATTTTCTATTGAGGCATATTGTGTTTTACCCATTTTAAATGTAGTTCTTTGAAAAAATAAATATTTCAGAAAAGTTGATATGAATGCCTTAGTCTGGAATGTAAAAAAAAGAATGAATTAATTTCATACAGCAAAGAAAATGAGGAGAAACCTTAGAAAGTTTTTGTATTCGACTTTTAGAATTTTCTTCTTTGGTTCACAAAAATACACAATACAATGTGACGGTTGTACTGAAAATTCTGGAGGCAGAATTTTATCACAGTATTTGGATTACTCCAATAAACGTAGAGAAGTTTTGTATTTGTCTGTATTTCTGAGATGAGGTAGTATTTACAGTATTTACATTATTTGGACTCTTGTCCTCATCTTTGTTGCCATTTGTATGATGTTTCAGGCATTGTACGCTCTGGCCTTCTTCAGGTGCTAGGAATTTTGAACTGAATCTTTTATTACAATCAGTGGGGTATATGATCTCCATTCCTTGCCTAGAGCCTCTTCTGGTAGTCATGAGTTATCTCCCTCTAACCCTGTAAGTTACTTGTTCACCACTGCTGTTGCCTGGTATTGAACTCACAACTCTTTGGTTCAGAGGCTCTAGGCAAGTAATGGAGACCATATACCCCAGTGATTGTAATAAAGGGTTCAGTTTGAAATTCCTAGCAGCTGAAGAAGGCTGGAGTGTACAACAGCTAAAACGTCGTACAAACGGCAGCAAAGATGAGGACAATAGTCTGAATAAGTTAAATACTGTAGAAGTTTTTTTTTTTTTTTTTTTTTTTAAAGAACTAGAAAATGGTAATTTTCTCCTTTCAGATGGGCAATAAAAATAGTTTTGGTTATTTCCAGTTAATGGCAAGTATATTCTGTTCCTTTAGGCACCACCAGAAAAAAATATCTGTCTGATTTCGGCACAGTATATTTTGCATATTTGACAAATACTAAACAACGGCAATGTTTCTTTTTTTCCCCCCACTTTTCATTTCTTCTCTGAAGAAACAGCACAAACAATCATTTTCTCTTTTTTTTTTTTTTTTTTTTTTTCAGAATAGTAAATGTGAATATAATAATTTACTTGTATCATAAAAAAAATGGCTGCATATTCAAGTTATTTTTCAATTGAATTGATTATATTTTCTGCATGGGTAATTTTTTATTTTTATCGTTATGCTTAACTCTATTCTAACATGAAAGACTGAATTTATCTTGAAAATGAAAATACCCAAAGAAAGCTAACACAGCAATTTTATTTATTACAATGACAAAATGGAAAATTTCTTATGTAGCACATTTCATTCTTAGAAGAAACTTCGGATTTGTAATTTTATTGATAAAGATGATCTTACACACACACATATATATATATATATATATATATATATATATATATATATATATATATAACACTAAAAAAACAGCCTGCCTTCCTCTACTGAGCGCTCAAAGGTAGAATTGCTGACTGATGTCAATTTGGTCGGGTTTTAATCCTGGCTAGAAGCAATCGGATGTCTAACTGTACTGATGAGCTGTGATACAAATCTGTCTGTGCATGACTATATATATATATATATATATATACACACACACACTCACACACATACTTAGCCCTTTCTTTAAAGTATCTTTCATTGAATACGGCCAACAAGGAAGATTTTATTAATTTTTATTCACTTCTTTCCAGCATTCTCACATTTTTCCATTTCTTTGGAGTTAAGGAATGTAAAAGTTTTCTCCAGCCATTTTAAAGATTGTGATGTCTCTCCTGTTGTTATTTTATCCTTGTCTTTTGACTGTCGTAATTCATTTTGTGTTGTCTGCTTTCCAAACTTTCACAGGTGGTGTGTGACTGGAAATCATGTGAGCATCCTTCTATTTAAAAAAAAAAAATTTCAATGCTCCATTTTTTCCCAATTAAATAATGTAAGGTTGACGTTAATAGAGAATTGTTCGATATGTAGTGCCTCTCTTATAGCGAGATCTTTTTCATATTGTGATTTATACAGTATTCTTGTATTTTTGACTAGAATATTCCTTAAGGGTTCTTGTAAATTATGGGTTAATAAATGTCTATTTTATGTAGTATTGTTATATAGCGACAAATAACAAACACGGGTGTATATAAAAATATATGACTTATATTTTTATTGATGAACGATGGACCGTGTGGCACAAGGCAGAGAATTGAGAGCGCGCTTCTAATGGGATTTCGACGGGAGCTGGCCTCTCTGCTTAGCTCGTCTAGCTTCTTCTTCGACTTCTCGAGACTGACTTATCTGTGTTTTCGCAGTCTTTATATATCTTCCAAGTTCTGCCTCGATTCGCGACGCCTACTCGACGCCTACGTAATTTCTCAGAGTTATTTCCGCATCTGTCAGAAATAGGGTCAAACAAACATCTGTTCCTTTCAATGACCGGAAACACCCACGCTTCCTCAGCCTTCTCGGGTTGGGCCAGATTATTATATTACAGTATGTAAGTAGTCAAATAAATATATATAAGATGAATGCAAATCATATTTGTCACGTAGCAGATTGTTATATTAAACACCTTAACTTTGGAGTTTTGTAGATGAACCCTTTTTGTAATCATTTTGTCCGCTTGTCAGGATGTATCAGCAGTTGTTTGCAGTTTTTCTCATATTTGTTATTTTTATACTAATTTAAAAAATTAACTCATGTGATAGTCATTGGTGTTAAGTGGTATTTTTCTCTGTATGTATGTTTAATGTTGTCAATACCAAAATCAATGTTTATAAGGCTCTATAAATAGGCATTGGAAATGCGTTCCATAGCTGAGTTGGTATAAGCATGTTGGATTTAATGACATTTTCTCCCGTAGGTGGTATGCAGGTTTCAATCCTGTTGGAGAGTGTATATTCTTCTTGATTAAGATTTCTTAAATATTCAGGCTGGTAGATGAAAATCAATAAATATACTGTTTATTAAATATATTGATGCTTTTGTCAGACTACATCATCGTTTATGTCATGTCAGAGGGACATCCTTGAAAACAAAAGTTGTAGTTTATTGTCCAGTGCTAGTGTCAACCCACTTATATGATTTGGAATCAGGGACATTTTCTTGCACACACATTCATAAACTTGATGTCTTCCATAGGCAGTGTCTTCAGTCTATCTGTGGTAATGCATTTTCTGATAGGGTCTCAAATATGAAGTTGTTCAGAAGGTGCAACATTGGTGGGGTTGAGTCATTTTTTATGCATTTCTAATGCAGATTGGCTGGTTATCTCCTACTGATGACTGCACATCTGAGGTTGGCTACTCATGGAATTGTCAAGGTTGGCTACTCATGGAATTGTCAAGGTTGGCTACTCATGGAATTGTCAAGGTTGGCTACTCATGGAATTGTCAAGGTTGGCTACTCATGGAATTGTCAAGGTTGGCTACTCATGGAATTGTCAAGGTTGGCTACTCATGGAATTGTCAAGGTTGGCTACTCATGGAATTGTCAAGGTTGGCTACTCATGGAATTGTCAAGGTTGGCTACTCATGGAATTGTCAAGGTTGGCTACTCATGGAATTGTCAAGGTTGGCTACTCATGGAATTGTCAAGGTTGGCTACTCATGGAATTGTCAAGGTTGGCTACTCATGGAATTGTCAAGGTTGGCTACTCATGGAATTGTCAAGGTTGGCTACTCATGGAATTGTCAAGGTTGGCTACTCATGGAATTGTCAAGGTTGGCTACTCATGGAATTGTCAAGGTTGGCTACTCATGGAATTGTCAAGGTTGGCTACTCATGGAATTGTCAAGGTTGGCTACTCATGGAATTGTCAAGGTTGGCTACTCATGGAATTGTCAAGGTTGGCTACTCATGGAATTGTCAAGGTTGGCTACTCATGGAATTGTCAAGGTTGGCTACTCATGGAATTGTCAAGGTTGGCTACTCAGGAAATTTAGGTTGAAATATAGACTGGAGATTATTCTCAGTGTGGTTTTGAGAAATGGATTTGGTTAAGAACTTTTCAGTATCCCCTTAAATATAAATTTTGTTCTTTCAATCATTTTCCTAGTTTTCAGTTTCAGGAATATAACATGCAAATTTCAATGTCTGGAGGAATGGTTTCTTTGTAAAAACAAAACAAATAACAGGTTCCCAATGTCCTGAGAAGAGTTTTAAGAGAGGAAAATTTCACTGAAAACAAAGAAAAGAGTACTGTGATGTCTGTGCTTCATTATAGCAGTGAATACTGGACAATTTCATCAAAGATAAAGACTTGAAGCAACTGAAATGTGGTTCTACAGAAGGATGCTGAGGATACCATGGTCAGAGCAATCGAGCAATGATGAGGTTTTGGATAGGATGAACACAAAAAGAAAACTGATGCTTAACATCAGTTGAATTTTTTGTATTGAGGAAGGATGTGTGTTATGGTGCAGTGGATGAATGTGCATTGTGGTGCAGTGGAGATTGACTGAAAATGACAAATCGAGGAGCCAAGTTCGAATTCCAGTTGAATTCCGTGCATTTATTTACACACAATTAATTTTGGAAAAGGTATTAATCCGTCTCTTCCTTCCAGTTATGGATTAAATAATAGGACAGATTGGGTTCTATAGCCTTGGCTAGTAACCAGTCTACCGCTGAAAGCAATGGCAACCTACCGCGGGATAATCTTCTGCCCATTCAGTCATGTCTCTTTTGAGACATGATTGCCCAAAAGTGTGTATCATGTATGGCACTCAACTGACTGAATGAGGAAGGAGGGCTTGGAGAACCTGATGCTCTCAGGACAGATAGAGGGTAAGAGGGACAAGAGAAAGCAGTGCATGAGATACTTGAAGGACTTGCACAGATGGATGGCTGAGCGGAAATTAGGTAGAACAACAAGAGAAGGGATCTTAAGAGCAACAAGAGATGGGTAGAAGTGGAGGGCCATGCTCGCCTACATCCTGAAGAGACATGGCACATAGATGATAATGATCCTTTTTTGGTCTCCGCATTAACCACTTAAAACTGAAAGATGAGATATCTCATGAGAGATTTCTTTCCGCTCGTATAACTACCAAGAAATATTCATGATGCTAATGATACTGTACTGGAAACAATACAGTTTAAAATTTTGTTATTTGATAATGAGCCCTATTTTTAATTTTGGGCATGCATGTTTCTTTTTGATTTTCTCACAGTATAGTAGGGTTAGTTGGGCACCTTTTGTGAAAAAATGAGTAACATGATGCAATTCACTTTACCAAAAATAGGGAAATGGCATGTTGTACTGCTTGCCATTTATCCTGAAAGCTCCAACACAAACATTTCAGAGTATTTGGTAGACAGTGCAGTGAATTTGGAAAGAGTAAGATGAGTTTAATGGTGATTACAAATGTACAGCAACTCTGAAAACTCACTTTGATCATTCTGATAAGAAAAGAACTCTTGAATTTGTTGGTGAGGATCTCAGACTCAACAGAAAGTGCCTTCAGAAGGTTGTGCTTCTCCTGAATGAGGAAGGAGGGCTTGGAGAACCTGATGCTCACAGGATGGATAAAGGGCAAGAGGGACAAGAGAAACCAGTACATGAGATACTTGAAGGACTTAGACAGATGGATGGTGGAGTGGAGATTAAGTAGAACAACAAGAGAAGGGATCTGAAGAGTAACAAGAGATGGGTAGAAGTAGAGGGCCATGCTCGCCTACATCCTGAAGAGACATGGTACATAGATGATGATGATGATCTTTTTTTGGTCTCCGCATTAACCTTTTAAAACTAAATGATGGGATATCTCATGAGAGATTTCTTTCCGCTCATATAACTACCAAGAAATATTCATGATGCTAATGATACTGTACTGGAAACAATACAGTTTAAAATTTTGTTATTTGATAATGAGCCCTAGTTGAACATATTTTTACAATATCGGTACCTATCAATGGAAAATCGAATTAAGTTTGTGTTTTAAACAGCACGTTGGCATTTGAAAATGATGGTCCCCATCAGCAAAAGGAAAAGTCCAAGATGCAAATTATGAATTCAGTTAGTCTGTTATGTGCCATACGTGATACACGCTTAAGCAAAAGATTATCCCGCAGTAGTTTGCCATTGCTTTCTACGGTAAACTGGATGCCAGTTGTGGTAAAGTCAGTCGGCAAAATTGTCATAGCTGTTCCAATAAAAAAACCATCTGAAGCCATAGAAAGTTAACATAAAGCTTGGAATTACTAAATCCAAAATTTATGGCTCATTCTTCTTTAATGAAGCATCTGTTACAGGTATCATCTACCTTGATATGCTTAATTTCAATGATTATCAGGCAGTCAGTTAAGTACCATACACGATACACTCTTTGGACAATCATGTCTTGAAAGAGACATGACTAACTGGGAAGAAGATTATCCTGCAGTATTTTGCCATTGCTTTCTGCAATAGACTGGTTGCCAGCCAAGGCTGTTGAACCCAATCTGTCCTGTTATTTAACCCATAACTGGAGGGAGAAGAGATAGATTATATTACATTATTATATTAACTATAATTAGTAGGGGATCAATTTATTACTTCATACTAATAGAAAACCAATCCCCCACTTTATGCCCAGTAGAAGTTTTAATTATGTTTCTAACTATTTTATTCAGTCAGTCAGTCAGTTAAGTGTCATACGTGATACATGCTTGGACGATCATGTCTTGAAAGAGACATGACTGACTGGGCAGAAGATTATCCCACAGTAGGTTGCCATTACTTTCTGCGGTAGACTGGTTGCCAACCAAGGTTGTAGAACCCAATCTGTCCTGTTATTTAATCCATAACTGGAGGGAAAGAGATGGATTAATACCTTTTTCAAGGATATTTGCGTGTAAGTGAAATGCAAGGAATTCAACTGGAATTTGAACTCGGCTCAAGCTCGCTAAGTATGTTATGTGTTGTTTTTTCTCTGACTCTCTTGTCTTCAACCTGTCTTATGAGTATCAGATTTTCTAAGCCCTCTCCTCATTATATGCCCTTGAAATTTTAACTCTCTCTTCCTGATGTTTTTGTTTCCATTTGCTCTAGAAGTTTGTCATTGCCCACATATTTGATCCATAGTATCCTCAGCATCCTTCTGTAGAACAGCAAATCCCAAACTGGGAGAAATTTCAAGCTACCAGGGTGTGGGGTGTGGAAATAATTACACTACCTACTTGATTGATATTGATACACTAGTGCACAAAAAGCAGCATCACCCTTCTCACTAATTTAATTCTGAAGTAGAAGAGCAAACAAAAGTCCTTTTATTTGCTACTAACCACTCTCTATGGCTCTGCTTAGTTGTTACTAATGGCTCTCTATTCACTTTACTCTATAACTGTAAGTTTATTAGTATATTTGTACATTTGTAAAATAGAAAATAGTTTTAGTGTGTTTTAACTGCTCTTTCTCTTATACACATGAAGGGGGAAATCTGGATGGTTGAACTGGGTGTAGGGGGAAATGACAGAAAAAAGTTTGTGAACCACTGCTGTAGAACCACATTTCTGTTGCTTCATGTCTCTTTGAGGAGATTGTCCAGCATTCACTGCCATCTAGGAGGACAATAGCCATACCTCTGCACCCAATGTCCACATTTACCCAATGTTATGCATTTTTGTTCTCCTGCAGTAGTCCCATGCTTGCACATGTAAATACACAAAAACGGTTTATAGCTTTATTCAACACATGCTCGGTAATCGCCCAAACTTGATTTGTAGAAAGTGTAAATAAATTTGTTTAATACTTATTTCAAAATGATATTTTCTCTCTTTCGTTTCAGTTGTATTTCTATGTTTTTTGCCTGCTGATTAATCATAACATGACCTTTTTTTTCAGTTTGTCCTGTGTCAATTTTTTTAATGTTCTGCCTGTCCCTTAACCCTTAGTTTGATGGCAGGCTGGCTATAATGTATAATCTACACTACCGGCCATAATTATTAGGAAACCCCAGTTTATTTATTTTTTTAATTTTTTTTTTTAAAGAAATGGTATATTTCATACTATTTTTACAATTTATTGCCAAGTGGATAATTCTAAATGAAAATAGAAGGGTTCTTATGTTGTTATTACTTTGCAAAATTTTACAAGGCAAAGAGCGACAATTTACCAATCGCACTCTGTAGATTCCAAACACACACAAACACACTACCAGCCATAATTTTTATGCCACCCCAGTTTTTTTAAAAGAAATGATGTATTTCATACTATTTTTAGTATTTGTTGCCAAGTGGATAATTCTAAATGAAAATAGAACAGTTTTTTTTTTTTAAATACGACACAAATGTGCATCAAATGAACTGTTTTGGTGTCCAGTTTTTGTGCTCTCTTCCCCATGCCAGTCTCTTCTTCTTCAGTCTCTGGCCGAAGCAAAGGCTTCCTGGCTGCCTTGTAAAATTTTGCAAAGTAATAACAAAAGAACCATTCTATTTTCATTTAGAATTATCCACTTAGCAATAAATGCTAAAAATTGTATGAAATACATCATTTTCTTTTAAAAACTGGGGTGGCCTAATAATTATGGCTGGTAGTGTACATGAGGGCAGTAAAAGTAGGCAATTATGCCAGTTTTGATATATTTGGAAAATCAAAACAAGTTTTGTGGCCAGGTTTTGTATTTTTCATTACTGTATATCTACTTTTGCACCCCTTTTATAAAATCCCATATATCAATTCAGAATAGGGCTGAATATATTGGATGTGCATTGTGGTGCTGGATGTGCGTTGAAGTGCAGTGGATATTGGTTTGAAACGAGAAATCTTAGAGCCGAATTCAAATTCCGGTTGAATTCCTTGTATTTACTTATGCACGAATACTTTTGGAAAAGGTATTAATCCATCTGTTCCCTCCAGTTATGGGTTAAATAACAAGACAGATTAAATTCTATAGCCTTGGCTGGCAACCAGTCTATCGCAGAAAGCAATGGCAAAATACTGCTGGATAATCTTCTTCCCAGTTAGTCATGTCTCTTTCAAGGCATGATTGCCCAAAGAGTGCATCGTGTATGGTACTTAACTGACTGCCTGATAATCATTGAAATTAAGCATATCAAGGTAGATGATACCTGTAACAGATGCTTCATTAAAGAAGAATGAGCCATAAATTTTGGATTTAGTCATTTCAAGATTTATATTAACTTTCTATGACTTCAGATGGTTTTTTATTGGACCAGATATGACAATTGTGTCGATTGACTTTACCACAAATGATAAGCAGTCTACCGCAGAAAGCAATGGCAAACTACTGCGGGATAATCTTCTGCTTAAGCATGTATCACATATGACACTTAACTGACTGACTGAATAAAATAGTTGGAAACACAATTAAAACCTCTACTGGGCATAAAGTGGGGGATTGGTTTTCTATTGGTATGAAGTAATAAACTGATCCCCTACTAATTATAGTTAATATAATAATGTAATATAATCTATCTCTTCTCCCTCCAGTTATGGGTTAAATAACAGGACAGATTAGGTTCAACAGCCTTGGCTGGCAACCAGTCTATCGCAGAAAGCAATGGCAAAATACTGCAGGATAATCTTCTTCCCAGTTAATCATGTCTCTTTCAAGACATGATTGTCCAAAGAGTGTATAGTGTATGGTACTTAACTGACTGCCTGATAATCATTGAAATTAAGCATATCAAGGTAGATGATACCTGTAACAGATGCTTCATTAAAGAAGAATGAGCCATAAATTTTGGATTTAGTCATTTCAAGATTTATATTAACTTTCTATGGCTTCAAATGGTTTTTTATTGGACCAGATATGACTATTGTATTGCTTGACTTTACCACAAATATGAAAAGTAAGCCTATCACCAAATAAGATTTTATCCAATAAACTTTCATTTTTTATTTGATCCACAATTTCTGCACACTTCGCTGCTTGATTTAGATAATCCTCTTTATTTAGGGTATGAGGCAATTGAATGTGACTAGCCTTTTATACATCAGTGTTGAAGACAAGATTCTATAAGCTGTGGTCTTGGATATATTGTTGTAGGTTTATCTTTGAACAATCAATTGTCATATTTATTCAATACTGTTATGCATTTCCCTCGAGTGCCCTCTTCCCACCTCATCAGGCTTCTTCTTCTATGTGCCTTGTCCTTTCAGGACGTACGCAATCATGGCTTTCCACATCTCCCTATCCCTGGTGGCTCTTGGCATGCTTTCTCCTGTTACACTATGCAACCCTCTTTCCATCATCCACTTGATCAGGTCCTTTAAATATGTTATCCGCTGCTTTCCCCTGTCTTTTTTACCCCGCTATCTGGCCTGTTAGTATCAGGTTGTCTAAGCCCTCCTTCCTCATTGCATGTCCCAGGAACTTTAGCTATTTCTGATGCTCAGTATTAATTTCCTTTTCATTTCCTTCCTTTCCAAAACCTTGTCATTTCTCACATGCTCGATCCATGATATCCGCAGCATCCTTCTGTAGAACCACATTTCAGTAGCTTCAAGTTTTTCCTTCATCTTCAAAGATATTGTCAAACATTCGCTGCCATATTGAAGAACTGACATCACATAGCAATCCAGTACTCTCTTTGTTTCTAGTGAAATTGTCCTGTTTCTTAATACTTTACTCAAATTCTGGAATGCTTCCTTCATCATACCAATTCGCCTTTGGATCTCTGTGTCGTACTTTCTGTCTTCTGTTTTAACACTTCCCAGGTATTTAAATTTTTGTACCTGTATTTGGCATTTTGGGCTGCCCTTTTTGCTGATGACCATGTATTCAGTTTTCTTGCAGTTTATTTGTAGTCCTTTCTTGTCACTCTCTTCAGCTACCTTCTGTAGAAAGTCTTGTAGTTTCCTTTCGTTGTCTGCTATCAGCGCTGTATCATCTGTGTACCTTATATTGTTTAAAATGTGGCCTCTGATGACGAATCCTGGTATAACTTCTAGGGTTTTCAGAATAGTCTCACTGTACAAGTTGAATAGATCCTTGTCTTATGCCCCTTTCTATCTTTGTATATCTGCTGAATTCTCGTTAACTGTCCATATGCAGGCGGTTTGCTTGGTTCCCATATGATGTCAGGCTTGGTCAGCAGCTCAAGAAAACAAGATATTGTATGCATGGATGTGTGGGTAGTGTAATGGATAATGGCTTGGGATTGTTTATTGGAGAGTTGAGTTCCAATTCCAGTTGTGTTCATTATATTCACTCATGTGCTAATTATCTTGGGAAAGGTATGAATCCACCTCTTCTCCCCCAGCTGTGGGTTAATTAAGAATTGTATCACTAAAACCATAATTATTTCTCCAACAAAAAGAATTCTTTCAATTTAATAACATTAACAAGAGGGTTGATAAACTATAAAAAGTTAACCAATAAGGCATGAAAGGAATAATTATTTTTTATTTTTTTATTTTTTTTAGTATCACAGCAAGGCAAAGTTAATATTATTGGAAAATATATGAATTCCTCTCTTCTTCTCTCAGCTATGGGTAAAATAGTGGGACAGACTGGGTCCTATAGCCTTGGGTGGCAACCAGTCTAGGAGAAGAAAACTGAATTCAAACTAGATCACATTATTCTAAAAGTGTGTACAAACATAGCTAATGACTGTAAATCCAAATTCTCACTGAAACTCCAATGAATACGACCTCTGCTATGTTTGGTCAGCTTTAGTTTGGATGATTTTGATAGGCATCACTCAACTGTAATATTATTAAAAAATCTAATATCTGATTTTTTTATTTTTTAATAATTCAAATCACTCCATCACCTCCAACCAAGGCAGTAAAGCCACTAAGACACAAGGAGTTACTGGGTGTCAAATTAGAAAACAGAGCAAGAACAATAGAAATTGGCTAGAATGCACAGAGCACAATAGAAGTTTAGGTACCATAGCAAAGAACTCATCTGAACAATTACCATGAAAGTATTTTAAAAAATTGCTCATGGTGACAACTTCACATTGGTGGAAAAGTGACTGAAACCAAAATGCCATGTCAGGGCCAATAATATTGCTGATTTGTGTTTGGATAATAGATTCAATATCTTTAAACTATATCTGTAAAACTAAATAGAAACTTTAAAGACCATATTGGGGTTGCTGAGAGAGAGAGAGAGAGATAGATCTTGGTTTTTACCATTCTCCAGAGCCCACTTTAGGCATTAGCATATCTGTGATATACTAACATGATATAAGGAAGGGCTAGAATAATGCAAAGAAATTCCAAAATTGTGTTGAAATAATTAATTTATATATTCTTTTGCTCAGGTTATCTATTGAGCACCTTTTTTTAACCAAAATTTTGCTGACCTTAAAATACGTAAATATTTTTGAATTTTTGCTTAAATGTTTTGAATTTTTGCCTTTTGATAGGAGTCATTGAATTTTATTATTACAGTGGACTTTTACTTAAAAATAATCTAACTTGTGAATAATTATATATTCATTTCTATAAATACGCAGTTGTTGATATACATTTTTTTTTTTTAATATCCCTTCAGAAATCCCACTCGTCTGGTGAAGATGATCTGGAAGGTTCTGAGAAAGAGGAGCAATTAGAAGGTAAGGATTTTGATTTACTTAATTTAATTTTAATTTGCTGACTTATCTTAAAAAATATTTCATTTATGATCTTGCTGGAATGAATGTTCAGATAACTGATCAGTTTACATTCATGTTGGGACCCTCCATTTTTAAAATAGGTTGATGTGCAGTGTGAATATGCTGTCATCTGTTTTATGTGAGAATATTCCATAGTAAGCTGTTGAACCTTAGTCAATCCAGATAATTTATAGTATCATTTTAGATGATATTAGGTATTAAAATATTTGGTAATTGTTAGAAATGTGAGTTACACTTGTATTCATAAACCTGGATCATTATAAAAGTTTAAAACAAAAAGGATGAAAATAACATTTGTCTATATTTCTGTGGATGTGCGTTGTGGTGCAGTAGATATTGGCATGGAACAAGAAATCAGGGAGCTGAGTTTGAATTCCAGTTGAATTCATTGCATTCACTTATGCGCAAATACCCTTGGGTAAGGTATTAATCTGTCTCTTCCTTCCAGTTATGGGTTAAATAACAGGACAGATTGGGTTCTATAGCCTTGGCTGGCAACAAGTTTACTGCAGAAAGCAATGGCAACCTACTGCGAGATAATCTTCTGCTCAGTCAGTCATGTCTCTATTGAGACATGATCGCCCAAGCATGTTTAACATATGGCACTTAACTGACTCTATTTCTGAGATGAGGTAGTGTTTACATTGTTTACATTATTTGGACTATTATCCTCATCTTTGTTGCCATTTGTACAATGTTTCAGCCGTTGGTAGTCATGAGTTATCTCCCTCTAACCGGATTCTCTAAGCCTGGTATTGACCTCACCACTCTTTGGGTCAAGTCACTGTAACTAACCAATGTCTATATCCTGGGCCATATGTCCTTAAGGACAAAAACAACTGAATTTCTGGGACTTATAAACCTAATGTTCAGTAACCATTTTTTTTTTTTTTACCAGAGTTCATATTGACTACCAAAAGAGGCTTCATGCAAGAAATGAGAATGATATACCCCAGTTATTGTAATAAAGGGTTTGGTTTGAAATTCCTAGCACCTGAAGAAGGCTGGAGCATGCAGTGGCCAAAATTTCATACAAATGGCAACAAAGATGAGGACAATAGTTTGAATAGTGTAAATAGCATTGTTCACTCCTACTGTATATCATCTATATCCACATGGTCTAGTGGATACAGGTGATATATATGTTGGTTAGTTCCAATGACATGACCCAAAGAGTTGTGAGTTCAATACCTGGTGACAGCAGTGGTGAACAAATGACTTGAAGAGTTGAGTTAAAGGGAGAAAACTACATGGATCCGGAAGTAGCATTGCATATGGAATGAGAATATATACCCCAGTGATCGAAATAAAGGGTTTAATTCAAAATTCCTCGCACCTGAAGAAGGCCAGAGTGGGTTTTGGAAAATGGAAATAAAGCAAGGTGTACCGTTTAAAAAAAAAAGTTAGATTTAAAACCAAAACAGTTTTATTAAAATAAAGTTTTTCATGAAATTAGGGATGACTAAATTTGGTGGTTTATGTACCTAGAAAAGGAATAATAAATTCTTTGATAAGTAACTTATTTTTTCTAAAATAAGGTTCAATGGTAGTTGTGAGAAAAAGATGAAGTTTGCAATTAATATCAGTCAAAAACATGAGATATCACAAGAAAAATTTCAGCATTTACAAAACAGTGCAAATTACAAATAAGAAAGTACAGTAAAAGGGTTTCAGTGAGGTTGAGCCCAGTGAAAAGAGTATATTTACCTTGAAGGTATAAAGTGTGAAGGTTCTTAATAGTTTTTGTGATTTGATGTGAGTTGTCAAAGTTTGATAGAATCCATTCATACTTCAAAGTAGAAATGATTTTCTAAGCACAGCTTAGATGTAGCACAAGGCTGAAGGTATGGGGCACTCAGTGAGAATCAAACTTGCTACTCAATTGTAATGATTCTAGTGAGACTAGCTTGCTAACCATTACACCATGTCGAGAGAGTGTTGTTTTGAAAACAGTACTCATTCTTTGTCATGGAAAGAACTGTTTTGTTGCAACAGTCGGGGTGAAAATAAGACTTAATTCTGTTGTGAAAATAACAATTTGGTTGTCAAGACTTCATTGAGAATTGGGTTTTCGCAGCCATTTAGTCAGGTTTTCAGATGTTTTTAGGTGTTGCATTTCTCACTTCCTGATATTGCATCACAATCCTTGGCAGTCATGTCTACAACACCCCACTGCATTATGTTTCCAACTTGTTGATGGCTGTATTGTAGGTGTTTATAGCTCCAATAAATCAGCTCCAATTTATCAAAAAAAAAAAAAAAATTAGCAGTCAACACAAGCATATTCAGATGGAGGAGACATTAGTTAAAAAAATCACATTTATCAAAACAGTTTATTGTAGTAGAAAGAACACTTCTGTTTTCTTCCCCTTTCTTTCACTCGAGTTCTGTCAACTGCTCTTAAGTTTCTGTAAATTATTTTATTCCATCTTTTCTCCCAAACTATTAAGAGCCAAAATTTACTCAGTGAAAAACAATTTTTAACAGTAAATTTTCGTTTTAAGTACCGACAGCTTTTCCCCTTCAAATTTATTCAAAATAGTGCAAATGTATATGCTGAACTCAAATCAACTGTTAGTTATTGAAGAAACTTAACTTTTTTTTATCTAAATTTCCATAAAAAAAAAAACGAACTATATCTTGCACTTTTTCTCTCCCGTAACTCTCATGAAGTCATGTAATTAACTGCAGAATGACGTACTGCGTATGCAACGAATTTTGGCAGATTTTTGGTCGATTTTTCTTCATTCACTGATACTTCCGGCGATGTACTTCCGGTAATGAAAGTAATGCACTATTGTATTTCCACGCTTATTACTTTCATAACAGGAAGTACATCAGCGGAAATTTCAGTAAAGGAAGAAAATCGACCAAAAATTGACAGAAAATTGCTGCCTACATAGAACGTCATTCTGCAGTTAATTACATGACTTTGTGAGAGTTAAGGGAGAGAAAAAGTGTGAGATATAGTTCGTTTTTTTTTTATGGACTTTCAAAGTAAAAAGGTAAGTTTCTTCAATAAGTAATTGTTGATTTGAGTTCAGCATATACATTTGCACACAAATAATGCTATTTTGGATAAATTTGAAGGGGGGAAAAGCCGTCGGTACCTAAAACGAAAATTTACCTTTTTAACAATATAAAAGAAAAGTTAAAAAACTCGTAAATCTGAAACTTAATGTATTTAAATTTTATGTATCATTAAAGAAATGTTTGTTTTCATCTCGGGCAGATATAGGCATAGTTTTTTTGTTTTTTTTTAACCTGAGTAGACAGTAATATATGTCATATTGTACGTCCTACTTATTGTAAACGATCACATTTGATAATTAGCATTTATAGCAGCAGATTTTTCAATTGGAGTAGATAGATCTATCACCCGGTTCACACTCCACCCACGTCTATTGAACAGGTTAAGAGGCTCATCTCTTGTTCCCTGTTTAGGATGTGGTTTCCGGCTTTCTCTTTTCTAATCTTTTTCACTATTACGTAGCCCCCTGCATATCAGTGGCGTTACTGCCTTGCTTGGGGGTGATACGATTAAAAAAAAAAAAAAAAAAAGAAATTCTGCATTCACTCCAGTCATCTCATGTTTCTAATAGAT
The DNA here is from genome assembly GCA_037127315.1 of Ascarosepion bandense. Classification (NCBI taxonomy): domain Eukaryota; kingdom Metazoa; phylum Mollusca; class Cephalopoda; order Sepiida; family Sepiidae; genus Ascarosepion; species Ascarosepion bandense. The sequence continues at coordinate 1,352,150 of JBBBDQ010001357.1, forward strand.
AAAAAGCATTGGATCTAATAATGAGTCATGGTTGGATAGTATAAAATTTGATAGATTCTGATTCAGTATGAGATAGAAATTATAAGGAAGAATTAAGATACTTTTTCATGTTACATTTTGTATTGGAAATTTTTTTTTTTATCAAATTACAAAGAAACACCAGAGAAAGCAATGACATTCTCTAATTGGAAATAACTTTTAAAATTGAAAGTAGCTGAAAGTATTTAGACAAGGAATATCAAGAAATGCATGTATACTCTAGAACGATCAAGAAAACAAGAAAAATTAACTAAAAATAGATTTGTAGAGATGTGCTAAAAACTCAGAAACTTTGGAATAAGTGAACAGAATCAAAGGTATAAGTAAATAAATATATGGCTGTATCCAAGGATACCTGTCTGCCAGGGACCCTAGCTAATCTCTGTTGCAGACGTCTGCTCAGGCACATTGTTCTTCTTTTGATTGGCCAAAATTCTTTTTATTTTCCAGTGTTCCTTTTTTCTTTATTCTTTTTATTTTTTTTCAATAGTGATGCGTGAAGACTCTTATCATATTTTTACATTTGGTCTTACCATAGATTTTAGTATAATTTTTTTCTTACAGAAAAGTTCCAGATGTTTCATTGAATTGTATTTCTTGGTAATGGAGATTGTGCTTTTGTTGAGATAAAATAACTTTTTGTATGATCACTGACAAAGTGTTACAGAAATTTTTTTTCCAAATTGTCTTATATATTTCCCATGCAAATCAGATTCTCATTCAACTTTACATACACACACACACACATATGTATATTCTTGTTTTCATATTTTTTTTTTTACATTTTGATATGGTAATTCTTCGACCGACAACGAGTAAAATAGTGAAAGGCAGGAGAGTTTAAGACAAATATAAACTAAACAAATAAACAGCTCATTTAAATAAAATAAAAAATGAGTTATCGCCCCTTGAATAGTTGAAGTTAACTCCCTTTGTTTCTATGAAAATTTCAGCCGAACAGAATTGCTAATTGTAGTTGTATAATATTCTTGGAAGGAGCCGGAAATACTTTGCAGTATATATTTCAAAATTGTAAAATATAAAGAAACAAAAAAAAAAAAAAAAAATAATGTAAATTTTTAGTAAAACAGTATTTTTAAAATATTAAAAAAATAATTTAAATTTCCTCAAAGCTATCAAATTCTGAGAGAAAAGTTAAACTTAATTTTTAAAATTAATTTTAAGTCAAATATAGTTTTTAATAGAAGAGTTTCGAATTTTCTGTCATTTAATGGGCTCATGATATATTGCTGATGTAAGTAAAAAAAATTAGTTATACCAGCCTAATTCTTCATTTTAATTCATGAAAATTAGACAAAAATTTAGGGCTTTTTACTTGTAAAAATAAGATTAAAAATGAAAAACTGAAGAAAAAAAAAGTAGAGGGATAAGAAAGCTAGTGAAAAATGATATCCTGGTTGTAAAAAGACCTTGAGATATTTAGGCTTGTAGAGAAGAGTTGGGGAAAAAAAAAAGAAAAGAATATGACTGAAAAGTAGGAGATAGGAAAGCTAAATAGAGAGAATGATTTGCTGGTTGTATAAAGATATTTATATGATGAAGAATGAAAAAATTGTGATATATTAAAACTTGTGGTGAGATTGAGCCAAAAAAAAAAAAAAACAGAATTCCTTTGGTAATATTTGTACCTTCTTTATTTCTTCTTGGCAAAGGAAATTAATCCATCTTTTTATTTGTTTGTTCACCTTTTAATCCATGTAAATCGTGGTTTGTTTTATTAATTGTAGAAATGTGCAGCATCAACTACAATCAGTTTTCACTGAATTGTGACTAAGATGCTGATATTAATGATTTCAACATATGAAAAGTACAAGTCAAAAAAGCAATAATGGTGCACAAGGCTTCATCTAGTCAAAATACAAATTATTATTAGCAATGTTATTAACTGTCAATGAAGCAACAGAAATGCTACAAAAAAATAATTGTCAAACTGTATTAATGGTCGCCTAAACTTTATCTAATGAAAAACTCTTAATATCCCGAATCATGTAAATGAAACAACTGGATATATTATTAGTTAATAATTGCTTACAATGCTTTAGATGCCAAAAGTAATTCAAGCTAACATCTATATATTTGTTTGATCTTTCTTCTTTCAATCCATACAGTCAAACAAAGCCTGAAATAATGCTTTTAAACACACATTTACTAAGTTTTCAAAGAATTTGTATCTGCTCTGTTATGCATCATAAATAAATGTAAACAAAGACAATTTTATAAACTAAAAATTTGTCGGAGTTAATCCATTTCTTAACATTTTGTGTGTGTGTGTGTGTGTATATATATATATATATATATATATATATATATATATATATATAAATTAGAGAAAATTTTCAAAATTCAAAGTTGTTGAATGTACATTTCGACATAGGATCTCTAATAGAGATTCTATGTTATGTCAGCGACATTGTTTTGTTCCAAATGGCAAAGGCCCTGGGGTAAAGTGTGGAAGGGGCCAGGTTAACAATGGTCACAACATAGAACAGGATAGAGCTGGTAGTGGCAGGGTTACAGGGTGTTGAAACGGTATATTTAGGAAGGGGAGGAATAGATTTAAATGTAATATCTTAAAATTTTTTAATTAAGTGTATCCATTACAGGAAGTCATGAATTTAAAGTTATTAAAGAAATATATATATATATATATATATATATATATATATATATAGGGATTTGGTAAAGGAGTTCATATTTTATAAAGATAGACAACGAAAGGAATTAAATTACTTTTTTAAGGTTAAGATTTTGAGCTGTTTGAAGAGGTGTATTTAGGCGGGAAGGAATGGGTTTCAATATAAGATTTAAAATTTTTTTTTTAAAAGAAAATAACTTAAATCCACAGATAAAATGGAAGCTCATAGGCAAGGCAAGGACCCCTAATAGCTTAAGAGACAGATGTTATCTATGTTTGACTGAAAAATGAAAATTTTGAAATTTATATCCCAGAATATACTCCTAAATAAAGGGAGGGCAATTATTAGTATGTGTCATCATAGAAATAAGTATAAATTACAATAAGTATCCTATTCTTCCAATTAGTCACAATAAGGGTTTTTTTTATTTTTGCTAAGCAGTTAATTCCCCGCTACCTACCACTACTAAATTAAGGATCAATCTACATTCTTCCACTACCAAAGAAGAAATTACTACTAAAATTCTGCTAGCTTAACCCTATAAAAACCAATATCTCCCAACCCCTTCCTTTACTAGAGCAAAGATCTGGGCTTAGAATTTTTCCTCATTCTTTGTTTGTATGGGGCTGAGAATGCATGTCTTAAAATGGCATGTTGAAAATGGCTATTTCCTCTCTAAGTTTTATCTGAATTTACAGATAAATATATATGTAGTCATCCATAGACAGATCTGTTTCGCTGTATCACAGCTCATCAGTACGGTTAGACAGCTGATTGCTTTTTATCCAGCATTGAAACCCGACCGAATTGGCGTCAGTTGGCGATTCTACCTCTGAGCTACGGGCGCTCGGTAGAAGGAGGCAGACTTTTTAGTGTGTATATTATCATTATACACACCCAATAGCCGAGAGTGTTCTAATTTATTGCTGACTGAATGAAGCGTAGATTCCAGAGTCGCTACTGTTTTTCAAAATCTACCATTCTTCCAGAGTGCTCAATCACGGTGTGAGGAATGTAAATTTCGTAAATTATCTCCATGCATTTTTGATAACTAATTTTTAAATTAAATTTTTAAAACAAAAAACGTTTTCTGAAAACTTATTTTAGCTTTAATTGAAAGCTAAACAATTAAATTTAGTATTTTGAGTAAGAAAAATATTCTGGTGTATTTCAAAGAGAAATTATAATTGGAATGTAAAATAAAAAAATATTTTTAATGTTTTAATTTTTCGGCAATTTTTTAGCAATCGACACTATTGTAAAAAAAAAAAGAAAGTCAATTCTTAGTTTTAAACATTTTGCAAAAACAAAATATACATCTGCGATACATTATTTTAAAAGAATTAGCAAATTAAATGTTAATTTGATTTATACAAGTATTACTTATTTATAGCATGAAATTTAGAATAAAACTATTTCTTAAACACAGGGTTGACCTTTCTGACCTTTCCTCTGTATTTGAAATGTGATGTCAGCTCGACAGATGTGAGATAAGTGTATGGTGATCCCAAGTGCACAAATTTTTTTCCTGCAAGAAGAAACTGTGTAATTTAATGTACAAAAAAAAACTCCAAACACACAAAAAGAAATTATTTTAAAAATATGAAGGTGCGACGATTTGTATTAAACTTTTCAATTTTCAATTAGTAAATATAATCTTCATTTAATAACTTAATAATTTAACTCCAATAAATCTTTGAATGATTTTAAAAATATTTTTGAAACTTTATAAATTATTATAATTAGAAACAAATGAAAACAGCTCTTAAAATTTCATTATTAATTGAAAATTTTTTTCTTCAGACAATAATGTCCTTAATATATATCATTTATTATAGTCATTAATAATTTCATTTTTTATTTTACTTTTGGGAGCAAATTTTTGGAAATAAAGACAAAATGTTTCAAATAAGTAAAAGATGATTTCCAATCCCTAATGAGTCCGGCATTTAACTATTAAAACCAATTTTCCAAACAAAATTGAATTTTTTCAAATTTTATGAATTTACATCGTGCGAGGTAAAAGATGTTAAAAAAATATATTTTTACCAAGATTTTTTAAAAACAATAATTTCAAAAATAATTTCACTCATTTGTAAATAAGTCCTGAAAGGTTCATTAAAATCTGACAATTATTTGAGATTTGCAAGAATTTTTGAGAAATACTGAGTTATGCAATATTACATTGTCCATTGTAAATTCTTGTAATGATATAATTACCTGCTAATTAAAATTAAAACAATATTTTTTACCAAAATTTTGAATGAATTAAAAAGATTAAAAAATTTAAAAAATAATTAACAGATATTTTGATATTTCCTCTTAATAATAATAAACATTTTGATGGAAAAAGTTTGTTTTTATTAAGTTTGAGGTCTTTTTTCTTCATACTATGCTTTTTTCTTCATACTATGCTTTTTTCTTCATACTATGCTTTTTCTTCATACTATGCTTTTTTCTTCATACTATGCTTTTTTCTTCATACTATGCTTTTTTCTTCATACTATGCTTTTTTCTTCATACTATGCTTCTTTCTTCATACTATGCTTTTTCTTCATACTATGCTTTTTTCTTCATACTATGCTTTTTTCTTCATACTATGCTTTTTTCTTCATACTATGCTTTTTTCTTCATACTATGCTTTTTTCTTCATACTATGCTTTTTTCTTCATACTATGCTTTTTTCTTCATACTATGCTTTTTTCTTCATACTATGCTTTTTTCTTCATACTATGCTTTTTTCTTCATACTATGTTTTTTTCTTCATACTATGCTTTTTTCTTCATACTATGCTTTTTTCTTCATACTATGCTGTTTTTTCAGCGATTTAGTGGAGATACCCCTCCCTCCATTTCTCTCTCTCTTTCTTTCTCTCTCTCTCTCTTTCTCTATATATATATATTCTAAACATCATATACAGAGACATTAACATAAAATCATCTTTAATAGTGGATGTCTCTATGTTAACATCCATGTAACCTCTCCCATCTGAGCCAAAAGCTTAGAACCAGCATAATAAAAAATTATCTAAATGTTGGACAATTTTTGTTTTTAGTTTCACCTGAAATTAAAACCAAAATACAATGTTTAGAATGGCTCATGATTAAACATAATAAACATTCATTGTCTGTTATATTTAATAATATATATTTACAAAATTATCTGCTGCCTCGATAATCTATATATATATATATATATATATATATATAAATAAATAACTGTAAGAACAGATAGATTAAAGCTCACAGTTCATGCATTTACTTTTAAAAAAGAGTGCGCAATACAAAGTAGAGATTAATATTGTAATTTTGTTATTACAATGGTTTATAAAAGAATTATATCACTACTCAAAACTTTTCATGTTTCAGAACTATATTGTTCTTCCTCGGTGATATTTTACATTTGATATTTTAATATTTAAATTTTTAAGACTCTTGATTTACGCCCCTTTGATTTCTTCTCCCTGCATTTTATTTTTTGAAATTTTTTGAAATTTTAATTTTAAATTTTCATCCTCATGTAACCGTAGAATATTTAAATTTTTAATCTTTTTATTAAAAAAAGCAGTAATTTGGCTCATTCAGATTTAATTTCCATGAACATAGAGTGAACTTAAATTCAAATTTATTAAAGCGTCAGTTTGAAATATACACCTGATGATTGCATAACGCATGAAACTCTGAGTTGTGCCATAGACATGTGTGTATGTGTGTGTATATATAATACAGCTCTGTTCATACATTGAACACTGTTTTATTAACATCTGAATAATAATACTACATACACCCTTCTCATCTGTATATTTATTAATTTCCATCAGTGTATGCGTGTTACATATAAAGGGAAATAATTCTTTAAAATATCAGGAGTTATCTTTCTTGTTCGATAAGTCGGAGGTATGTGGAAAACACAGCATAACCTATTTCCCAGAACTTAACCAAACCTCAGATTAAAATAATTAAAAAAAAATCTATTGAAATTTTCGTTACACATAATGAAGGTTTTCAAATTAGTATTAAAAAAATTATTTTTACTTTTAATAAATTTTTCCCATTTATTTATTTCATTGCAATGACACAGAGATCACAGGCACATTGCCTTTACTATTATCAATGTTAGGATTCACAAGTTGTTTCTTTCTTGCATGTATAATTTGTGGCTCTTTTGAAACTTGCAATTCTTTTTAAAAATAAATGAAAATGCTGAGTGAATAGGTTATTGAAATTTTTTGTCAATTTGGTAAACACTTTCTGCCTTCAGTAATGGCTTTCATGTGCTAATGCTATCAATGATCTTCGCCTTAATCCACAGATGAAACATGGTGTCAGAAGTGGGGTCAAAAGTTCCAAAAATATTATAAAAATAGTTAATTTAAAAAAAAAAAATGTATTTAGTATAGAAACCAGATAGCCTCAATTTCACATAAACAAGAGCATGGCCAATATGGTAATAGAAATTTTAAAATTACAGTCTCCTGCAAATTGAATAAAAACACAAGTGAAAGTACATTATTGTGCATCATGGGAAGTGAAGCAAAGAAAATATTCAGCTTCTTTTTTTATCCAAGAAGAAAGATGAGAAAAATTTCAGATCAGCAATAGAAAAATTCAACAAGTATTTCATACCTAAAAGAAATATAACAATATTTGTAATAAGTATATGTGGGATTCCACTAGGGAACACAAAGTATGTGAGAAACAACAAAGATATATATGAGAGCACGATATGACTTGGCAGAACATTGTGCATTTGCAAATAAAGAGAAAGAAATAGGGGATAAATTTGTAACTGTCCAGCTAATAGGAATGAAAAACTTAAACCTACATCAATACTTGATTGATCATGGCAGAAAGTAGGAACAGATATATTGAAACATGAAGGAAAAATTTTACCTAGTAATGATTATTTTTTTTGGTTTCATTGAAATTATTTACATAAATCAGTTAACCAGCTTTAATATAATCAACAAAAAAAAAAATTTTCAATAAATTTTTTTTTTTTTTTTTAATCGTATCACCTCGAGCAAGGTGGTAATGCCACTGATGTGCAGGGGGCTATGTAATAGTGAAAACATTGGAAAAGAGAAAGCCGGAAACCACATCGTAAACAGGGAACAAGGGATGAGCCTCTTAACCTGTTCAATAGGTGTGGGTGGAGTGTGAACCGGGCGATAGATAGATCTATCTACTCCAATTAAAAAAAAAACAAAAAAAAAACATGGTGGTGCATTATTAAGTTTTTAACTTAAAGTCCAGTCAAGAGATTTCTGCTAAAATCAAAAAATAAAAATTAGAGAAAACCAATTAAACATGAAAAGCTTAAAATTTAAAATTAGGCAGAAGAAAAAAAAAAGACTTTAAGAATATTTCAAACAAAACAGATTCCCAACTCGACATGAGGGTCTTTAAATTTTGGTCACATGAAAATGGCCAGTGAGAGACCCAAGATAGAAGCATGGGAGTCAAATTACGGCTGGCAAAGAGGGCGAAAGTAGACAGACTAATATACAGCTGACGAAAGAGAAAGAAACTAGCAATGCGCCAGTCAAGAGATTTCTGCTAAAAAAAAAAACAAAAATTAGAGAAAACCAATTAATGAATATGCTATTCATAATATGTTGATAAGCAATAATGGTGGACAATATAAAATGTGACAGTTTTAAACAACTTGCAGAACAATATGGATTTTACAAATTGTTAAACAAGTAGTCCACATTTCTCACAAGCTAAATGAGAGGTAGAATCAGTATTTAAAATAGCCAAGAGAATATTAAAACAACCAGATGTATGAATTTAATTTTTAGCATATTATTATTAGCATTCTACAAATTCTTTCACGGCTTCTGCTCTGATGAGCTTAGCACCCTGGTGTCCCCTCTGCATGAATTTACTCAAGCTACTAGACTAGGTCCAGCTATTTTACAGTGAAACCAATCAAATGTAACCGCAAATTCTACTCTATCAGCTTTTCTCACACTTCTCACCTGTGGAATTCCTTTCTGTATACTTGCTGCCCTGACAGCTACAATCTCCAAGGATTTAAATGCAATGTTAATTGCCATCTCTTATCTCCTTGACACGTATCCTTTCCGTGACAACCCTTGTATCATGTTCTTCACCCTTTCCACTCTACTCTCATGCAGCTCTCTTCACACCAGTGTTGTCAGCCTTCTCTTATCCATTCTCTGACCCCCCCCCCCCCGAAGTATTAGAAGACATTATGCTTACCGAAATTACAAATTGATGATCTAGTAAAAATAAGGATCAGAATAATTGGGCGGATTCTGGAATTGTTACTTTGGGAGACAAAAAAATAACAGGACATATAAAATCAAAACTGAGAAATGGCAAAATCAAAGAAATAGAAAATTTGTCAATAAGAAAAATATTCTTTTCCATGACAAAGCATGGCCCTATACATCCCAAATAACAAGAGCAACTATTTGGGAATTCAGTTGGTCTGATCTACACCATCCACCATAGTCATCTGATGTTGTACCAATTGATTATTGATAAAAAACTATTCAATGAGGAAAACTTCCTCAAATCAAAACCACATCCAAGAGTTTGTTGAAAATTTTTGCTTCAAAACCTTTGGAATTTCACTGAAAGAGTTGCCTTATAAGTGACAAGACATTTCCAATGAGAGTAAATATATAATTGAGGAGTCTTTAATTGTACTTTATTTTTTTAAAGAATTCAGTTGATAAACAGAGGAAATTATTGGTACCCTGTACATACTTTTTGGTTTGGGGTCATCTTATTCTGTACATATTTTTGGTTAGGAGCCATGGTATACGAATAAAGAAAATATCTAGGACTTTAAATATATTTATTCAAAAGTTATTCACATAAAATAACTAAACATAATGCCCAAAGTGGGTCTTGGCTATGAATTAAAGCTAAATCCAACAGAGTTTTGACTAGGGGACAGAACTAGGGTACCCCAAATCATGGTTAACTACTAGTTATCTTTGGCTAAGATCTTGCACTTGTTTGCCCCACTTACTATGATTACATTTTTTTCTTGCACAATAGACACATGGGGAGAATATATATATATATATATATATATATATATATATATATATATATATATATATTTTTTTTTATTGTTGATTAACTGATCAGTCTGAAGAATAGGATACAAGAGTATCATTGGATAGTCAGTTTTTATGAGCGTGTGTATTAGTGTGTGAAATGAAAGATTGTTACTTACTACTTCTAGTTGAGAGTGTTGCTGGATTTCTTTAGAAAATGGTCATTCTTTTTTTTCTTATGAAAGTGTGGCGAAGAGGCTAGTGAACTGGAACTTGTCCATGATTGGACTATAAAGAAGTTGCAGTGTGTTAGGAAACCTTTATACCATGAGAAAAGTTGTAGCTGATAGCTGGCTCACAAGCTGATATTCAATCTTGATCTAATGAGTCACTGTGAAAAAAATGGGTTATGATGTAAGACCCCAAGCCCTAAACAATCAGTCAGTTAAGTGCCATACGTGAAACACGTTTGGGCGATCATGTCTCGAAAGAGACATGACTGACTGGGCAGAAGATTATCCTGCAGTAAGTTGCCATTGCTTTTTGTGGTAGACTGGTTGCCAGCCAAGGCAATAGAACCCAATCTGTCCTGTTATTTAACCCATAACTGGAAGGAAGAGACGGATTAATACCTTTCCCAAGGGTATTTGCGCATAAACAATACTCAGCTGGAAAAAAAACCCACTGATGATGTGTACCAAGTGATTAAACAAATGTTTCATGAAAAGGAAAAATAATAAAAGCAAAACACAAAATACCCAAATATGCTTCTAAATCTTTAATTTACAATATTCTTTAGTTAAAGTTTTGAGGTTGTGTTGCATTACATGTAGACAGTTTCATACAAAAGCCATTTAATTTTAAGAATGTTGTTGTGTTAATTTTTCAGATAGCGCTGACCCCTCTCAAGAAGCTGCTCTGGTCAAGACTCCGGCCGTTGAACTGACTGGTCACATGTGTGTTGTCATTGCAGCTGATTGGATGACTGGAGGGGAACAGGTGATCTCAGCCTCCTGGGATAGGACTGCCATACTGTATGATTCAGAATCAGGAGTACAGGTCAGCACGCTTACAGGTAAGTAACTTTTTATGGTGAAACACACCTATTCCTCAGATAATGGACTCTTCCTCCTATGTTAATAAGAGTTAACAGGAAGTTAACTCGAGAAGTTCATAGCAGTTCTTTTTTGACTTGCGTGTTCATTTCCGACTTACCTGACCTTGGTTTGGCGAGTGTCTGACTTTTGTTGGAATCAAAAAAAAACACAAACTTTAATCACTTATTTGAAATTACTTCATTTTAAAAAGAAAGGACCTTTTTGTATAGATAAGTTTATTTTTATTTTCTTTATTTTCTTTTTCGTTTATTTATTTTGATCTTTTCCTTTTATTCTTCTAGCTTTTTTGTTGTTTATTTTCGTATTTTTGGCGGCCATATTTGTTTTTATTTAGGTCGGCCGTTTTGAATTTATTTTTTGTTTCTTTTTCGTTTTTTTCAGTATCTGTTTGGCCTTAAGGGCCATATTTATATTTTTTTAATAGTAACTGTCCATTTTGACCAAGAATCTGAAAAATTAGCTGATTTTTATTTTTCTTCCACAGTAACTTTTCTTTTTTTCAGCCCCTCCCCAGTTTTTCTTTTGCGGAAGTCGCTGTTAGGAGACTTTTCGCTTTCTTTTTGTTTGTTTGTTTTTGTATTTTTTTTTTGCATTTAATTTAATTGTACATTTGTAAAGTTTAATCGTTGTCTTTTTTTGTTAATTCTTTTTGTAAAGTGTAGTTTAACCGCTTAAATTTAATTTTAGCCCCTCCCCCTATTTTCCTTGTCGGGAGTAGCCGTTTAGGCTACCCTTGGTTTTTCTGTTTGTTTTATTTTTTTCCCTTGTGTAATTGTAATTTGTTTAGTTTATTGTATAAATTTGTTTAACTGATAGTTTATTAAACCTCTCACGAGGCTGTTTCTTGCCTTTTAAGGCAATTTTTTCTTGAAGTTTATTTGTGGCCGTTAAAGGCTAGTTTTTAATTTACCAGTTTTTGTAATTTTTGCTTGCCGTCATTGGCTGATTTGTTATTATTTTCTTAAATCCTTCGGGGCTTATTCTTGTGGTAAAACCGTTATCTTGTCCTTAAAAGTTTACTTTGTGAATTTTTTTTCCATTTTGCTCCCGCTTTCTCCCACCCCTCCCATACTTTTAAATAGTTTGGAAAAAAAACAAAAAAAAACAACTGAGCTGAGTTTAAAATTTCAAAATGGCCGACAGTAGTCGGTCTATAAAGAAAAAACTCTCATTCGACCCCCCTTGGAAGAAACCTCCAGATAAAAATGATGAGACGTTTCCTCCCCTTCCTACAAAAGAGAAGGATGAAAAACTTATACCGACCAAATCAAAGATGGCCGATAATGGTCAATCAAATGAAGATGAAAATGATAAAGAAAAAAAGGTAAACAAGACAACGAAAGATGATGAGGCCGGGGAATCGCCCTGTGGCTGGAAGTCCCCTCCGAAATGCACGATCAATCTGGCAGAGTTCTTGGAGAGAGCTAAGAGCTACGCACACCTTGTCGTAGAAGGTGGGCTCTTGGAGGATCCCCAAGAATTAAAGAAGATTGGAAAAAGAATAGTGTCAGTCTTCGTGGTGGACAAGCGTACGCGCAAAATTTGTCGCAGCACGAAAGACGCAGTGATCCAAACACTGAGGTCAAAGGAGGTAAAGCCCTTAAGGATAGTGAAAGGTGCGGGCTTCTTCATGTGGGACGTGCTGCTACCCACACCAGAGGATTGCCTGAAAATAGCCAGAGAAGACCTAATAACGGATGATTACATCTTCCGCACAGAGTACGAAGGCAAAAGAAGGACCAGGGTAGCAGTATATGAGGTTCCTCCTCAGGTCATCGGGGAGCATCTTGCTGCGTACTTTTCGCAGTTCGGCGAAATTTTAGATGCCTCCTGCGAGGACCTGACCGGGGGATGGTCTTTTGATTTAATGATCGACCGCCACGCCTTCCAGACCATCCCCAACTGTCTTGACGTAGGGGGCCTGAGCTTGCCGGTAATCGTGGCCGGCCGCAAGCCAAAATGCTGGAGGTGTGGGGAGACTGGTCACCTCTCCTCCTCCTGCCCAGAGAAGAAGGCCTCTGGAAGCCAGGCTCCAAAAGACCAAAATCCCCCTCTGGCCGCTTCTGTTACATCTGTCTCGCCTGTAGTGGGCATGCCAACATCCAGGACCGGTGAGCTAGTTCCCCCGGTTGGGAATAAAAAAGTTCCCTCACCCCCCGGAAAACCTTCGCCAACTGCTAGTGCAGCCATGGAGAAGGAAAAGGGGGAGTGGCTGGTTGTTGGTAGGGCCAGGGGGAAGCGCCAAGCTGCGGAACCTCGGTCCCCGGAAACTCCTAAGACCATAGGCACAAACAGCCCCACTCCCTCCACCAGCAAGAAGGGCGATGCCTCGGCCTGGTCGGCCCCTAAATTGGAAGACCTCAGGAGGGCTTACGACCCAGGGTATGAAAAATTCCAAAAAATAAAACAGCTAAAGCATATGCTGGAGAAGCGCCCATTTCGTCCCTCAGAGGACCAAAAAAAACAGCTGGCACATCGTCCACCCTGCCCATCGGCCTCTGCCCCATCCTCTCCCGATAAAAAGAAAATCGAAAAGAAAGTCAAGTCAGCTCAGCCCTCGCCCAGAAAAACCACCCCTCTTAGTAGGGAACCCAGCCCTTTCCGTATCCCCTCCCAACCATCTCCCAGTCCTTCCCCCAAGAAAAAATTACCTCCGCCGGCGAAGAGGCATAGGAGTCCCACCTTAGAAGACAGAGAGGCGAGGAAAAAATCAACCAAAGCGCCTCATTTATTGGGCAAGGATGTGTGCAAAATTTCCCATGCCCAAGAAGAAAGAGCCAAGAACTTTGGCAATAGAATAAGTAAGTTAAAAATTCTCCTTGCAATGAAGAAATGCAAGGAGAAAGACATTGAAATTCCCACCAACTTCCCAGAGGCGCAACGCCTGCTTACAGTGGTTCGATCTGGGACTGGGACAGCCAAAGTGTGGGACATGCTGTTGGAAGCAGAAAAAAATATAAAAATGTCTCCACCGATCGTCTGCAAGGAAGGGGAAGTCTTGGAGAAAGCCAAAGAATTCTGTGTAGGACGGGTCCCAATTTTGGTTCACCCCTCCCTGTACAGAGCTTTAAAACTAACATTCCCCTGGGATGTTGGTGGCCTCTCCCGTGACGGCTCTATTGACAAAGAGATGGGCAAAGGATCTATGGGAGAGGCTGTCGGCATCCTTTCCCCGTCCATGTTCTGTCCAGGACCCCAACTCTAATTATGCTTCACAATGGCTTTATGGTTAGCAAGTATGAATGCCCGGGGGCTGAGGTCTGAGTCTCGGAGGGTGAGACTCACTCATGATCTCCAGCGCCTCGGGGTTGATGTTTGTTGTCTACAGGAAACCCGGTTTTTAGCTGGCGACTATGGGGGCATTCTGTCTAGGGATTACGATCTCTATTCAGCATGTTTTGATGGTCGTTCTAGAGGAGTTTCTTGGCTAGTGAGCAAGTCATTGGGTGCGGCGTGTACGCTTGTCTTCGCGGATCCAGCGGGCAGGATTTGTGTGCTGGATATTACCATAAAGGAGAAGTCTTTTCGGCTCATTGGGGTTTATGCGCCCAATGTCCATAGGGAGCGTCCTGCTTTGTTTCGGCAGCTCGAGTCGTTCTTTGGAACATCGAGGCGGGTAATTTTAGCGGGGGATTGGAATGCCGTCCTTGACCCTGAGAAAGATCGGATAGGAGAAAGATCGGGTACTAACAACCCGGATGTGAAACCATTTCGGGAATTTCTCGACAGGAATGATCTTGTCGATAAATACCGAAATGAACACCCCCGGGAGGTAGTGTGGACTTGGACTAATAGGGGCAGCTCGGATTCGAAGGTACGCGCAAGCTACCTCGACCGAGTCCTAGTTAGGAGAGTCGACGTAGGGCTCTTAGGTTGTCCAAGTTTCCATTCCATAGTTTACACGGATCATAGGCTCGTCCGGGTTCGTGTAAACTTAGATAAGCCTAAGGTTAAGTTGGCTGGCTACTGGAAGTTGAACGCGTCATTATTTGATAGCCAAGATTTCCAGCACCAGCTTTTACTAACACTAAAGCGGGAACTGACGGGGGCTGTGGTTGGGAATAAGTGGTGGGACACACTTAAATCCAAAATTAGGTCGTTTGCTGCCGACTATAGCCGTCGGCTCACCTTAGCTAATTTAGCGGCGCAAACGACGTTAGAGAAAAAGTTGATCGGGCAGTTAAATCCCGTAATAGTGGGGACGTAGCCTTAGCTAGGGCCGAGCTGGCCTCCTTGCTTATCAAGAAGGATCAAGCTCTGGTAGTTAGGGCTAGGTTAAAAAGAATGTCTTCTGAGGCAACGAATATGGCCGCAGAATTGCGTGCAGAGGAAGCTAGGCAAGCAGCCAATCGGCATATCAAGGACATCACATTGCCGGATGGTCGTACCGTGACTACAGACGTGGGTATATGTGGAGCTTTTCGGGATTACTTCCAGGATCTTTTCACCAGGGAGCCCGGTCTGAGCTCTGCTCAGTTCGACACCTATTTGGCTGACTTTCCCCGCCTCTCGGCGGCTGAAGCGGCTAGGTGCGAGGGGCCCATAACAGAGTCGGAAATCTGGGATGCGCTGAAATTGGTTGGCCGGGACAAAACTCCAGGATTGGATGGTCTTCCCTACGAACTGTACTTGAGGCAGTCGTCCGTTCTTGTTCCTCTGCTGGCTCTTGTTTATAACAACTGGATGAAGCAGGGGTCTTTACCTCGACGCTTCACCAGGGGTGTAATCAAGTTACTTCGCAAGAGCAAGAGCGGTGGGGGTGGCATAGATAATTATCGGCCTTTAACGATGTTAAATACTGACTTAAAGATTTTTGCCAGGATCTTGGCCGGCCGTTTGCAGGCTGTCCTCTCTAGTCTGATTGGCCCCGAGCAGACTTGTGCTGTGAAGGGCAGGACTATTCAGGACAACCTTCATTTGGTACGCCTGATCATCGAGAAAACCGACACCGAAGCCGCGCTGATCAATTTGGATCAGTCCAAGGCATTCGATAGGGTTGACCATCGCTTCTTGGAATCTGTCCTTTCCGCCGCCGGTTTCGGGCCGTACTTTCGCTCCTGGATCCGACTGCTGTATGAGTCCCCCGGTGCGCTGGTGGAAGTGAATGGGGTAAGATCGAAGCCCTTCACATTATCTCGCTCCATTCGTCAAGGTTGTCCACTTTCGCCCTTGCTGTACGTTCTTGCGTTGGAACCTTTCCTTCGCAAGTTAAAGGCGAATCCGGTCCTTCGCGGAATTTCCCTACCTGGTGCTACCACCTCGGCCAGGTACTCCGCCTATGCTGACGACGTTTCGGTTTTTGTGTCGAGCAAAGCCGAGATTAACGAAGTCAGCAAAGAAATCAGATGCTATGAGACGGTGACAGGGGCCAAGATCAATCGCGATAAGTCTGTTGGCTTGCGATTGGGTGCGTGGAAGGGAGTTTCTCTTCCCGGACCTTTCCTCTGGACGGACGGGCCGATCAAGATTCTCGGCGTCTTTTTCGGTCCTGATCTCCAGTTGGAAATGAATTGGTCGGAGGTTCGAGAGAAGGCCGAGGGCGCAGTTCGTCTGTGGACTCGGAGGAATCTTTCCTTAAAGGGGAGGGCGGAAGTATGTGCCTCGCACATCTACCCGATTCTCCTTTACCGACTTTCCGTACTTCCTCTCCCGTGTGCCATTCGTTTGGGACTAATACAGCTCTTGTTCTCCTTCCTTTGGGGAGAAGGCAAGTCTCCCAAGGTGCGTCGCGAGATCTGTCACCTTCATCCTTCTGAGGGCGGTCTGGGCATGCCTAGCGTTGAGATCCGTCAACACACGCTTCGCATTAGATTCCTGGATCGAATGTGTATGCTGGCGGATGAGAACAGCGGCCTCGTTCAAGAGGACGTCCATAAAAACTTTCCATCCTTGAGAAGTGTGCATTTGTCGGAGGAGGAGGCCGGCCGTACTCCTCGTGGCGAATGCTCCTTCTATAAAGAATGTCGTTTGGCTCTCCAGTTTCTCTTACGGGCTACGGATGGCCTCTCCAACGCCCAAGCGTTGTCTCTTAGGGCATTATATCGGGTGTTAGTTAGGGGGGCCGTTCAAGATGAACTAATTGGCGAGCTCGGGCTTACGAAGCAGGAGGCTCGCTCCATATGGCCTTGGGCGCCTGGGTTGAAATGTCTCACTAACGATGAGGCATCACTCACCTGGCTGATGATCCGGAAGGCCCTCTGGGTAGGCAAGAGGCTTCATGCAGCGGGCCTAACACCAAAATCAACCTGCGTGCGTTGTGGGCTGTCGACGGAAACCGTCGAACATGCCTTCTTCCACTGCAGTGTTGTTGCTCCGTTGTGTAAGTTTCTTGAAGATCTCATGGTTCGTATCCTGCGTGGAAAGTTCTTTGTCCTTGAGGCTAGTTCTGTTTGTAGCAATGTCGTGCCTCCGTTATCTAGGGCTGAGCACTATGTGCTCTTTTGCTTACTAGGCGTTATGCGAATCGTGATTTGGACGACGCGACAGAAGGAATTCTATGGTGATGAGAAGTTTACCTCTTCCCAACTGATCTTGTTCTTTAAGCATCAGCTTAAAGTCAAGATCAGGACGGAAAGGAAACGACTCACTCCATCTGAATTTGGCAAAAGGTGGGTGAGTCTTGCGCGTTTCTGTCGAGTGAAAGGTGCTGACCTGGAGTGGTTGTTTGATGCTGGTTAGGCATCAGGATATTGGGTGTGCTGGGCAGAACATGTGCACTCCGTCCCTGTTAGGTTAGTGTAGGGAAAGTTTGATTTTTCTGTTTTTTGATTCATTGTTAACTTAGCTAGGTTATGATTGCGCATTGGCCCCCTTTTTCTTTTTTGTCCCCTATTTTTCTTGAGTTTAATCCCCCTTCCCTTCCCACTTTAGGTGTTCAACAATGTTAGTTCTCCGGTGGATGCGTGGCGTCTTTCGTTATTTTTCAAGTGTGCTTTTCGTTTTTGTTATGAGGTTTAAATGTGTGAGTGATTGTGTGAGTGATTGCTGAGCGGATATATGGCACTATTATATTTCTAAAGCCACGCATTATTTTTCGTCCGGGGAAGTGACTTTGCTGTCACATTGTTAGAGTAGTGGGGGGCTTTTATTACTAATACGATTTTATTTAGTTACTTGTATATATCGTTTATTCATTGTATAAAACCATTGGGGATATTTTAATGTTGTTATTTTCTGCCCATGCCCTCCACTGAACATTGTAAATATGGGAGTTAAGTAGGACAACATAGAGCAGCAGAGGTATTATGGTGAACGTTGTAAGAATGGTAAGTAAAAATGTGGTATTATGGTGTCTGGTTTATTGTAAGTGTGTCAGGGTCGACGAAAGTGAATAGCTAAGTTAAACTAGGACAGATGATGACCAGCCTTCCCCATCCCCAATTTCGGCCTTGTGCCACATTTTTTGTATTCGTACGAAAATAAATACGAGTTCTTAGAAGTTCTAGAGAGTTCTTTTGGAGTTAAATAGAACTACTAGGCTGTTGATATTAGTTGGTAGTTAGCCGAATACTAAGGAGTCAGCTTACAGTGGAAGATTACCAAGTTCCTAACATTTTGGGTGTGCTAAGTCAATTAGCAACCGACATAGCACGATTAAAACTTTCAGTGCAAAAACTACTCCACAACACTCTTTTTTTTAATGCTTGTGATAGGCATTATGGTTATTTATTTTTTATTCGAGTTCACTCCAAGCAAAGCAGCAAAACCACTGAGACAGAAGGGGTTAGTGGGTGTGTAAGAGTTAAAAATAGGAAAATTGCTTGGAAGCGAGAACAACGAAAAAGTAATCAGAAAGTCAGTAGATAGCGAATGACATTACATTTAATTTTTTGCACATTAAAGTTGGCTGGAATACATGGAGCTGGAAGGGTGTTCCACCAGCAAGAAGTGAGAGAAAAAAATTGTTAGCATACTTCTAGAAAAACTAACAATCATTTGTCGAGCATAAATTCAACTCCTAAGCTTTAAATTCCAAGCTCCAATATCATACATCTAAAATGGTCAACGAGCAGCTCGGGTCAAAGTTCAACTCTTTCACCAACAAAAATTTTTGTATATCTAGGTCAAAGACTTTGCCCAGAGCTGAAATTGAATAACTTAAGTTAACCCCCTCCCCTTATTCTGTTCTTCTACTTTTTCTTCTCTCTCTTTTCTCTTTCTAATATTTATTCTTTTCTTTAACTCTTTCTTTCTCATGTGACTTCGTCTGGACAAATTTAAGACATTCACTGTTATATGAATTTGGTTTTGAAAAGCGGCTGAATGGATTTGTAAAAATATCTAAATTTTGTTTCCTGATTATAATACTCTGTTAAATTTAACAATAAAATTTAACATTAGGTTCTCTTTGGAGTCTGTCTCTATTGGAATTTACCTTACCAAATTTCAAGGATTCTACTTCATAAATATATTAATATTAATTATAGTTATAATACCAATATTGACAAAACTAATTCTGTCAAGATTATCAATAATTAAACTACAACTAAGAACGTCTTGAAACCCACCAGGAATGAACCCAGAGGGAAAAGAAGGGGAAGAAAAAAGAAACAAATGAAATACTTGAACAAAAAGTCAAGCATTCGTGAGAAAGAAAAAAACCCTAAAGACGAAGACCTTAACAATAAAGAGCTCAATACAAAAGCAGAATTGTGAGAAATATTCACACATAACTCAGTGCTTAGGCAGAGGAAGGAAACAGTCAGACAAACAAGACTTACCTGATAAAGTAAAACAATTTATTGTCTTGCAAAAACTGATTTTGCGGCTACTTCGTAGCCTGGTATAGTCCTTCTCGCTGCGTAGCTTGTTAGTTCCTTCGTCTGAGAAGGGTATGGGAAACCACGTGGAACGGCGGTCCGCGACGTACAGGAAATTCTGGGGTCAGCTTCTTCTGCAGTTCCATTCGGTCGAAAGTCGATAGTTCTTAGAGAATTTTTCTCTCAGATGGATAGGCATTGCCCAAAGGGTTTCCTTATAAGAAAGGAAGGATGTCGAGATATTTTCTCTGATAAGGTTGAGGCAGTTAGCCCAATGGGTCTCCAATACTATGGAGAGATGGTCTCGATATAGCGAGACATGAGGGTGCCAATTGTTGGCCCCGCTGGTTGAATCTCGGCACGTTGATCTCCGAAGCTGTCCGTGCCAACCGAGCAAGCAAGTCGGTGCAAAAAAGGAAAAAAGAAAAAAAAAAGGCGCGAGCCTCTTCCTGGCGTAAAGGCCCGCCTCAAGTCCAAGACGAGGTTCGGGTCTTCGGCCAATCAGGAGACCTGTTATATCTGTAAATTTCCAACAGAATACAAGAAGTACCCAATGCGAAAGTAGAGCAAACAAGAATGAAAATCTAAGGGTGAGCCAACAATCTACCGTGGTAGGTTGTTGGCTCACCCTAGATTTTCATCATATATATATATATAAGCTTACGGCATGTCATGTTGAATACACCGGTTCTCGTTCAATCACCTAAGTTAAGCAACATTCGGCCTGGACAGTACTTAGATGGGTGACCACTTGGGAATACCAGGCGCTGTAAGCGTTTCGTGACAGATATGCGTTGTGGTCACAGTTGATGTCGGCTTGGAAAGAGAAATCAGATAGCCGAGTTCGAATTCCAGTTGAGTACCCTGCATTCACTTCAGCACTGGTACCCTTGGGAAAGCTATTAATCCATCACTTCCCTCCAGTTATGGGTTAAATCCTGGAGGCAACCCATCTAGTGTTGGTGTCACAATAAAAATACCCTTGGTAGCTCTGGCGAAGCATCATGTATTCAGCTATTTGACAAGATTATGAATTTCGCTGCAAACTGTGCCAGGGTTCCAAATGCACAGGGAATACTGGAGGGGTGTAGTGAGTTCTATCTCGGCCAAGGCTGCAAGACAACGCTATATATATCGAGAGAGAAACTTGATGTCTTTCACAAGCGCTGCCTCCATACAATGTATGGTTACACTTTCAAAGATCATATTTTACAACACATTTCTTTTTACAAAAGCAAAGCATTGGTGGAATTGAACCCTTTTTTATTCAGTTACAATTAAGATGGATTGGCCATGTTGTTTGAATGGAAGATAGTAGAATGCTGAAAAATCTGCTGTACAGCCAATGGCTTGACGGGGCTCAAAACATTAAAAGGCCTCTTCATTATAAAAACAAACTGAAGTACGATCTCGGAGCAGCTAACATACCAGTTTGAATTGTCGTCTTCAGATTAAATGGAGTGGAGGTCAACTTGTCATCGTGGCATTGCAAGCTTTGAACAGAATCACCTCCAATGTCTTGATGCACTAAATTTGGGAACTAAAACTTGATTTCTCATGCCAGTTTCTTCATCTGTGGTGATATTCAAGTGCCAAATTTGTCATTTGTTCTGCAAATTCATTGCTCATTTGAACTATTAGTCAGTTAAGTGCCATACGTGATACATGCTTGGATGATCATCTGACTTTATATATACTTTAGATTCTAAGGTTGGCAGTGTCTTAGTGAACTTAGAGAAATAAAAATACAAACATTAAGAATGTATCCAACTTCAATTTAATAAGGGG
Organism: Ascarosepion bandense; assembly: GCA_037127315.1. NCBI lineage: Eukaryota > Metazoa > Mollusca > Cephalopoda > Sepiida > Sepiidae > Ascarosepion > Ascarosepion bandense. The sequence goes on from JBBBDQ010001357.1 coordinate 1,373,550, forward strand.
TTGTAGGAGGACAAACATTGCTTAGAGCTCTAATAGATAGGAAATAGTGGAGGTTTATGATCGCCAACATTTTTAAATGGTGTGATACATAAAAGAAAGATTATAACCTTATTCAAAACATATCTGAACAAGAAAGATTGAACTCTTAATAAGTTAATTTGATGATGACTGATTTTTTGGCTCGTCTTTCATCTTAATTTTGGTTGCTTTCCATTTTCACTCCTCAGACTGTCATTCAGCAGTAAGTAACAGCTGTGTTATGAATTAGGCTACAAAGATCTTCCAGCAGCACTCATTTTTCCTGACTGATATATTATTAGATAGGAGCGTAGCATAGCAGTTACAGAAAGTGGAATTGGTATACAGAGTTCTGTTTCTGATTGATTTTGTTGTATTCACTTTTGCACAAATAACTGCGGGAAAGGCATGAAGTTATCTTTTCTTCTCCGACTATGGGTTAAATAGCAAGGCAGATTCAGCTCTCTAGCTTTTGTTGGTAACCAGTCTAGGAGAAGGAGAACACTGAATTGAAAACTAAATTGGGTGTGCAGCTGACAAGTCTACCTGATAAAAACCTACTCACTGAGGAAACCACAATAGTAATAACTAGTGTGGTGAAGCTGTGGCCTCATGCTGCAAAGAGGAGGGATATGTTAATTTTTTTTTTTTTAATATGCACACTAGTATTAGTCGTAATGTTTTTGGGAATTTTTTATGTGCAATATTTTTCAGGTAGTATTTCTCTCATCTTGTTTTACAGTTGCTTTTTCTCACACCTTTCAAACCATCATTATACAACCCTCGGTAAGAAATATATGAAGGGATGCTGAAAATATCTTTACTTGGCCCATTTTGCAAATTTGACCAAATAACCAATGTTTGTGTTTAAAAAAAAACAAACAAAAAAAAACACCATTTGGCTGGGTGAAGAACTTTTCAGCACCCTCTCGTTGAATGATGTTCTGTGATTAGTGATTAAAAAAAAACAGGAATTAAGATAGTGTGAAAAATTAATAATGTCTTAACTCCTAGGAAGATTAATAGAAGAAGGATCATTTTTGTTTCAACTTTTTGTTATAAGCACCTCCAAACAAGGCAATAAAGCCACTGAGTTGGGGGAAGAATATAATAAAAACATTATTAAAGAGTGAGAACCATTAAAAAAACAGAAATTAAGATAAAAACTGACAATGCATTAAAAGTTTTGAAGATCAAACTTGACTGGAAAGCAAGAAGCCAGAAGAGTTCCACAAACCAGAAGTACAAGCAAAACTATTATCAAAGAAATTACAGTTACATCGAGCCATTTCAACTGTGAAATGCTGATAATAGCGTCTGTGTACCATAGAGGAAGATTCATCAGAATAATTACCATGAAAATATTTACAGAAAAGGTATGATCCTGGGTATGACGGTAAACTGCATCTGGCAGCAAGGCCTTTGATTGGGTGATTGTGAGGAGCATGGAACCACCTCTTAATTGCTGTTGTTCTCAGGTCCACCCTGACTCATAATGGTATCCCCTGTTAGAGTCCCATCTATGGGCAAATAGTTAACTCCAAAACTGGGGTCAAAACACTAAGTATAAAAATATACTTTTATAGAAATAAATATGTGAAAATATACTTTATAGAAAAATGTACATTTTTGAATGGAAAAAAACATTTTATTGGCATAATACATTTTTGAAAGAAAAAAAAATTATCACCAGCATTACATTTTTGAATACAAAACTATAAGATATCTTCAGTTTTCTAAAATACAAAAAAAAAAAAAATTTCATTAAAATCTGATTAAATCAACCTTCTTACTATAACTGAACATTAAAAAAAATACCTTAAAACCCCACATTTTTGGCATTAAATAACCCACAGAGGTTGATATGCCATTAAACAAAACTCAAACTCTAGGTATCAAAAAGGAAAGCTCATCAGAACAATTACCATGAAAATATTTATAGAAAAGGCACAAGGAAGCTATATTACAGTAGTGGGAAAAGTCAGGGTTAATGACATTTAAGATTCTTCTTTGGATTATATATATATATATATATATATATATATATATATATATATATATAGTAACCGCCATAATTATTAGGTCACTCCACTTTTTTAAAAGGATTGATGTATTTCATACTATTTTTAGTATTTATTGCCAAGTGGATAATTCTAAATGAAAATAGAATAGTTCTTTTGTTAATACTGCACAACAACATGTGCATCAAATGAACTGTTTTGGTGTCCAGTTTTTGTACTCTCTTCATCTTATTGGCTGGCTGAAGCAAAGTTTTCCTGGCTGCCTTGTAAAATTTTGTAAGGTAATAATAACAAAAGAACTATTCTATTTTTATTTTGAATTACCCATTTGGCAATAAATACTAAAAATAATATGAAATACATCATTTTTTAAATATAGGATGGCCTAATAATTATGGCCAGTAATATGTGTGTGTGTGTATATATATATATATATATATATATATATATATATATATAATCAGGAGCACCAGACTAGATATGGCCATATTAATCAAAACAAGGATGAATAGTAGCTTATAAATATGTAAGACTAGCAGCATAGTCTGGCGTTGCTCAGGTGTAATGAAAGCTTTAAAACTAATCCATGGTCCTGGAGCTCAGACTCTTTGGATGTTGGCATGAAAGATTAATAAGCAATAGTTGTTTCCAGTTAAAGTGAAACCGTAGACTGAAAGAAAAATGAATGGATGTAAGTCAAATTTTGATTTCCTGGTATTGATATCAATTAAGTTTTTTTCATCGTAAACTGAATTTTGAAGGCTAAATAAGTCCTCTGAGTAAATGGTATTATGGCTGAGACTAAGAACTACAATTATACCTACTTAGAGCCAAACCCGAAGCAAAAACTAAAATAAAAGGGCTGAAAAAAATACAGACATTCAGGCAGATAGACAGACACACACACACAAACATCTTGTGAAAATCTTGGTTAGTATTAAGAGGAAAGATCGAAGTATTTTTTCAATATTTAATTAAATTTTTTAATCCGTTTTAGAACATTAGAAATTTAGATTAAAAATCTTGTTTTTCTTGTCTCTGCTGATTTACTATAAATTAGCATAGAAAATTTTATCTTCTTTTTTGTGGTGAAAGACACATTAATTTTGAAATTCTTGCAAAAATCAAGTAACTGTCAGATTACAATAATCCCTTGATTAGTGCAGATAATGTGTAGATTAAGAGATATGCACTAATCGAAAACGCATTAATTGAATATAAGAACTTATAGGAAATTATGTAAATTGTACCTCAACTTTAGTCTCATTCACAACTAATTTGCATACTTTTTAATAAAAATGTAGATACATATTAGAAGATGTAATAAAAATGCTATGAATTAATGTTTTGTAATCTGATTTTTTTGAAAAAATTATTTAGAGAAATTGCTCCTTCAAATTTTCCAAAAATACCATAATCATCAGTATTTTAATGGTAAATTTTCATTTTAGGTACAGGCGGTTTTTTCCCCACTTCAAATTTATCCAAAATAGCATTATTTGTGTGCAAATGTATATGCTGAACTCAAATCAACAATTAGTTATTGAAGAAACTTACCTTTTTTGCTTTGAAAGTCCATAAAAAAAGAACTATATCTCACACTTTTTCTCTCCCGTAACTCTCACGAAGTCATGTAATTAACTGCAGAATGACGTTCTATGTAGGCAGCAATTTTGGTCGAATTTCGTCCTTTACTGAAACTTCTGGCGATGTACTTCCTGTTTTGAGAGCAATAAGCGTAGAAATACAATAATGCATTACTTTAATTCCCCGAAGTACATCGCCGGAAGTATCAGTAAATGAAGAAAAATAGAGCAAAAATCTGCCAAAATTCGTTGCATTATGCAGTATGTCATTCTGCAGTTAATTACATGACTTCATAAGAGTTACGGAAGAGAAAAAGTGCAAGATATAGTTCTTTTTTTTTATGGACATTTAGATAAAAAAAGGTAAGTTTTTTTCAATAACTAACACTTGATTTGAGTTCAGCATATACATTTGCACAGAAATAATGCTATTTTGGATAAATTTGAAGGGGAAAAGCGACGAGATTTAAAACGAAAATTTGCCATTTTAACATCAATTTTATTGATAATCTTTCTGTAGTATCTGCTTACATCTGTTATATTTTGACATTTTTTTAAGAAATGCAAATTTCTCTATCTCATTAAATTGTTCATTTTTTTTTCTTTTAACGGTTTACTAAAAATGACATCAAATTAATAAAAATTTTAGAAATTTCAAAATTTAGAACTCTTTCAATAATTTAAATTACTTTTGAAATAAAGCATAGTATTTTGTTTATTGGAAATATTAATTTAATCTATCAGCTTGAATTTAAAACTTCAAGAAAGATGTTTCATAATCAAAAATTCATTTTAAACATTAGGTATTATATTTTTGTGGAGGTACCAACATTGATTTATAACTTTTTCATGCTGGCCACATGAGGGCTTATTTAGTTGACATTAAGGTGGTTAATGCATATGATATAGATACCATATAGATATGATATTTGGCTGATATGAAGGTTAGCGCATATCATATTCTATGTGCCTTGTCCTTTCAGGACATAGGTGATCATGGCTTTCCACGTCTCCCTATCCCTGGTGGCTCTTAGTACACATTCTCCTGTTACACCATACAACCCCCATTCTGCCATCCATCCATCAAGTACGTTATATGCTGTTTTCTCTTGTCTCTCTTTGGCCTGTTAGTATCAGGTTCTCCAAGCCCTCTTTCCTCATTACATCTTCCAGGAACTTTAGCTGTTTCTTCTTGATGCTCAGTGTTAATTACCTTTCGTTTCCATTCTTTCCAAAACCTCATCATTGCTCACATGTTCGATCCATGATATCCACAACATCCTTCTGTAGAACCACATTTCAGTTGCTTCAAATTTTTGAAGAACTGACATCACATAGCAATCCAGTACTCTCTTCTTTGCTTCTAGTGAAAGTTTCCTGTCTCTTAATATTCTGCTCAGCTTCTGGAATGTGTCTTTCATTGTGTTACACTTTCCGTTATCTGTTAGAACACTTCCAAGGTATTTAAATTTTTGTACCTGCTTGATTTTAGTATCCCCCACCTGTATTTGGCATTTTCTGTCTGCTGGTAAGGTAATCTTTAGTTAGTATATCATATAAGCATATCATATATTTGGCTGATATTAAGAATGTTAATGCACATGATATATAGATAAGTTATTTGGCTGATATTAAGAATGTTAATGCACATGATATATAGATAAGTTATTTGACTGATATTAAGAATGTTAATGCACATGATATATAGATAAGTTATTTGGCTGATATTAAGAATGTTAATGCACATGATATATAGATAAGTTATTTGACTGATATTAAGAATGTTAATGCACATGATATATAGATAAGTTATTTTACTGATATTAAGAATGTTAATGCACATGATATAGATAAGTTATTTGACTGATATTAAGAAGGTTCGAAAATGAGGACAAAACTGGAAGCAGCGGAAATGTGGTTCTACAGAAGGATGCTGCGGATATCGTGGATTGAGCATGCAAACAATGAGGAGGTGTTGGAAAGAATGGCAACAAAGAGGAAATTGATACTGAGCATCAGGAAGAGACAACTGAAGTTCCTGGGACACGCAATAAGGAAGGAGAGCCTGGAGAACCTGATACTGACTGGCCAGATAGAAGGAAAGAGAGACAGAGGAAGGCAGTGGATAACATATTTGAAGGGCCTGATCGGGTGGTTGACAGAATGGGGGTTGACAGGAGTAACGGGAGCAAACATACTAGGAGCCACAAGGGATAGGGAGACATAGAGAACCATGATCGCCTACGTCCTGAATGGACAGGGCACATAGAAGAAGTACAAACTTAGATATGCAGAAAACTTAAAAATTTCCCAGAGAGAACTGAATGCCATTGTTCCATGAGCTGTTTCTCATCCACAATTTCTCTCTTTTGTAGCTCCTAATAAAATTTATCATTTTCCTATCTCTCCTAATCCCTGTTCTGCTACCTGTTTATACAAGTTTGTTAGATAGGTTATGCACTACATTTCTCTGTCCTTCAATATGCCCTGTGAGTGTGAAATTTTCCAAGCACTGTTTCCTCATTGTATACACTAAAATTTTCAGTTATCTCTTTCTGATGCTAAGTTACTTTTGTTTCCATTTTCTCTAAAACTTTGTTGTTGTTCACATTTGACCAATGGTATTCTCAGCATCCTTCTGTAGAACTACATTTCTGATGCAGGATTATCTTTGACAAGATCCTTATACTTCCTTCACTCGAAGCCTTTTTTTGTCATTGGTCTTAGGAATTGGTTTGTATACAACTGTATTTTAGATATTTCTGAAAAGGTTTGGTGTCATTTATGACATTCAAAAGTCTCGACCTGTCAAGTCTATTTAAGAACCTGACTTTAGTTTTCAGACTAAATTTTTTGGTTTCATAGCAGTTTGTGGTTTTGGGTGAAACTACATCTAGTACAACCTATTTTAACTTTTATTTCTCCTATGGAGGTCTTTGAAAGAAAGCTGAGTGATCAGTCTAACGTGTTTTGCTATTTGATTTAGGATTTGTGATTTTTAGTGCTTCTTTGGTGTCACAAAGTTGTTACAATTGTTTTTTAGTGGTTATAATATGATATTGACTTGCTTAGGTTATTTGCCGTGATGTCCATAAGAAATACTCTAGACTAACTCCAATGAATCTTTGACTAACTTGGAGTCCTTTTTCAAGCGTCTAGACTACTTCATTTGTGTTGAAGCTATAGGAAGCTGGTTAATTTTTCTTTGATTCAGCCTTGTGACAGACTTAACCAAACTCCTTACAGCTTACAAGTTTTATGCAGAATTATCATTAGCAGAATTATCAGAAAGTTTTCATCATTATCGGAAGGTTGGTTGTCAGCAGGTTGGAATGTGTGGAATAGTGTGAGAAAAAGATATACATTTTGAATGTTAAAATAGAAATTTATTAAAAGGAGGAATAACATAAGTTGTAGAAGTTAATGTTCAAATAGAAACATTATTAAGAAGTTAAGGGTAGAATTTGTGTTCATTGATAAAGTTATGGGTATCAAGGTTTGTAAAAAATGTTCGTAGTAGTAATTGTTGAAAGAGATAAGGAGAAAGAGAACAAGGTGCAACCTGACTTTATTTCCAGGTCGATTTGAAGTTGAGGTTACATTTTAGTTGTTTTGTCTCGCAGTTCCCATCTGACTCTCTCTCTCTCTCTGTCTAACTGCAGCTGATGAAGTCCTTTTATTGTAATCTAGATTTTTGCAGTTACTCGTGAAGTCCTTTTTGGTCTTGCAAGTCGCTCACATTAGTCAAAAATCATTTAACACCTATTTGCAAAATCTGGTTTTGACTTTTTCTTTAAGCAGATGGTCAATCCTTTTTCTATTTGGAAAAAACCAGGATTTCACACGTCATTGTGAATTTTTGTAAAAGTGAAGAAGGTTGATTTTAATTTCTTATTCACTACAGGGTCAGTGGGGTTGAATTATTTACTTCACAACAAAGGACTAAAAATGCTAATATTAAACTATTTATAGGTAAAGTTTACAGAGACTTGCCCATTCTCCAACTTGGAGCTGAACTTAGTTGTCAGAATATGAGATGTGTGCCATGGAAGCATTTTTATAGACAGCAGAAGCTTGTCCCCACTATCACCCACAGCTATGACAACCCTTGGCACCATATAACCAGCTGCTTTATGTAGATGGAGCTCAACAGCCTAGGAAAATAGTCTGTTTCCGAGAAGAAAAATCCTAATTTTAAACCTCCGTTGCTTTACAGTCATATCCAAACACAGAAAAATCTATAGGAGTAAATCATGATAGATAACTCTGAGTGGAGCCCTGAATGTTGTTAGCCATCAGCACTGGCAACTTTTCGGCAACTCCTGCAGCCAATCTGTCCCCCAATGTAATAACTGTATTCCTGTGGATTTTGTAGGTATGGCTGCAATGTGTAGGGAGGGCCTGTAGCTTGGCAGCTTGTGCCCTGGAGAGGCTACTCCAGTCTCACTAAGGACTGAACTTTAACCAAACAGCAGGTATATGGAAGGGAGTTCCACATGCGGGGAGTGCAAGAAAAGAAACTGATAGAGTAGAATTGGCAGTTGCATTTGAGTTTTTTGACAATAAAAGAGTGGGACCTCGATGCCAGTCTAGTAGCAAGAGTAAATTCATATGGTCAGAGTACCAGCAAAAGAAGCATGTCAGTGCAGAAGCCATGAAAATTATTTGTAGAAAAGACAGAGGGAAGCTACATCTCCTCAGTGAGAAAGTCTCAGTAAGGACTGAATTTTGACCAAACAGGGTGCTACTTTTATCTTGCTAGAAAAACGAAGGTCTACTCCAGGCAAATTACACAGATACTCTACTCTAGCAGAGGGCTGGAGAGTGACACTCTGATCCTTAGCAGAACACACGAGATTCTCTGATTCTTGATTAAAGTATCAAGCCATACCTAAATAATCCCATTATATTCAGTGGGTATGATGCTTATGAGTAATAAACATCAAAGTTGATATAAAATCAAGTCGGTGTTGAGAATTCCTGTTCAACAGCTAAATCATAATCTCAGAGTTGTGGCTGTAATTGTGTATCAAGAAACTTTTTCTTTGCTTTTTTTTTTTTAAAAAAGTTTTCTTGCAGCAGACTAAATCAATACTGACTTTTTGATGGCTTTCGTTTTATTTGATAAATTGGTATCACTTTTTAATAAGCAAGGTCTCATTAATTTTATTGATGTACTTAAGTGAGAATAAGTGTTTATTTTTTTTATTTTTAAGTGCATAATAATTTGAAAGTGAACTTAATCGAGATGCTATATTAATCTGAAGAGGTAAAAAAGTTATAAAGCAGTCATTGTACCTTTGCTGATAAAATTTCAAATACTTCCTGCAGTTTTTGACTTGTTTTACTAAGTATGTTGTATATACGCTTTTTGTGTAGTGTTTTATGATTTTAAAGGTTTCATTTTCAGTATATTAAAAGTTATTTTTTTTCCAATATAATTTCAATATATTTCCCAATGAAGTCGTGGAAATTATTAACGGATGCTGCTAGTCTCCCAGAAAGCAATACACAGCGTCTCCTTGGCCTCACCCTCTCAACTGGCCTTAAGTGGAACGACTACATCAAAACAATAGCTACATCTACCACTAAGTAGGTTGGATCACTGTGTTGGGCCAGAAAGTTTTTTTATTACAATCCATCCTGCACATTTATAAATCTACAATCCATTCGTGCATTGAAAACTGTTGCCACATCTGGTCAGGTGCTCCTGCTATTCATCTTGAATTTTTCAAAAAAATTTGAAAAACGATCTGCAATGTAATTGATCACCGAGGAGATGTAACTTTCCTCTGTCTTTTCTACAAATATTTTCATGGCTTCTGCACTGACGAGCTTCTTTTGCTGGTACTCTGACCATATGAATTTACTTTTGCTACTAGACTGGCATTTAGGTCCCACCCTTTCACTGTCAACATGCACAAATGTAACTGCCAATTTTACTCTAGCAGTTTCTTTTCTTGCACTCCCCGCCTGTGGAATTCCTTTCTGTATAATTGCTTCCCTGACAGCTACAATCTCCAGAAGTTTAAATGCAACATCAATTGCCATCTTCTAGCGTGTTGATTCCCATCTTACTCTTATCCTTTCTTCGATATTTTCTGTACTTTTTTTTCTGTTTTCTCAGTGTACCCCCTTGTGCACCAGTGGCAGTCCTACCTTGCTTAGGGTTAAATGATTATTTTAAAAAAAAATTACTTCATTTATAAAATCTCATTCAGGAATAAAGCATCCGACTTCATATATACTTTAGATTCTAAGGTTGGCAGTGTCTAAGTGAACTTATAGAAATAAAAATACAAACATTAAGAATGTATCCAACTTTAATTTCATAAGGAATACTGAAAATAGTTAGTATAGGTGCTTCATAATTGTGGTCAACAGCCAAGCTAAACCTGGTCTTTTAGAGCACCTCTACACAGGATAATGGTTTCTGAATCATGAGTTTGATACTTACTGGGTGCCTCCATACTTCTGGCTTAGTGTTAAACTAAGTTTAGTATCTTTAGGTACCTTTAATTCAGTCAGTCAGTTAAGTGCCATACATGATACACACTTGGGCGATCATGTCTCGAAAGAGACATGACTGACTGGACAGAAGATTATCCCGCAGTAGGTTGCCATTATTTTCTACAGTAGACTGGTTGCCAGCCAAGGCTATAGAACCCAATCTGTCCTGTTATTTAATCCATAATTGGAAGGAAGAGATGGATTAATACCTTTATCAATGGTATTTGTGTGTAAGTGAATGCAATGAATTCAACTAGAATTTGAACTTGGTTCCCAGATTTCTTGTTCCAAGCCAATATCTACTACACTGCAAGACACATCCTTTAATTACCTGGAGTAATTGTACCCAAGATTATGTGATTGAGCATTTGCTTTTGTTTTTTGTTTTTTTTACTGATATTAACTTAGTAAAAGTGCCAAAAGCCATTCAAGGTAGCAGGTTACTGAAGGAGGTTGTTGTATGGATGTCTTGTACTTATGGCCTTGTGCCAAACTAAGCTAAACTTAGTATTTTGGAATATTTTAGCATGGGTTCATAGTTAGTAAACTGATCATATGACCATTATTACTGAGTCAAGAGTTAGATCTTCATTGGGTACTCTATACTTATAACCTTGTGCCAAATAAATTTTATATTTTGAGGCATCATGGTGCAGGATGTGCATTTTGGTGCGGTGGATATTGGCTTGGAACGAGAAATTGGGGAGCTGAGTTCAAATTCCAGTTGAATTCTTTGCATTTACTTAGGTGCAAATACCTTTGGGAAAGGTATTAATCCATCTCTTCCTTCTAGTTATGGGTTAAGTAACTGGACAGATTAGGTTCTATAGCGTTGGCTGACAATCAGTCTACCACAGAAAGTAATGGCAACCTACTGCGGGATAATCTTCAGCCCAGTCAGTCATGTCTCTTTCGAGATATGATCGCCTAAGCGTGTATAACGTATGGCACTTAACTAACTGATTTGGGGGCACTTATGTCGGGTAATGGTTATTGAGTAGCAAATTGGATTGTCACTGTGTACTCTAAACTTGTGACCTTGTGCCAAACTAATTTAATATTTTGGGGTACTTATGTGGGATCTGGTTAACCATTAGTGTGAGGATATTTTTTCTCACTGAGTGCCTTATATTTGTGATCTTGTGCTAAACCAAGCTAAGATTAGTATTTTATGTAACCTTGGCATAGGATAATAGTTGACCTTGTCTGGTTAACCATTAGCCTGTAGAGTTTTTGTCTCTCACTGGGTGCCTTATACATGTGCCAAACAAAGCTAAGCTAAGCAACCCTGGTTTAGTAAATGTTGGTTGCTTGTCTGATAGTTTGCTTCTCCTTTCACAAAATTTTTGTTTGTTGAGTTATGTGGAATGACCTGAAGAGACTTATAGGTGAAATGTCAGTTAAATCTAGAAAAGAAACATTAGTCGCCTTTGAGTAACACTCGCTGTTTACTGTATGTTTGTGTGACCTTTAAATCTTGTTAAATTGTTGATCTGTTGTTTTAGTATAAAGCTTCTACCATACCAATAAGATGTGATTGAACATTTACGTTTTAATGATGAAATTTAATGAGAGGCAAACAAAGAAACGTTGAAGAAAATTGTTTGAAGATTCAAACAATGGAAAGAGAAAAAAACAATTCACTGTTTCAATGATAAATTTTGATTAGAAAGAAAAAGCAAAAAAAGATTCAAATCGTTTCAGATGATTAAGGATGATTTAAAGTATAGAAATTTTGTTTTTCTTTTGTTTTTATCGTCACCAATCTCTGAAAACCGTAATTTCAAATTAAATTTTATTTCCTTCTGCCTCCCAGTATCTTTTTTTGTTTACCAAACTTGTCAAATAAAAAGAAAGTTCTTTTTTCTTTCGTACAGTGTTTTTGTACGTGATAGAAAAATATTGTTCTGGTGAAATTTGTCTGTTTACTACCATCAACTGAAGTGTCGTAACAAATGAGTGCCATAAATAAATAAATCGTTAATTTATCAAAGGCTTGCCTCGGGGACAAAAATCATAGCATATTTCATTGTTTGCTTTCATTTGGAAATTCAAAATTGTTTCTAATTCGTTTGAGACTAAATCAAACCTCAAAATATATTTTTACAGGCAATATGAACTTAGCTCACTGGTGTCTCCTATGTATGAATTTATTCAATCTACTAGGCTAGCAACTAGGTCCCACCCTTTTACAGTGAAACCAATAAAATATAAATGCTTCTATTCTTGCACTTACCACTTGTAGAATTCCGTTTTATATACTTGCTTCCGTGACAGCTACAATCTCCAAGAATTTAAATGTAAAATTAATAGTCATCTCCTATCTCACTGACTCACATCCTTTCTCTCATGCTCTTTTCTTCGTCCACTCGACTCCAGTATCCTCATCTTTCTCTTACCCACTTCCTGACAGCTCCTATAACCTGTCCCTATTTCTTGTTACTTTCCTCCTGTGTAACCCCCTGCACACCAGTGGTGGTAAGGCTGACTTGCTTGGGGGTAAAATGATTAAAAAAATATATTTATCTTAGTAGAAACTGGCTCATTATATTTGGTACTGACCAACATTAGTCAGTACCAACCATATGGTCTTTATTGCACGCAGCAAATATATTCTTTTTTCAATATAAAAATTTTTCACAGTACTTAGAAACAAAGAACTGTCCCAAATAACTGAAATCACACTTGAAAACTTCCAGCTGCAGCAACAACTAAAATCAAAATGTTAATCTGAAAATTTAAGTCAGTTTCTTAAATAAACTCATCAGATTTAGATTTTCAGATGAAGGCCGTGCATATCACCAAACATGCAACTTGAAAATAATGATATAATCCAGATGTTGCAATTACACACTGCATCAAATAAAAGCTTAAGAAGGCAACTGCCGTCTATACTGGAAAGAGTGATAACAGCTATTGGATTTGATAAACCTATTTAATTATTTTGTCTAATCTAATCTAAACTTATTTATAAATGGAACTTTGTCTGTGTTTCTGTATGTGTGTGCGTGTGTCCGTTACCTATAGATTCAAATGGATGAACTGATTTTCTTGAAAATTTACACAGTTGTACTATAAGCGTCTGTGAGTGTTCTTAGCTAGGTTTTGTGTTGAGGTACCCCCGATAAAAATAAAAAAAATCGGGTTATAGAAGGAATGGTCCGATTTTAATCAAATTTGATACACTCATAGACAAAGACATAAGAAACGATATTCAGAAGTTTCAAGGTTGCTGTTCTTACAATAGTGCAGAAAATCGATTATTATTTTTTATATATATATATATATATATATATATATATAAAAGGCAAGATGTTTGTGTGTGTGTCTGTTTATCTGTCTGTGTGTCCTTTATACAAATCCACAATTTTTATTTGATTGTCACCAAACTTCACACAAATATTCTTTAGGCTGAGTCTGAGCTCCAGGACCATGGATTAGTTTTAAAGCTTTCATTACAACTGAGCAACACCGGGCTATATGATATAATCCAGATGTTGCAATTACACACTGCATCAAATAAAAGCTTAAAAAGTCGACTGCCGTCTATACTGGAAAGAGTGATAACAGCTATTGGATCTGATAAACCTATTTTATAAAAATAAAACATTAACCTGAAAACTCAAGTCATGTTTTTAAATAGCCTCAGCAGATTGAGACTTTTATATGGATAGTGTCAAACTTGTTCAGAAATATCTAAACTGTCAGCTTTATACAACTGCTTTTTAAGATTGATGGCTAAAATGGTTTTGAATAAGGGAAGACCGTATTTCTTTGAACCTTGTAGACTTGCATCACAGAATCACAAAAACTATACCAAATAACAGAAACCACATCACTTGAGGACTTTCAGCAACAGCTAAAATGGATATTGCATTCAAGTCAAAGAGAAAATAATCAAGATACTGACATTCTGCATGACTTCAAATAAAAAGTTAGGAAGGAAACCGCCCTCAATGTTGGAAAGAGTGATAACAGTTATTAAACTTGAGAAAACTATTTTCTTGAAAAAAAAAACTTTTCAAAGAAAAATTTTATAAATTTAAACCAAAAATACTACTGACTGCTTATCAATGAATGCAGAATATTTCCTTATAAGGAAATGGCAAATATTACCATTACCTACAGAATTATACAGATAGTCAACATCTACCATCAGTGTTTAAACATACTAATTTCAACATTAAATAAACTTGCAAGGATTGATATATAAGATTCATCAATCCAATTTTTTCTTGGCACTGAATTTAATTCACAGGTAAATATTTCATAAAAGATTTCAAAATTATGATTCAGCTATGAATTTATTGATCAGACGTTCATTACTATAGTGCATACTTTGTATTTGAAATAATCCCCTCATTTTTATTTAGGTACCTCCACTTTTTTTTCGATACCTAAATTTCTAAAAATGTATGCAGTGGCGCAGTGGATATTAGCTCAGAATGAGAAATCAGAGAGCCAAGTTCAAATATCAGTTAAATTTGTTGCATTCACTTATGCACAAATACCCTTCGGAAAGGTATTTTTTTTTTTTTTTTTTTTTTAATCATATCACCCCAAGCAAGGCGGTAACGCCACTGATGCACAGGGGGCTACGTAAGGGTAAAAAGAATTGAAAAGAGAAAGTCGGAAACCACATCCTAAACAGGAAACAAGGGATGAGACTCTTCACCTGTTCAATAGATGTGGATCTCTTCTCCTGTGTGGATTGAATAGCAGAACAGATTGGGTTTTATAGTCTTGGTTGGCAACCAGTATCCCACAGAAAGTAATGTCAATTTACTGCAGGAAAATCTTCTGCCAAGTCCGTCATGTCTCGAACGAGACGTGATTGCCTAAGCATGTATCATGTATGGCACTTAACTGACTGACTGAAATTTTAAAATGAATTTTTATAAATGAAAAAGCATTCTTGAAGCTTTTATTTTAGCTTTAAGTTAAATTTACTATTTACATTAAGCAAAATACTCTAGTGTATTGTAGGTATTGATTTTGTTGAATAGCTAAATGGCATGGCTGCATGGTTAGGAGTCAGGAAGCATAAAAGGTCAGCAGTTGAGTGACATTAGTTGTGCTTGATTTGGTGAATAAAGGTATTCTGAATCATACATAAGACAGGAAAGTTGTTAAAGGATCAGCTGGATAAAAATACATTCATAGGAAATGGTTCATTACTACCTACTGTATGTATAAGACAACTGGAAACTATAATAAATAAAAGATATATACATATATACATTTATATTTCTAATTTTTTTATGAATTAATGCTTATTCTGTAGAAAATTAGATAAATACTATGTCTATCTCTTCAATTGGATAAACACAAAGATCTCATTGATTAGAGGAAAAAGAGTTATAGGCTTTTGATAAAATAGTGTCATGGAAACTGGACAGTCAGTCAGTTAAGTGCCATGCGCGATACATGCTTGGGCGATCATGTCTCGAAAGAGACATGACTGACTGGGCAGAAGATTATCCTGCAGTAGGTTGCCATTGCTTTCTGCAGTAGACTGGTTGCCGACCAAGGTTATAGAACCCAATCTGTCCTATTATTTAACCCATAACTGGAGGGAAGAGATGGATTAATACCTTCCCCAAGGGTATTTGCGCATAAGTGAATGCATGGAATTCAACTGGAATTCGAACTCGGTTCCTCGATTTCTCGTTCCGAGCCAATATCCATTGCACCACAATGCACATAATTGTCCTAAATTTGACCGCAGTTAAAAAAAAAGTTTTTATATTAGTTCACCCAAATTTGGCAATAAAGGCACAAGAAGCTCCTGAGTATTAAAGAATGTGTGAAAAATATGCTATTAAGAAGGGAGAACAGTAAAAGAGCAAGAATTAAGATACAAAATTGTTGTATTGCAGAGGTGACAGGACGATACCCAGAAGATGTGTGCTGAGTATCTACAGCACAATACCCCTGCTAAGGGATATAAATACAAATAAGACAAACACCAGAAGATGGAACAACAAATAGTAGAAGAGTGGAGAAGTTAATTTGTTAGTCGCAGAGAGCACAGTTTGATAGTAATTGTCAATGACACTCCAAAAACTCTGACTGTTATTAATCTTTATTTTTATAGTTACCTCTGTCCACAGAGCATTCTATTCTTGAGAGTGCCAGAGGGGTGTTAGCTTCTCTACAACAAAAATTATGATCAACATTGCATTTAAATTTTTGAAGATCAAAATTGACTGGGAAGCAAGAAACTGGAAGAGAATTCCTCAAATGAGGTGTGTGATAGAAGAAACTGTTAATATCAAACATAAGATTACATTTAGTCATTTCAACTGTAAAATGATGAGACCTTGCCACCAAACTGTTACTGCACTTAAATTCATAGTCTTTATTTTTGATTTGAGGCTTTTAGGATAAAATGTTGAAATGTTTCAAGACTTACTGCTAGAAAACAATGTTGAAATGTTTCAAGACTTACTACTAGAAAACAATGTTGAAATGTTTCAAGACTTACTACTAGAAAACAATGTTGAAATGTTTCAAGGCTTACTACTAGAAAACAATTGTTGAAATTGTTTCAAATGGCAAGGCTTACGACTAGAAAACAATGTTGAAATGTTTCAAGGCTTACGACTAGAAAACAATGTTGAAATGTTTCAAGGCTTACGACTAGAAAACAATGTTGAAATGTTTCAAGGCTTACTACTAGAAAACAATGTTGCCTTCAAACATTTTTTTTTTACAAATTAAGGTTCTTAATATGGCATGTTATTTACAGGACCTAGATAAAAGTTTTAGTTCTCACATTTATGAATATGTCTGTCAGTAGTTTTATATTATTTTTCTAATTTTAAATCAAATAACTATAAAAAATAATAAAACAGTTTCAGGAAGACTCACATTTATTCTTTTTCTTGTTTTTCATGAAATTTTCCTATTTCCTAGTACTCTGCTTAGTGTTTAGAATTCTTCCTTGACTATCCCAATATACTTTTCAGGAGTCATAAGTGATACTTGCTTCGGTAATCATCTCTCTTTTGATCCATGACTGACTAGGCAGAAAATTTTTTTCTCAGTAGGTTGCCATTTCTTTCTGGAGTAGACTAACCAAGGCTATAGAACCCAATCTGTCTTGCTTTTCAACCCATAGCTGGAGGGAGAAGAAATGGATTAATACCTTTTTTTAAGGGTATTTCTGCATAAGTGAATAAAAATTGATATTATCTCCTTCCCCCAATTATAATGATATGAAATATTTATTTTACTTTTAATGATGTAGTATCATATACAAATGAATAAGCAAGTATAAACAGGGAATTACTGGAGAGGTAAGTAGAGAAAAAAACTCTGTCATTACAAAGAACATGGAAAGCTGTGCTATGACTACCACTATGCACAAAGACATGCAAAACATAACGATGACATTGCCAATAGGATCCTTAAATTTGCTGGATGGCCCAGAACACATAGAAACATGGATAAGTACTTTTGCTCCATTTACAAGAATAAAATAATTAAGATATACAAAGAGATGGAGGAGTCAACGAGAAAACTTATTTCTTGCTACAGTTGATTATGAAGCTGTGAAGAAAATTTTGACAGTGTATTATCTGAGCGAATTAGAATAAATGACATTTGAAGAAGTTTTGAAAATTATAAAAAAGAACATAAGACCAAAAAAGATATTGGTAATTGTTGAAAGAACCAAATTTAAAAAAAACAAGACAAGCATAAATGAATCCATTATAGAATACTTAGATTAAAAGAACAAACCAAGTATTGTGAATTTGAAAAAATTGAGAGCACAGGAAATGACTATAGAAGATGAATTAATATTTTTTAGAATAATTGAAGACTTGCAAAACCAAAACCCTGAGTGAAAAATACTAGAGCAGAATGAGTTTGGAAGCTAACATCAAGTTTTTGGAACAATTACAGTTGATTAAAGAACTTAATCAAACAAAAGAAGAATTCAAGACATACAGGACAAGTACGACCAAATCCATAATTAAATGTAGATATTGTGGAAAAAATCATGAGAGAGACAAGAACAAATGTCCAGCTCTAGGAAAGTACACTCAAATTGCAAAATGAAATCATTTTCAGAACCCATGCAAATACGAAAAGCAAATAGAAAAAAATAAAAACTGTTCTAACCTGCTCCAAAGAAGAAACTGAAATATTTCCAATGACAACGCAAAAAAGAGGTAGAGGAAAAATAAGAATAAATTGCAAAGTATTTAACATTTAAAATTTCTGGATTAAATTAGGACAACCTATTTAAAAAAAAAAAAAAAGTAGTGTACAATTAAAGCAATTTGATGGAACATCCATAAAAACAATGGGTTCATTTCAAAGAAATTTTGAAATCAACAAATGTTTTCAAATAATTCCTGTTACAGTTGTAGCATGCAAAAATAATAATGGATTACTAGGGATTGATGTATCTAAATCTAAACTTATTTATAAATGGAACTGTGTGTGTGTCTGTCTGTGTGTGTGTGTGTGTCCCCATTACCTATAGACTCCAAAATGGCTGAACCGATTTTCTTGAAAATTTACACAGTTGTACTATAAGCGTCTGCGAGTATTCTTAGCTAGGTTTTGTGTTGGGGTACCCCCGATAAATATCGATAATCTAAAAAATTGGGTTATAGAAGGAGTGGTCCGATTTTAATCAAATTTGATACACTCATAGACAAAGACATAAGAAATGATATTCAGAAGTTTCAAGGTTGCAGTTCTTACAATAGTGCAGAAAATCGATTATATATATATATAAAAGGCAAGATGTTTGTGTGTGTGTGTCTGTTTATCTGCCTGTATTTTTTCAGCTCTTTTATTTTAGTTTTTGCTTCGGGTTTGGCTCTAAGTAGGTATAATTGTAGTTCTTAGTCTCAGCCATGATACCATTTACTCAGAGGACTTATTTAACCTTCAAAATTCAGTTTACGACGAAAAAACTTATTTGATATCGATACCAGGAAATCAAAATTTGACTTACATCCATTCATTTTTCTTTCAGTTTACGGTTTCGCTTTAACTGGAAACAACTGTTGCTTTTTAGTCTTTCGTGCCAACGTCCAAAGAGTCTGAGTTCCAGGACAGTGGATTAGTTTTAAAGCTTTCATTACACCTGAGCAACGCCGGGCTATACTGCTAGTTAAAAGTAAATACAGTGAGAGTAATCAATTCTATAGAAGCAGAAGGAAGTGAAATAGAATTATTTGAAAGGTTATAAAATGAGCATTCGACTAAAGGAAAACTATCACCCAAAGTACATAAAGTCAAGAAAAATTCCAATTTCTATCCTGTCTTTAGTAGTAGCCAAATTAAATAAAATGATACAACAAGGCATATTAGAAAGAGCAACTTAATGTGGTATTAATTGGGCATCACCAATATTAGCGATAAAGAAACATAAGCAAGATAGGGTTAAATCACCAGATATACTCAGACTCTTTTCTGTTGCCAAATATGGAAACTGTGAGCCACAAGTTAGCAAAAATGGAGTACTCTGCAAATATTGATCTCAAATCAGCATACAATAAAATAGAAATTGATTAGAAATTCAAGGAAATAATCACGATATACACCCCTACAGGCTTAAGATGGACTTGTCTACTGTTTAGGGTAAAAACTTCGAACCATATTTTTCAAAAAGCAATTGAAAGAGTTTTATTAGGAAAAATAAAATATATGGTAATATACCAGGATGATATGTGTTGGGGCAAGAATTAAAATATAAAACAGCAAATTTAGCGAGATTAAAAAAGGCAGGCTTGACCATAAAAGAAAGATAAATGTAATTTTGACTGTAAAAAGATATATTTAGGATATTAAAAGGAGGCATATCACCTGGTGATAGACTAGCAAAGAAAATAACAAAAATAGTTGCTCTAACAAATAAAAAAGAATTAGAATCCTTTTGGGGGGGAGAAATTTTTATAGTAAATACATACCATGATTACAGCAACATTTGCAAAATCATGAAAAAAAACAAAAAAAAAACAATGAATTTGATTGGACGCAAAATCAAACTGTTGCTTTTGAAACACTGAAGAATATTCTGACGAGTAAACCAATAATAAAAGTTTTTGATCCACAAAAAGAAATAACGTTAACCACTGCCACAAGTGAAAAGGTGATTACTGCTGTTTTATTTTTATTAAAATCGGACCACAAGCCATTAGAATTCATATTCAGCTTGAGAAAAGAATTGCCAAAAGTCCCATCATCAAGGATTTTAAGATGGGCAATAAAAATTCTGGCATTCAATTTTGACATAAAAGGGAACATTATTTCTCATGTAGATGCTTTATCAAGATTACAGTTTAAGAATGAAACAAGAAAATACTGACGATAAAATAATACGCTTGGTGGAAATGGATATTTTTTCCTCTAAACAGGCTCAATATAGAAGCAAAGCAAAACCCGATATTAAGCAGAATAGTAGAGAGAATAAAAAAAATAATATATGGAACAATTAGTGGCTCATCCCTTGTCCCTGTTTAGGATGTTGTTTCCGGCTTTCCACCCACGTCTATTGAACAGGTGAAGAGGCTCATCTCTTATTCCCTGCTAAGGATGTGGTTTCCAGCTTTCTCTTCTCCATTCTTTTCACACTCTTATTTTTTTTTTTTCCTCTCCTCAATTGGAGTAGATTAAATTATTGCCCGGTTCACACTCCACCCACGTCTATGGAACAGGTGAAGAGGCTCATCCCTTGTTGCCTGTTTAGGATGTGGTTTCTGGCTTTCTCTTCTCCATTCTTTCCACTCTCTTATTTTTTTTTCCTCTCTTCAATTGGAGTAGATAGACTAAGCTATCGCCCGGTTCACACTCCACCCACGTCTATTGAACAGGTGTAGAGGCTCATCCCTTGTTGCCTGTTTAGGATGTGGTTCCCAGCTTTCTCTTTTCCAATCTTTTCATTCTTACGTAGCCCCCTGCGCTTCAATGGCATTACCACCTTGCTTGGGGTGATATGATTAAAAAAAAAAAAATTGTTCAATGACAAAAAGTCCCTTTAAGGAAACAAAGCACAAACTAACCCTAAAAAATGGCATAATATGTAATGGAGATGTAATAGTACTTCACAAATACTGAGAAAGGACATATTAAAAAGAGTACGTGATGATGTACGTTGTAGCATAACCGCAATGCGAAGAAGACTGAAGTTACAGTTGTGGTGGCCAAGATCTTCAAAAGACGTAATGAAATACATTAAGAGATGCCCGGAAATAAAAAAAAAAAAAACTTCAAACGAGCAAAAATTCACTGATGGCCAAAGGAAGCAGAGCCATGGGTTAAGTTTCACACAGATCATGCACATATCAGAGATAACATATTATTCTTAGTATTAGTGAACTCGTATTCAGGATGGCCATAAGTTGTCAGAGTAAAAAACAGAAAAGCCACCACAATAAAGCAAATACTAAGAAATATATTCTTAAGGAATGGAGTACCTCAGACAATAGTCACTGATTATGTCCCCAAATTTTGTGATGAAAACTTATATGCATGTTTAAAACAAACTGAATGCATCTTATACAAGACACTACCATATCACCTACAATCTAATATGAAATTGTGGAAAGAATGGTATAAACGGTGAAAATGAGATTGAAAACATTCTCATCACTTAATGAAAACATAGAAGCATATTTACCAAAAATGCTCCTCAGTTACAGATCCATTCCGTATGTGAAAAGGAAACAGCCCTTTGACATTAATAGAAAGACAAATCAGAGCCCCATAACTGTTCTTTGCAACGAAAGAAAAGGATACGAAGAGCTGTGCTATGACTACCACTACACACAAAAAAATGCAAAACATAACAGAGGAATAATTCTAGAAAAGTTTGTTTACGAGGAGGGACTGTTAAAATTATATGGTGCATGTTTTTAACTAAAATATAGAAGTTTTTAAAGTCTTAATAATACAAATAACTGTATTATTTGCAGTTTGAAATCATGCCTCTTTTTTGTAGTGCTATGATTCTTGAGGATGTTCGTGATCATGACTCAACTCAGATTTTTTTTACTTTGATTAAAAAAAACAATTAAGTGCCTATTTCAAATACGGGTATCGACTGAAAACAAGTGGTCTAAATCATGCTAGATCAAAAGATAGTTTCTTTTACCAAGTGGGACACAAGTTCACACCCTTCAAGAGAGCTTATTTTCTTAATTAAGTTTTCACAAGTGTGCAGGCCATTGTTGTCTCTGTGTGTTATTTTTTTGGTATAGACACCACTTGTTTGAATTACATTATAAGTCTTTGTTTTTTTTTTTCAATCATCAAGTCACTTCGGCCTTTCATTTCTGTCTTTCTCTAACATAAGAAATTGCTGACAACCACTTTTTCTCTGCACTCTGAGACATCTTCATGTCTGTTATAAAGAATAACACACTTTATCATGTTTTGTTTTATTGTATTTCTATTTCTGTTTCAAGTAATGTTAGGTTTTCATTTTTTGGAAAACAATAATTTGGATACGTTGCTTCTAAAGAAGAGCATAACCGTCCCCTCCATCCACACATGAAAAAAAAAAAACTATCGAAAACAGTGATAGGTGTGGATGCTATAAAATGACGTTATTTTCAAGTTCCCTCTTTTTCTTTTTTTTTTTTTTTTTGTTGCCTTGTTTTGTCTTTTATTATGAATTTTCATTCCTCATCTCCTTGTCTGAGGTTTACTCATTTTTTGGTCTCTAGATTGGAAAAAAAAAAATTGTTTTTTTCTATTTTATTTTTGTATCATTTTTTCTGATACATTCTCACTTTCAGGCAAAGAGTGTCAGCATAAATATTTATTTCTCTCTTACACACGCACACACACACACATATTATTGAAAGCATATTGGTGACAAGTTATCAGGATTTATTTGTGTATCATAGTAGAGACACACCTACATCTCACTCAGTGGAATTTTATCAAACAAAAAGAAAAATGTAAAGAATGATTTGTTTCTCCTTGAAGGCAGTATTTTAGAATTGTGTATTTCTTTTGCTCTTTGTTAAAATAATGGAACAGAATTTGTGTATTCTCATCTATAAATAAACCTTATTTTCTTTCTAAGTGTTAGTGATACAAAACTACCCTCAGAACTAAATGAGATTTTTTTTTTTTTTTTTTACTCAAATCTTTATGTAGACTTATCGATTCATTTTAATAGAAATAGATTTTTGTCATTGTTTTATTCAGTGACACAAAATTCCCCAAGAACTAGAAAGGGAAAGTTCATTAAACATTTTTCCTGACCGGATTCCGTTGGATGGAGACACACACACATATTGGCATATTGGTTAATTCTTCACCGCAAAGCTTAATCAGAAGTTACACACTTCTTGTGCTATTTTATGCTCTTGTGGAAACCTTTCTTGTAGAACTCTGCTGGCTAGAACTGCAGTCAAGGTCCTATCCAATCAGTTTATCATTAGGCAGGAAATGCTTTCTTTTCAAATGAAAAGCTTCTACAGAAGGTAGTGAAGGAAAGCAAAAAGAAAGGACTAAGCACAAACTGAAAGACAGAATTCATGATTGTTAGTACAGTGTGACCCTGATATAAGAGAGTTGTTGGGACTGGATAAAGTTATCTTATATCAGGATTTCTCTTATATTCGGGTTTTGTGTATGAACTCGCTCCCATATTCTTGCTTTCCTGACTGCTACAACCTCTAGAAATTTAAATGCAATGTCAATACTCATCTACTAACCACTTGACTCTAGCCCTTCCCCCACCCAGTATATCCTTCCCCTTGCAACTGTCATTACACCTGCATTTTCATCTTTCTATTGCTTCTTTCTAATTGGTTTGTAATCCTCTTCTCCCTCCTCTAATTAATTTTCTTTCAGTTATGTAGCCCCCTGCACATCAGTGGCATTTACGCCTTGCCCGGGGTGAAACGATTAAAAAAAAAATTACCACAGGCTCTAATTTGGGACCAGAGAAAATCTCACTTATATCCGGATTTCTCTTATATCAAGGTCTCTTATATCCGGGTTATACTGTAAAATGAGCCCAAGATGCAAATTCCAAATCAGAGACCAAAATCGAAAAGGTAAAAAAAAAAATTAAATCCACTGCTAGGAAGGTTGGGTCACTGTGTTGGGCCAGGAAATTTTTTCCGCCTAAATCCATTTTGCACATATACAAATCAGCCATCCGTCCATGCATAGAATACTGCTGTCATATATGGTCAGGCGCCCCTGCTGTTCATCACAATGTTCTCGACAGGCTCCAAAGGAGAATCTGTAATGTGATAGGTCCCAACTTGGCAGCTCAACTCCAGCTACTTTCTCACTGGTGGGATATGGTTTCTGCTCCAATGAACTTGTCACTGGTGCCCCTGCCACAAAAATTTACTCGAGCAACCAGACTGGTGACAAGGTCCCATCCATTTGCAGTTAGATCAACCAAATGCAGCTGACAATTCTACTCCAGCAGCTTCTTTTCTTGCACTTCCTGCTTGTGGAACTCCCTTCAATATACTTGCTTTCCTGACGGCTACAACCTCCAGGAATTTAAATGCAGTGTCAATACCTATCTGCTATCCACTTGACTCCAGTCCTTTCTACATCACCTCGTGTATCTTGTTCTTTTCCTTTCTCTCTTACTTCATAACTGTCTTCACTCCTGTGTTCCCATCCTTCTCTTGCCCTTTCTCTTTCAACCCCTGTAGTTGGTTCGTCTTTCTCTTCACTCTTTCTACATCACCCCGTGTATCGTGTTCTTTTCCTTTCTCTCTACCTTGGAAACTGTCTTCACTCTTGTGTTCACATCCTTCTCTTGCTCTTTCTCTTTCACCCCCTGTAGCTGGTTCGTCTTACTCTTCACTCGCCTCCTGCCTAAAACCATAACTCTCTTATGTAACTCCAGCCCCTTCTACATCTCCCCGTGTATCTTGTACTTTTCCTTTCTCTCTATCTTCACAACTGTCTTCAAACCTGTGTTCCCATCCTTCTCTTGCCCTTTCTCTGACACCCGCTGTAACTGGTTTATCTTTTTCTTCACTTTCCTCCTGTCTAAACTTTTACTCCTATGTAGGCCCCTGCACATCAGTGACGGTACCACCTTGTTTAGGGTGAAATGATTAAAAATATCTTGGAAGTGTTTTAAAAGAGGATGGAAAATGTGACCCTAAAACCTGAAGACATACTGAGATGGCCAAAGATGTATTCCAAAAGCTAAGCAGAGTATCAAGAGAGAGAAAATCTTCATTAGAAACAAAGAAAAAGTATTGGACTGTTATGTGATGTCTGTCCTTCTATATGACAAAGAATGCTGGACAATCTCTTCAAAGATGAAGAAACTTGAAGCAACAGAAATGTTGTTCTACAGAAGGATGCTGAGGATACTATACACTGAACATGTGAGCAACAATGAGGTTTTAGAGAAAATGGAAACAAAAAGGAAATTTATATTTAACATGAGGAAGAGATAGTTGAAATTTCTCAGCTGCATTAAGTTGAAGAAGGGCTTGGAAAATTTGAAACTCACAGGACAGATTGAGGGAAAGAGGGATAGAAGAAAACAACACAGAACATACTTCATGGGTTTTGAGTAAATGGATGTTGGAACAGGGTTTAGGAGAAATAAAAAAAAAAAAGACAAAATTTATCAAGAGCTACAAACGAGAGGAAATTATGGAGAACAATGATCGACTCTAGCAGTTTCTTTTCTCGCACTTCCCGTCTGTGGAACTCTCTTCCATATTCTTGCTTTCTTGACGGCTACAACCTCCATGAATTTAAATGCAATGTCAATACCCATCTCTTAACCACTTGACTCTAGTTCTTTCTACATCACCCTGTATATCTTTTCCTTTCTCTCTATCTTTGCAACTGTCATCACACCTGTATTCCTATCCTTCTCTTGCTCCTTTCTCTGACACACCCTGTAAATGGTTCGTCTTTCTCTTTACTCTACTCCTATCTAATCTTTTACTCTTATATAGCCCCCTGCATATCATTGGTGTTACCTCCTTGCATGGGGTGAAATGATTAAAAAAAGAGAAATCCTGAGGGGACTTGGCACATGAAGGATTGAAAAGATAAAAATCAGACGATGAGATGCCACAAAAATATTTGGGAGATGAAAGAATTTAATCACCACAGGTGTGTGCATCTCTTATGCTGCATGCAAGTTGTGTACTGGTACATTCAGACAGGTAGATTTTTGCACCCAATTTTAAGTTTAGTTTCAAAATTGTAATGTTGGCATTTTCATCTCGGTGATTGTGGTGCAGTAGATATCGACTCGGAATGACGGGGAGCCGAGTTTGAATTTCAGTTGAATTCCTTGCATACACTTCGGCGCAAATACCCTTGGGAAAGGTATTAATCCATCTCTTCCCTCCAATTATGGGTTAAACAACAGGACAGATTTGGTTCTATACCCTTGGCTGGCAACCAGTCTACCGCAAAAAGCGATGGCAATCTACTGTGAGATAATCTTCTGCCCAGTCAGTCACGTCTCTTTCGAGACATGATCACCCAAGCATGTATCATGTATGGCATTTAACTGATTGACTGAATAGTGAAAACCTTATAAAATTTGTAATGTAATTGATTCCGATCTGGTAGCACAACTGCAGTCACTTTCTCACCAACGTAATGTTACTTCCCTCTGTCTCTTATTGGAGTAGATAGATCTATCGCCCGGTTCATACTCCACCCATGTCTATTGAACAGGTTAAGAGGCTCATCCCTTGTTCCCTGTTTAGGATGTGGTTTCAGGTCTTCTCTTTTCCAATCTTTTCACTCCTTTTTCTTTTTTTTCTTTTCAATTGGAGTAGATAGATCTATCTATCGCCCGGTTCACACTCCACCCACGTCTATTGAACAGGTTAAGAGGCTCATCCCTTGTTCCCTGTTTAGGATGTTGTTTCTGACTTTCTCTTTTCCAATTTTTTCACTATTACGTAGCCCCCTCCACATCAGTGGCGTTACCGCCTTGCTCGGGGTGATACGATTAAAAAAAAACAAAAATATTTTCACGGCTTCTGCTCTGACGAGCTTAGTTCCCTGGTGCCCTTTCTGCATGAATTTACTTAAGCTACGAGACTAGCAACTAGGTCCCACCTGTTTACAGTGAAACCAATCAAATGTAACCGCAATTTCTACTCTAGCAGCTTCTTTGCTCACCTGTGGAATTCCTTTCCATATACTTGCTTTCCTGAAAACTACAATCTCCAAGAATTTAAATACAAAGTCAGTTGCCATCTCTTATCTTCTTGACTCACATACAACCCTTGTATGATGTTCTTCTTTACATTATACTCAACTCTCATGCAGCTCTCTTCATACATGTATTCTCATTTTTCACTTACTCATTCTTTGACTCACCTGTAACTTGTTCCTCTTTCTCATCACTCACCTCTTCTGTAACCCCTTATGCACCAGTGACAGTTCTGCCTTGCTTGGGGTGAAATGATTAAAAAAAAAAAAGAAAGCTGAATCTTTATAAATTGTATATGAACAAGAAGCAAGGTACAAGCACATTATTACTAACTGATGATGCAATCAAATAAGACCTTCATTTACTTCATGGAAAACTATACTGAACAATTCAGCAATATTATAATGAATTATGTTATACAGTGCAGTAGTTTTAACATGGTTTTCAGTACACAATGCAACATTCCTGGGCATGACAGTAAACTGCATCCGGCAGCAAGGCCTCTGATTGGGAGGTTGTGAGGAGCATGGAACCACCTCTTTATTACTGTTGTTCCATCCTGACCTGAAGCGGTAGAACCTGTTAGGGTCCCAGCTATGGGCAAATAGTTACAAAACTGGGGTCAAAACACTATGAAAGTATAAAAATACACTTTTATAGAAATATATACATCAAAATAGACTTTTTTAGAAAAATATATATTTTTGAAGGAAAAATATTACCAACAATACATTTTTGAAATATATATATATATATATATATATACACACACACATACACATACACACACACACACACACACACACCACACTTTAGAAATGCTGTTTTTTGCAGGTATAAAGGTCAAACAATGCCCAAATCTTTAATAAACCCACCTCATAACTGAGATTTTTTTCCTTATGGGATTTGTTGGGCTGTCTTATTAAGACATTTTAATGGGAATAAAACAAATTTTCATTTTGCAAGGAAAAATTAAATTCTTGAAGCCAGAATGTAGTTCTGTATTGAATTTGGTAACGTCATATAAAATTCACATGAACTTGTTCTTTCTTTCTATTTTATAAATATGACTAAACTTTCATTTGATAAATCAAGTTTCCACCGTAAACACACACACACACTGCAAAATGTCACCTGATGGCTTTTGATTTGAACAGAAGAAAAATATATGAATTGAATTATGAGATTTAATGAGCAAATTACGCATTGAAAAATTTTCATTTCTCCTGTCCTTTCTTTGGCATTCTGGTTTTAATTTGTTCTCTGTTTAGTTTTGGTTCTTTTCATTTCTTTCATTGATACTGCAACAAATTTGACTGTTTCAAGTATGCCAGTAATGATGGACACATTTTTTTAAGTTTCCTTGTTTGATTCAAGTATTTTTCCATTAACTTGTGGTCTGTTTAAATAATAACATTTAGGAAGATTTTTTTTGTTTAGAATGTTTGAATTTGTTTTTTTTTTTTTTTTCGCTTACATTTGATCATATATACATATTTATTACTACTCTAAATGTTTGACTAGACTCCCTGTTTTATTTTTTAAAACAATGTGAATTATGTCTATTGGTCTGTGTACTTGAGAGACTTTATACAGAAAAAATGCTTTCTAGCAGGGTTTCAGTTTGTGACCCCTTTGAAGGCAAAACCACACACACGTCTATGAATTATATATATTTTAAATCCAAAAGGATGATCAGATAGATAAATCCCAAAAACCTGATCTTATTAAGTTCATTAATATTAAAATTGATCAAGGTGGAGGGCTTGATGCAAATATTACATTCTATTTACAGAGCCAATTATAAAAATAATACAAAAATTTTGATATTAAATCCATTGGATAGCCATTTCTACAAGGAAATCCTCGCAGAAATGGCTATCCAATGGATTTAAATATTGAATTCTTTTATTTTATATATATATATATATATATATATATATATATATTACGGAAATTAACGAAGATTAACAAAACTAGTAATAAACAACCGATAATTTGAAATGATTTGTTTGAACATTATTTTTGATCGATACTCATATTTAAGTAGACATTCTATTTATAATCAAACAGTATTATATATTTATATCTACCGGCCTGATTATTTATGATAAATTTTTGTTACGAAAATGTGTGTCATTTGGCAGGATTCGAACCTGAAAGCCCTATCCATATAGGGGAAGCTACCAAGTGATCTGGTGCATCTTTGACCTCTCAACCATGAATGACAATCAGTCTAAACGAACTCAAATTAAGTCTATAACACAATTTTTGATTCATCATAACAACCATCTCTGCTCTGAAATGTATCATAATGTTAACAAATGTAAACATGTTAGGGGAAAAAAATATGAAGATTAATGAAATACATAAAGGATCAAACACTGATCAGAATCTGAAAAATGATAAGATAAAGAACAACTTTGACTTGTCAGTGTGAAGTCTGCTTAACCAGTCAAAATCAAACACCAAAATTATAAGAATACCAGAAAATGTCTTTCCTTTTTTCTTTCTCATTCTCTGACGAAGCTTTAATAAAAGTGAGGCATGTTAGATTCATAAACATTTACTATTTGTTTTTTATTATATCATATACAACTTTTGCAAATTAATTGAAACAGCAGTCGAAGTTTCCCTTCTTTCACTATATGGTCAGTTTTAAACCTTGTAAGAATTTCTGTTACTTCAAGACACTTCTTTATCTGTAAGGAGATTGTCCAGCATTCACTGAAGGACTTACATTATGTAACTGGTTAGTACTTTTTCTATGTTTCAAACAATTTTTTTCTGTTTCTTAATACTTTACTTAGCTTTTGGAAGGCGCCTTTTTGCTATCCTAATGTGGTTTCAGATTTCAATGTCACACTTTCTGTTTAGCGTTAAAACACTTCCCAGATATGTAAATTATTGTCCTTGTTTGATTTTGGTATCTTCAATTTGTAGTTGACTCATTAGACTGTTTGTTTTGCTTGCAACCCTGCATTCTGTCTTTTTGCAATTGTTGTTTAGTCCTTTCTTCTTGCTTTCCTTCACTTTATGCGTGAGATTCCACTACTTCAGAAATGTTTACACTATCTTCTATATACAACCACTTTCTCAAATTGACGGCCAAAGGTGACTTAAAATGGATTGACCCCATAGGACCTTATTGACTGGGGTTACAGAATCACAAGTAAAGAATTTTACCAAATAGCCAAAACGTCATCATTGAAGACATCCAGCAACAACTAAAATAACATGTGTAACTTGAAGAGAAAATAACGATATAATTAAGATGTTGACTTTCCGCTTTATTGTGAAGAAAAGGTTAGAAAGGAAACTCCTGTCAGCACTAGAAAAAGTGACAACAGCCATTGGAAATGAGAAATTTATTTTCTGGTAAAAACTCTTAAGAAAAAGAATTTATAAATTTTCAACGGAGATTAATGTTGAATGTTTGATCAGTGTATACTGAAAGTTTCCAGTACGGAAACTTCTCATCTCATCATTACTTACTCTCGGAAGATATTTTGAATGAGTCAGATGGCATGTGTACATGTTTGTGTGCGTGTTGATGATTTTCTAAATGCAAATCAATAGTAAAAAAAAATGTTATCAGTTCACCCTGTTCGTATAATGATGTAGATGTTGCCAAGACTTCTTACTTTCTCTTTTCCTCATCATTGTTACAATATTCATTGTCACTATCAAACAATTCAATTAAGCAAATTAATTAGATTAAGCAGCTCAGCATAGAATCCAGACACCCAAAAGAATCAAAATAACAGAATCTCTTATCAGTTTCCAAACAACTGTCATTATTTTAAAAAAATGTCGAAAAATCCATCAAAATATCTTGAGGAAAAAAAAAAAAAAAGATTATTTTGCCTAACTTCAGCAATAAAATATTTTTATGGACTTTGTTAATTTTTTCTTGTTAATATTCATTTATTTTTTTAAAATGTCCTGTCTTTTCTGGTTGTAGATGGTCGACACTACTTAAATTTGATCTGTTCATTAAAACTAGGGAAAATTTTGATGAGGAATTAGCATTCAATAGTTGTTTCTCAAGCCATGACATTTGTCAGAATCAAAAATATGTTTTTATTGATTTAGAAGTTGAAGGCCTGTTTATAACAATAGAAGAGAAAGATATTGTTTTTTTTTCTTATTCTAAAAGTGGGGGCCTGTTGATAATGTAAATAATGTGTTAAATCTGGTGTTGATGATAAGGCGAACCTCGCGACTGAGCTTGAAAAGGACCTCCAATCCGTGGTGGATTGGTGTAGGGAAATGGCTTGTAAAATTCAATTCTTCCAAAACGAAGCTGCTGTCAATTAACCACCACAGACGACCGCACCACACTCCCATTAGCATGGAACAGGCATGCCTCCCAGAGAGTAAAACATTATGCCTGCTTGGCCTGAAACTCTCAGCGGACCTCAAGTGGAATGACTACGTCGAATCCATTGCTAAATCTGCTGCTATGAAAGTTGGCTCTCTGTGCAGGGCTCGGAAATTCTTTCCGCCTGAATCTATCCAGCACTTATACAAATCTACCATCCACCCGTGTTTTGAATACTGTTGCCACATCTGGTTGGGTGCCCCTACTATTCTCCTCGGGCTTCTTGATAAAATACAGCGAAGAATCTGTAACGTGATTGATACCGACTTAGCTGACCGCCTGCAGTCACTCTCCCATCAGCGTGAAGTGGCTTCCCTGTGCCTCTTCTATAAATACTTTCATGGCTTTTGCTCTGATGAACTTAAATCACTGGTGCCCCGTAGGTGTGAGTTTGCACGAGATACTAGATTGGCAACTAGGTCCCACCCTTTTACAGTGAAACCGATGAAATGTAACTGCAATTTCTACTCCAACAGCTTCTTTTCTTGCACTTCCCACCTGTAAAATTCCCTTCCGCATGCTTGCTTCTCTGACTCCTATAACCTCCAGGAGTTTAAATGTAAGGTCAATAGATACCTCCTAACACACTAACCCTCCCATTCTCTCCAACTCTCCCCCTATGTACATCCTAACTCGTCTATCGCCCTGTGTAACCCCCTGCGCTATAGTGGCAGTGGAATGCCTTGCTTGGTATGACATGATTAAAAAAAAAAAAAAAAAAAAAAATGATCCTCTAACGTTTTATAGAGTTATCTGTACTTTGTTGTTTATTGTTAGTTGTAAGAATAATTTTTTTTTATTTATATTTTGTTTTTAGTGAGTGAATATTGTGTTAACAATTTCTCTTTTTCTTTTCTTTTTTTTTTTTTTGTAAATAATTTTCAGGATACAAGTCCTACAATTTAACCTATAACGGGGTGGGGATTCACAGCTTTTTCCAATGCTATTTTCATGTAAGTAATCTGAACATGACAAGTAGAAAAACAAAGAAAAAAGAAACACAACTAATTTTTTGGTCTCGAGTATGAGATGAAGTATTGTCATTAATCCACAATTTAGATTGTTATTGTTTGTGTGCTGGTGGCATAGTGGTTACTTATGTGAGAATAAGCAAGCCAAGTTCAAGTTTTATTGTCCATAGGGTTTACTTTAGCACAAATTTTTTTATGGGAAAGGCATGAATCCATCTCTTTCCTCTTAAGCTTTAGTTGGTAACTAATTCAGAAGTAAAATGCAGAATTCAAAACCATAAAGAAGACAATGGGAAAACCACGCATCTATCTTTCCTAATATGTCAGCAATTCCCAGATTAAAGAATAAGGGGAAAAACTTTTGAGAAGCAGGATTGCTTGAAGAGACATGGCATTTAAAAAAATTGTCTTTAACGTTGAAAAGAGTTAACATTTCTACAGTAATTCAAATGCTGAAATACTTTTTTTTTGTCTTTTGCTATTATCATCATAACATTTTAGGAGATCAGTTCTTCATTCCTCTTCAGTTAAAATAAGCGAGAAAAAGA
Organism: Ascarosepion bandense; assembly: GCA_037127315.1. Classification (NCBI taxonomy): domain Eukaryota; kingdom Metazoa; phylum Mollusca; class Cephalopoda; order Sepiida; family Sepiidae; genus Ascarosepion; species Ascarosepion bandense. The sequence goes on from JBBBDQ010001357.1 coordinate 1,406,746, forward strand.
AAACCTGATTTTATTAAACAACTGGAAAATAAGTAGTCTATTATTATGCAAGTACACTAAATGCCTCCTAGGTGATTATGAATTAGACTAAGGAAGTCCTTCGTACCAACTTTGCTCAGTAAAATTGGTACGAATTTTGAATTTACTGTCTGTCTGTCAACAATATTGCCTTTTCCAGCTTCTTTATTCTCCAACAATTCTTTCTGTCAGTTATCTGGACTTTATCCCTGAGAGAGCAGTGTGTATACTTTTCTTCTACCATCTGCCCGTGAATTGAATGTTGCTGCCATATCTGATTGGGTGCTCCTGCTATCCACCTCAGTGTCCTCAACCAAATCCAGCGGAGAATCTGTAATGTGATCAATCCCGACTTGGCAGCTAGGATACAATTGCTTTCTCACTGACGCAGTGTGGCTTCTCTGTGTCTTTTCTACAAATACTTTCACGGCTTCTGCTCTGATGAACTTAGCTCACTGGTACTCCCTTATATGAATTTCCTCGGCCATTAGATTAGCAACTAAGTTTCACTCTTTTACTGTGAAACTGATAAATTGCAAATGCAAATTCTACTCCAGCAGCTTCTTTTCTTGCACTTCCAGTATTTTTATACTTTCATAGTGTTTTGACCCCAGTTTGGGGATTAACTATACCCATAGCTGGGACCCTAACAGGTGCTACTACTCCAAGTCAGGGTGGATCTGGGAACATCATCAATTAAGAGGTGGTTCCATGCTCCTCACAACCTCCCAATCAGAGGCCTTGCTGCCAGATGCAGTTTACTATCATACCCAGGACAAGATTCTAGATAGAATGATGTATTAAAATGTTTCTAATTTGTATTTAGATAAGTTGTATTTATTTTCAATTTTTCTAGTTGAATTGTTCACCTATATTGCATATGATTAATTATTGTACATAATTAGGTTAGAAGAAAGTTTTCATTTTATATGAATACTACCTTATGAAAATTGAGATGTAATAGAGTGAGTGGGGGCGTTTCATAGATGGGTGCAGGCATGAGACCTTTGCAACAACCCTGACAGGATCAGATTCACTATTTTGAATTTTTGCTTTTGTATGATATGTTACAGACAGAGCATAAAATGAAAAATTTTTTTTGGAGGGGGGCATCTTAATTTTTTGTAGGTTATTTAAAACTAAAATATATTTTGGATTGTAGAAGTTTACTTACTGTATATGCTGATACCAAGTGCTCTTGGTCCTGGGCATAATGGTAAACTGCATCCGGCAGCAAGGCCTCTTGTTGGGAGGTTGTGAGGAGCATGGAACCACCTCTTAATTGCTGCTGTTCCCAGGTCCACCCTGACCTGTTAGGGTCCCAGCTATGTGTAAATAGTTAACCCCCAAAACTGGGGTCAAAACACTATGAAAGTATAAAAATTCACTTTTATAGAAATATATACATAAAAATAGACTTTTATAGAAAAACATACATTTTTGAAGGAAAATAAATTATTCTCAGCAAAACATTTCTAAAATACAAAACTAGAAAACATTTTCAGTTTCCTAAAATAAAAAAGAATAAAAACTAAAACTTTTCATTAAAATCTGACTAAATCAACCTTCTCACTATAACCAAACATGAAAAAAAAACAAAAAAACCTTAAAACCCCACCTTTTTGGCATTAAATAACCCACAGAGGTCGATATACTATTAAACAAAACTCAACATCATAAACCAAGAGCCTCCACCTTTTCTGATTATGAATGAGACTTGTAACTGATTAACTTTCAACGATCAAACTAGATATTTTTTGTGTTTTCAGTTTGGTTTGACCATAGGCTGTGATAGCAAAGAAACATACAGTAAAAGTCTCGCTATCATTATAGATTAGACGTATCTTAACTTTTTAATGTTTATACACTTCAGAGGCCTTATACTGTTCTCTTTAACACTGACTCTATGTGCATTGTGGTGCAATGGATATCGACTCGGAATGACAAATCAGTGGAGCCGAGTTCAAATTCCAGTTGAATTCCTTGTATTCATTTATGCACAAATACCCTTGGGAAAGGTATTAATCCATCTCTTCTCTCCAGTTATGGGTTAAATAATAGGATAGATTGGATTCTATAGCCTTGGTCAGCAACCACTCTACTGCAGAAAGCAATGGCAACCTACTGTGGGATAATCTTCTGCTCAGTCAGTCATGTCTCTTTCGATACATGATATACCCAAGTGTGTATTACATATAGCACTTGACTGACTGACTTACATTGTTTAATTTCAGTTTTTGAGGCTTACAATGATGTCATGTTGAAACTCTGGTTCTTATACAATCACCAAAGTTAAGCAATTTCAAGTTTGGCCATTATCTACGAGGGTGACTGCTTGGAAATATCATGTGCTGGTATGTCTTATGGTCACACCACATTGAAACACTAGTATGATCACCAAAGTTAAGCAGTGTTGAGCCTGGTCAGTACTTAGATGGGTGACTACTTGGAAATATTAATATGAAATTTTATGATCATGGAACCCATAACACTGTTAGTGGAATAGGGTCACCAAATGTACTGCTGCTGCAGTAGCAGTGGTGTTTTCTGGGTATTTATCTATAACTGGGAGAGAAGGGATGGATTTATGCTTTTTTCATCAATGTGTGCATGTAAATGAATGTAATAAACTGAACTTGTAATTCGAACTTGGCTTTCTGATTCCTCAATCCAAGTCGTGCCAGCCTTTATGAAGTTTTTTTTTTTTTATAATCATTTCACCCCGAGTAAGGCATTTCACTGCCACTATTGCGCAGGGGGTTACATAGAGTGGTGAGAAAGGATGGTTAGATATAGGAAAGGTCAGAAGGAGGGTGATAGACCGAAAATGATACCGAATATGAGGGTTTGGAAAATGATACCGAAAATGAGGGTTTTGTAGATGTTGAGCGTTGGGAGAATAGGTGCAAGTTAGTGTGATAGGAGGTGTCTATTGACCTTACATTTAAACTCCTGGAGATCGTAGCTGTCGGGAAAGCAGACATGTGGAAGGGAATTCCACAGGCGGGAAGTGCGAGAAAAGAAGCTGTTGGAGTAGAAATTATGGTTACAGCTTATCTGTTTTACTGTAAATACTAATCTAGTATCTCGAGTAAATTCATACCTAGGCGGCACCAATGATCTAAGTTCATCAGAGCAGAAGCCATGAAAGTATTTGTAGAAGAGGCACAGGGAAGCCACATCTTGCCGGTGAGAGAGTGGTTGCAGCCGGTCTGCCAAGTCAGTATCAATCACGTTACAGATTCTCTGTTGTATTTTGTCAAGAAGCCCAAGGAGAGTAGCAGGGGCACCCGACCAGATGTGGCAGCAGTATTCAATACACGGGCAGATGGTAGACTTATATATGTGCAGGATAGATTCAGGCGGGAAAAACTTCCAGGCCCTGCACAGAGAACTGACTTTCATAGCGGTGGATTTGGCAATGGATTCGATATAGTCATTCCATTTGAGGTCCGCCGAGTTTTGTAAAAATACATTTTGAATAATCTTTTACCGATTTTAAGAACACAAGCCACTTGGTAACATTATTTGTGATGATAATTATCATTTATTTATTATAATAAATGACTTCCTCTGCATAAACATCAGAAGTTTATAATTAGCTTTGATCTTGTTTTTCATCTCTGGATGAAAAATTTGTTGGACATTTTTTTTATGAAGATGGATGGGGAGAGAAATCTTACTCTTTTTACATGTCTGGAGTTTTTGTTGGATTTTGGGTTCTTGAGATCTTCTAGAAGAATTATTAGAAAGTAACATAAAAATCATAACTTTAAGAACACATGAATAGTTCTAAAACATTACAGGGATTACTTTTTTTCTCTAATAGAAAGGCATGATTAATGTCTTTTCTTAAATAGAGATAAATGCTAAAACCATGTTTTTTGTGACTTGTGTGTGCATATATATATATATATATACACACACACACTCTCCCAGCATTTTCGATGTATGAGGGTCAAGCAGCTCAGTTCTTAGAACAAACAACCAGACTGACTCTACACACATATAAAATTTGATTATAGTGGTGAAGGTTTGTGCAGAACCAACCACACTTTTTGGAAAAGCCAGAATAGAGAGACTTAGTGCACTAAGATCTATCTATCTATCTATCTATCTATCTATCTATCTATCTATCTATCTATCTATCTATCTATCTATCTATCTATCTATCTATCAACAGAACTTTATCCCTGTGTGTGTGTTTGTGTGTGTCCGTTACCTATAGACTCCAAAATGGCTGAACCAATTTTCTTGAAAATTTACACAAATGTACTATAAGCGTCTGCGAGTATTCTTAGCTAGGTTTTGTGTTGGGGTACCCCCGATAAAAATCGAAAGTAAAAAAAATCGGTTTATAGAAGGAGTGGTCCAATTTTAATCAAATTTGATACACTCATAGACAAAGACATAAGAAATGATATTCAGAAGTTTCAAGGCTGCAGTTCTTACAATAGTGCAGAAAATCGATTTTATATATATATATATATATATATATATATATAAATAAATAAAAGGTAAGATGTTTGTGTGTGTGTCTGTTTATCTACCTCTATGTCTGTATTGTTTTCAGCCCTTTTATTTTAGTTTTTGCTTCAGGTTTGGCTCTAAGTAGATATAATTGTAGTTCTTAGTCTGTCATGATGCCATTTACTCAGAGGACTTATTTAGCCTTCAAAATTCAGTTTACGACGAAAAATATTTATTTGATATCAATAGCAGGAAATCAAAATTTAACTTACATCCATTCATTTTTCTTTCAGTCTACTGTTTCGCTTTAAATGGAAACAACTATTGCTTTTTAGTCTTTCGTGCCAATGTCCAAAGAGTCTGAGCTCCAGGACCATGGATTAGTTTTAAAGCTTTCATTACACCCGAGCAACGCCAGGCTATACTGCTAGTATATATATATATATACACACATACACACACTACTGGCTATAACTATTAGGCAACCCCAGTTTAAAAAAAAAAAAAGAAAAATTATGTATTTCATACTATTTTTAGTATTTATTGTGAAGTGGATAATTCTAAATGAAAATAGAATGGTTCTTTTGTTAATACTGCACAATAATATGTGCATCAAATGAACTGTTCTGGTGTCCAGTTTTTGTGCTCTCTTCCCCATGCCAGTCTCTTCTTATTGTCTGTCCAAGGCAAAAGTTTCCTGGCTGCCTTATAAAATTTTGCAAAGGCTCTTTTTCTGGCTTTGCATACTTGGGAAAAATTGTGTTCTTTCACAGGATTTGAGCCTGGATATCCTTTTACAGCAGAAAAAACTGTTTGATTGAAAAATTTTTAACCACTTGACTCTGCAGAGCTTCACAATCAAGCCAGAATTTATTTCTCTATAATGTTTTAAGTAATAAAATTAGGTCAGATGAAAAAACATTTTCTCATTTCTTTACGAATTGATCTGCTTATATGTAATATATAGGAATGCAAATATATGTGTGTGTGTGTGAGTGTGTATATTTGGGCAGCAATCTTTCATTTAAACATGTTTTGTTAAAAACAACCAACAAGGAAGATTTTTTAAATTTTTGCTTTAATTTTTCTAGTATTCTTACATGTTTTTTTTTTGCTTGAGATAAAGAATGTAAAAATGTTCTATAATTTTTGACTTTTTAAGCACTTTTAGCCATTTCACTGGCCATTTTCAAGGATGTTATTTTTCTGGTGTTGTCATGCTTTCGTGTTTGACTGTAATGTAATTTTTTGTTTTTGGGTTTTTCTGGTTTTTGAAAATAGTTCTTTAAAGCTGGCAAGTGATGTACGTGGCTGGCATGATGTGAGCGTTTGTCCATTTTTTAAAAAAACTTTCAAAAATCTATTTCCACTGTTAAATAATGTAAGGTTGATGGTAGGAGAAAAGTGTTTGATATATAGGGTCTCTCTCATAGCAAGGTGCCTTTGATGTTGTGATAGTATTTTTGCATTTTCAACCAACATTTTTCTTAAGGGTTCGCATAAGTTATGGCTTAATGTGTTTTTTATTGCACGACTATTACTAGATAGATGGCATGTAAGGTGTCTACTCAGGAAAGTGTTAATATATCCAGTATAGGTAATTGATTTATGACAAGAAACGCAATTTTGTACAGGACATTGAAATTTATACACTATATTAGTCATGACTAGTTTAGATTTGATAGGCTTATTATTATTGGAAACAACAAGGTTTGCTGTCTTCCATTTTTTTATCATATATTATAAATTTTACATGTTTTTGAGAAATTTGGTGTTTAATAATTTTTTGTATAGAAAAATTGTCCTGTTTATAATTAATGTGCATTTGGCTGCAGTAAAATATGTTGATGTTTTCTTGTGTGTTACTTTTAATTCCAGTGTCATGCATTTTTTGTAAGAATAATTTTATTTGTTTATCAATGATGTAGTTGGGAAAATTGTTGTTGACTAGTGTTTGTTTTGTGTGTTTCAGTTCACTAAAAAATATTCTTTGAGAGGAAGATTTTTGATGTTCTCTATTTAAGAAGTTCATTATTATGGCTATTTTATACCATTCCTGGCATTGACTATTACAATTAAGAAGATGAGTTGTTGTTGTTGTTTTTTTTTATACAGATAAGTGATAAATTCAGTGGTTTTTAGCTCCATATTAACGTTAAAAAAAGGAAATTTTGTTATTGTCCATGAGGTCATAAGAGCTGACAGAACCAACAACTATGTAATTCTTAACCAACAAGATTACAACCAAAAATTACAGTCTATCCTAGATGACACCAAAAAAATCCCCTAAATTAAGAAAAAATCCCACAGATTCATTAAAAAAATATCTAAATAAATTAATCACAGCAAACAATGTGGACGTTAGTAGTTTAAAAATCTAGGAAATTGTCGATGGTTAACAACTGAGATATATTTATGTTAGCATCAGTCAGTCAGTTAAGTGCCATACGTGATATACGCTTAGGCGATCATGTCTCAAAAGATACATTACTGACTGGGCAGAAGATTATCTCACACTAAGTTGCCATTGCTTTCTGCGGTAGACTGGTTGCCGACCAAGGCTATCGAACCCAATCTGTCCTGTTATTTGACTGATACATGCTTGGGCGATCATGTCTCAAAAGAGACATGACTGACTGGGCAGAATATTATCCCGCAGTAGGTTGCCATTGCTTTCTGCGGTAGACTGGTTGCTGACCAAGGCTATAGAGCCCAATATGTCCTGTTATTTAACCCATAACTGGAAAGAAGAGAAGGATTAATACCTTTCCCAAGAGTATTTGCATGTAAGTGAATCCAATGAATTCAGCTGGAATTCAAACTCGGCTCCCTGATTTCTTGGTCCGAGCCGACATCTAATGCACCACAACGCACATCCTATGTTAACATAAAAAAACATAAACCAGGTTTTTCACTCCAACCCATTATATCACAAATATCTACACCAGTATATTAACTATCTAAAACCTTGAATCATAATTTCTCTATACATTTGGTTCAAGTGCTTGTAATTGTGCTGCTTCATTGATAAAATGAAGCTAAGTATACAACTATAACTTAATTTTTATTGTTATTAGAAATGCTGTCCAGATTTTTGCAACTTAACTCTTGTATAGACCTGACATATGCCTACCTCTTGACTTCAGCATAAACCGGACTTATGGCAACCTGTCTAATGATTCTCTGATATTTTTATTCTATGAGGCTTACATCTTTGTTTGATAAGCCTTCAATGATATTTCATTAATTGTTAAACTCTCATTAAATTAACTAACCAACATTATATTTTTTTGCTTGTTTGTAAGTACAACTGTTAAGTTTTGCAAAAATAGGCCTTACTTGGTAATTGTTGCTTGATTGATACTTTGGAAGTTTGTGTAAGTGTGTCTCAGTGATCTTAGATTTTAACACATATACACTTTTCATTTTCTTTCATTTTCATCTTTTTTCATTTTCTTTTTTTATCTGTTTTTCATTTTCTTTTTTTATATCTGTTTTTCATTTCCTTTTTTTTATCTGTTTTTCATTTTCTTTTTTTTATCTGTTTTTCATTTTCTTTTTTTTATCTGTTTTTCATTTTCTTTTTTTATCTGTTTTTCATTTTCTTTTTTTATCTGTTTTTCATTTTCTTTTTTAATCTGTTTTTCATTTTCTTTTTTTTTAATCTGTTTTTCATTTTCTTTTTTTTAATCTGTTTTTCATTTTCTTTTTTTTAATCTGTTTTTCATTTTCTTTTTTTTAATTTGTTTTTCATTTTCTTTTTTTTAATCTGTTTTTCATTTTCTTTTTTTTAATCTGTTTTTCATTTTCTTTTTTTTTAATCTGTTTTTCATTTTCTTTTTTTTTAATCTGTTTTTCATTTTCTTTTTTTTAATCTGTTTTTCATTTTCTTTTTTTTTAATCTGTTTTTCATTTTCTTTTTTTTTAATCTGTTTTTCATTTTCTTTTTTTTTAATCTGTTTTTCATTTTCTTTTTTTTTAATCTGTTTTTCATTTTCTTTTTTTTTAATCTGTTTTTCATTTTCTTTTTTTTTAATCTGTTTTTCATTTTCTTTTTTTTAATCTGTTTTTCATTTTCTTTTTTTTTAATCTGTTTTTCATTTTCTTTTTTTTTAATCTGTTTTTCATTTTCTTTTTTTTTAATCTGTTTTTCATTTTCTTTTTTTTTAATCTGTTTTTCATTTTCTTTTTTTTTAATCTGTTTTTCATTTTCTTTTTTTTAATCTGTTTTTCATTTTCTTTTTTTTTAATCTGTTTTTCATTTTCTTTTTTTTTAATCTGTTTTTTCATTTTCTTTTTTTTAATCTGTTTTTCATTTTCTTTTTTTTTAATCTGTTTTTCATTTTCTTTTTTTTTAATCTGTTTTTCATTTTCTTTTTTTTAATCTGTTTTTCATTTTCTTTTTTTTTAATCTGTTTTTCATTTTCTTTTTTTTTAATCTGTTTTTCATTTTCTTTTTTTTTAATCTGTTTTTCATTTTCTTTTTTTTTAATCTGTTTTTCATTTTCTTTTTTTTTAATCTGTTTTTCATTTTCTTTTTTTTAATCTGTTTTTCATTTTCTTTTTTTTTAATCTGTTTTTCATTTTCTTTTTTTTTAATCTGTTTTTCATTTTCTTTTTTTTAATCTGTTTTTCATTTTCTTTTTTTTAATCTGTTTTTCATTTTCTTTTTTTTTAATCTGTTTTTCATTTTCTTTTTTTTTAATCTGTTTTTCATTTTCTTTTTTTTTAATCTGTTTTTCATTTTCTTTTTTTTTAATCTGTTTTTCATTTTCTTTTTTTTTAATCTGTTTTTCATTTTCTTTTTTTTTAATCTGTTTTTCATTTTCTTTTTTTTTAATCTGTTTTTCATTTTCTTTTTTTTTAATCTGTTTTTCATTTTCTTTTTTTTTAATCTGTTTTTCATTTTCTTTTTTTTTAATCTGTTTTTCATTTTCTTTTTTTTTAATCTGTTTTTCATTTTCTTTTTTTTTAATCTGTTTTTCATTTTCTTTTTTTTTAATCTGTTTTTCATTTTCTTTTTTTTTAATCTGTTTTTCATTTTCTTTTTTTTAATCTGTTTTTCATTTTCTTTTTTTTTAATCTGTTTTTCATTTTCTTTTTTTTAATCTGTTTTTCATTTTCTTTTTTTTAATCTGTTTTTCATTTTCTTTTTTTTAATCTGTTTTTCATTTTCTTTTTTTTTAATCTGTTTTTCATTTTCTTTTTTTTTAATCTGTTTTTCATTTTCTTTTTTTTTAATCTGTTTTTCATTTTCTTTTTTTTTAATCTGTTTTTCATTTTCTTTTTTTTTAATCTGTTTTTCATTTTCTTTTTTTTAATCTGTTTTTTTTTAATCTGTTTTTCATTTTCATCTGTTTTTCATTTTCATCTGTTTTTCATTTTCATCTTGTTTTTCATTTTCATCTGTTTTTCATTTTCATCTTGTTTTTCATTTTCATCTTGTTTTTCATTTTCATCTTGTTTTCCTTTTTCATCTTGTTTTTCATTTTCATCTTGTTTTTCATTTTCATCTGTTTTTCATTTTCATCTTGTTTTTCATTTTCATCTTGTTTTTCATTTTCATCTTGTTTTCCTTTTTCATCTTGTTTCCTTTTTCATCTTGTTTTTTTCTTTTTTTCTTTATCTTTTTCATTTTTTCCATTCATTTCTTCTTTCCCTTTTTCTTCTTTCCTTTCATTTTCATTTTTTTCTTTTTGTTTTTTCATTATTGTTTTTTTCCATTTTCTTATTCTGTTTTCTTTTTTCATTTTCTTTCTTTCTATTTATTTTTATTTGTTTTGTTTATTTAATTTGCTGATAATAACTTTATTCTCTCACTAATTACACAAATATATATGCATGATTGATGATAATATCTTAGTTGTTAATATGGAATTTCCGCAGGTCTAGCTTGTTAATCTTAATGGTGTGTTGAGCGTTGTGAAAAAGCAAGTTGAAAGTGTTGAATTTATAAAAGATTCTCCTTAAATCTCCTTGAAGATTATTGATTACCACGTACATAAGCTGATTAAACTAATGTGATTAAAACAACACAAGTGAGGAAGCTACAATGAATAATTTATAGAAAAATATTCTGGGAGAAGTTTTTTAGAAAAATAGAAAAAAATCACTGACAATTGCATAGTGAAATCCTGCCCTTGAACAAGTTCAGTTGTAAACTGATCCTGCGATAAAATGTGTCTAATGATCAATACTTCATACCAGCTTTACCATGAATCAGACCTCTTTTGAACAAACTTGATATTCTAATTATAAATATGCAAACATTATTTTATAAGTAATATTTAATTTCTTCCTTGTTATTGTAAAATCAGGGCTTAGAACCACATTAAGTTGAAACACTGGTTCTTATACGATTGCTGGAATGAAGCAAATGTCAAAACTGATCAGTACCGAGATGAGTGACCATTTGAGAATACTCGGTGTTGTAAGCTTGGATGTGTGGGTGATGTAATGGATAATGGCTAAAATTTTTAATTGGAGAGCCAAGTTCTAATTCTCATTGGGTTTGTTATATTTATGTTCGAATATCATTAAAGAATATCATGCAAATGTCAAAATTGATCAGTACCAAGATGGGTGACCATTTGAGAATACTAGGTGTTGTAAGCTTGGATGTGTGGGTGATGTAATGGATAATGGCTAAAATTTTTAATTGGAGAGCCAAGTTCTAATTCTCATTGGGTTTGTTATATTTATTTGTGTAAATATCATTAAAGAAGGTGTGAATCTACCTCTTCTCACCTCAGCTATTAGTAAGACTATTATCAATGAACCATAATTATCTCAAAAACAAATTTTTCAAATTTGAAAAATTTTCTGGCTTTAAATAACCTGCAAAAGGTTGATAAGTCATAAAAAATGAATCAGTTATTATTGTGTTATATACTAAATCGTGTATATACTGCTTCTGCTGCTGGAACAACAATAGTCTTGATGGACAAATGACAAACACAGAACAACAAGTATATAAAAATATAATCTTATATTTATATATATTTATATTTTTATTCTCTTTGGTGATGGTTGTGTGTAGAGGGGTAATCAGAGGGAATCATGCATATATGCAGGAATTACTGAGATTTATCTTCTATGTCTTCTTCTGTTTCCCAGCTTTGTTCTGTCTTTTACTGAAAAAAAAAGCACTCTTATATTTGGTGAAATTCCCTGAATTCCACTTAATTGCATCATCTATGGATAGGCACATTCATTATTAATCATTTTTGCCAATTATTGCCTTTGGGCCAGTTTCCTTTGATAGCATCACATTTTGTTTGTCATTGTTTATATTTTTTGATTTTGAAAATGATTGCCCTGATGTAAACACACTTTTGTCATTGTTTCTGAGGCCAAATCATATTTCTGTTGAGTCCCCAAAATACAATTACATTCCTGTCTTTGATTGAAATCATATTTCTGTGGATCAGAAAATTATATTACAATTATAAAATCATTAGCAATGAAATTACATTATAATATAACCTTGTTCACTCAGTGATGCTCATGCGAATTTTTAACCAGAGACAATCCCTTCCATCCTGATTTTCAATCTCAATGCATTTCTATAATAAAATCATTTGCAATACATTTACATTATACAGAGTGACCCCAAAATTACCTAGGGATTTAAAAATATTACCATTTCTACATTATTTTAGTCTTCAAAAATAGCTTTATACACTGTGGCAGTGTTTCTCAATCTTTTTAAGTAATAGCAAACCTGGAAGCAAATGAAGATATCATAGCACATTTAGCAAAATCTTTAAAGGTATACATGTAAATGTTATGAAATAAAACCATAGATTAAAAAAATCATGCACACAAATATGAACTCAGTTTAATTCATTGTTTTTATTGAACTATTTGTGAAGTTTATTTAGTGTGAATCCTGTGCCTGGTGTTTTTTTTTTTTTCAATTTCTTCAAAGTTTGGTCAAAAATGTGATAAGCAGACACTCGTTTCGTTTTCAGTTGAGTGTAGTCATTTTCACTTCTTAATTTTGATGTTATTTAGGGTTGAGAAGCTTAATTCACATAAATAAGAAGCAGAAAATTGCAATAAAACTGATAAATTCTTTTTTAGTTAATGTAGGATATTTCTTTTTTTTTTTTTTAATCACATCACCCCAAGCAAGGCGGTAAGGCTACTGGTGTGCAGGGGGCTATGAAAGAGTGAGTAGATTGGAAAAGAGAAAGCCGAAAACCACATCTTAAACAGGGAACAAGGGATGAGCCTCTACACCTGTTCAATAGATGTGGGTGGAGTGTGAACCGGGCGATAGTTCAGTCTATCTACTCCAATTAATTTGAAATTCAAAATGTATCAATGGGTACTGTTGAGCTCACAATCATTAGAAATGATGGTAATCTTTCCATTCAGATTTTAATGCATTCCTATAATAAAATTATTTGCAATACATCTATGTAGGGTGCCCCAAAAGTCACCAAGGGATTTAGAAATATTATAATTTCTACATTACCTTAGTGTTCAAAAATAGTTATATGTGAAATTATTCAAGATAAAAAATATATTCTCATTCAATAACTAAACATTCAGACAGTTAAGTGCCATACGTGATACATGCTTGGGCGATCATGTCTCGAAAGAGACATGACTGACTGGGCAGAAGATTGTCCCGCAGTAGGTTGCCATTGCTTTCTGCAGTAGACTGATTGCCGACCAAGGCTATAGAATCCAATCTGTTCTGTTATTTAACCCATAACTGGAAGGAAGAGATGGATTAATACCTTTCCCAGGGGTATTTGCGTGTAAGTGAATGCAATGAATTCGGCTGGAATTCGAAATTGGCTCCCCCATTTCTCGTTCCAAGTCGATATCCAATGCACCACAACATGGCGTAAATGCCCTTCATTTTTTACTTCACGCAGATGCGCTCTTTTGATAGCATTGTCCATAAAAGGGATTAATGACTCCGGCTTCAGCCCTCAAATTTTAGCACAGATATTATCCTTGAGTTGCTGAATTGTTTTTATATATGCTCCTTAAGGCATTCCTTATGTTGCTTGGCAAATCATTTTGTGAACCATATTGCCTAGAACGTTGCATCAACTGACGAATCATGAAATCTGATGCCCGATATCTGACACTGAAGTGTCAGCAATATTCTCTTTATAATGTGAATAATGGATTGGTTAAATCTAAAATACAATTTTATGGTTTTGGTCCTTTGTTCCATTGTGAATTCTTCCATGGGTAATTTCCTCATTTTATTGAAAGCTTTGCAAAAAACCCCTCTCAAAAAACAAACATCTGATATGTTATTACAGTGGCATAGCTAGAGTGTGTGTCCCACAAAGCAGCCCTTCCTTGAGTTTTCTGCCCCTACAAAAAAATACATATTACACAGTGACTCACCTTTAAAGATATAAAACTAGTTTGTTTATCATTATAATATTTCTTTTACGTACTCAATTATCAGTCAGTTAGGTATCGTGTAAGGCGATCATGTCTCAAATGATTGACTGGGTAGAAGATTTTCTTGCAGTAGGTTGCCATTACTTTCTGCAGTAGACTGGTTGCCAATCAAAGCTTTAGAATTCAATCTGTCCTGCTATTTAACTCATAGCTGGAGGGAGTCGAGATGGATTAATACCTTTCTCAAGGATATTTGTGTGCAAGTGAATGCAATGAATTCAACTGGAATTTGAACTTGGCTCTCAATTTCTTGTTCTAAGCTGATATCAACTGCACCGTAACACACATGCCCTAGTATAGCATGCTTTAAATAAACATCAAACATACTTAACTCGTATTGGTAACAGAGTCCCCCCCCCCCCAAAAAAAAAAGAACGACATGGGGGTGGTGAAAAATGTAAAAAATTAGGACCCTCTTTATTTTTGAAGTAAGATACTTGCTTTTTTGTTGACAAATTATTCAATGACATTGTCAAAAACCATTTCTCAAGGATATTTGTGTGTAAGTGAATGCAATGAATTCAACTGGAATTTGAACTTGGCTCTCCGATTTCTTGTTCTGAGCTGATATCAACTACACCGTAACACACATGCCCTATTATAGCATGCTTGAAATAAACCAATCATACTTGACTCGTATTGGTAACAGTTCAGTCAGTAAAGTGCCATACGTGATACACACTTGGGCAATCATGTCTCGAAACAGACATGACTGACTGGGCAGAAGATTATCCCGCAGTAAGTTGCCATTGCTTTCTGCAGTAGACTGATTGCCGACCAAGGCTATAGAACCCAATCTGTCCTGTTATTTAACCCATAACTGGAAGGAATAGATGGATTAATACCTTTCCCAGGGGTATTTGCGCGTAAGTGAATGCAATGAATTCAGCTGGAATTTGAACTCAGCTCCCCGATTTCTTGTTCCGAGCCGATATCCAGTGCACCACAAAACAGTTACCCAACCAAAAAAATGACATGGGGGTGGGTGAAAAATGTAAAAACTTAGGACCATCTTTATATCCGAAGTAACATTACTTGCTTTTTTGTTGACAAATTATTCAATGACATTGTCAAAAACCATTTCATCTAACAGTTGTAATCCCCGTAGATAGGCCAGTATATCGGCTATAGTTCAAGTTATCTGAAGTTGAAAAGATCATTCAACTGGGAATGCTGCCCCGACCTTAATATCACTTTTATTTTAATACAAGCTTATTGCCTATAATAGATACAAAGTGCCATCCCGATAAAATTCCTACCTAGGGAAGACCCCTTCTCCTCTAGCTATTCCTCTGTATTTATTAAATTCCAAGATAACTCTGTTTGTGCAATAGCCCTATTTTATTAATAATGTATGAATTACTGTACATATCTCCTGGTATCAATGATATGCCTGAATTGAGGACTCTTTTTGAGGAGCTGTCAATGGTTGTGCTAGCTTGAAGTCACAAGTCATTGTGACTGAGGGTTTGAGTGTTCTAGTGTTGTTCAGACCTTTATTCATGCAGATAATGCACTCTCTTCCAGAAACTGCAACTAAGATTCGCTCAGCATAGTTGCAGTCTAAACCACAGGTGGGCTCTGTAGGTGTTGAACAAGCACAAGTGTGCCTGAGCAGGCGTCTGCAATGAGGATTAGCAAGCTGCCCCAGTAGATCGGTATCCTTGAATACAAGTGGCCAGCCATTATGTATGCTTGTATGGTTCTATATTACTTTTTCTATATGAGGATTGTGGAATTTAATTTATTTTTTCTTATAAATCTACATTAATGAATCAACATATACTTTGGTAAAGTTTATCGACATTAAAAGGAACATTACTACTTGAGCATTTTATGTAATCAAGATAAGATTGTCAGGAAGGGAATTGTTTTATTTTCTCTAATTTTAAAAGAAAAAAAAGTATTAAAAACTAAAACACCAAACTCTTTACTACTTGTAAATTTTTCTGATCAGCTTTTGATTTGATTCTGAAATGTTGGCAAGAATTCTGTGTAATTCTTTTAATCTATTTTCAAATGTTGTGCCCCAAACTTATTTTTCTCTGTTCCTTTTCACTCATCTCCACACCTCTTCATTACGGAAATTTTCTTATCTTCTAATAAACCTTTTTCCCATCTTTGACTTTAATGTATTGATTTCATTTTGCATTTCTAATATATGACTTATAAAAAATAATGCAATTTTATTTGAAATGATTTTAACACTTTTTCCTCTTGTGTTACTAAAATAGTTTATATTGATTTTCAAACACTTTAGGCTTAAATAGAGATCGTTTGTCTTTTTCTTTTGGGTTGTTATCAGAATTGTCTATGTCATATAAAAAAAAAGAAATGAAAAAACATGTATAATCATTAGTTCTCTTGTCTGAAGGAAATGTTTTGCCAACTTTATCATTTTTTGTGTGTTATTCTGAAGAAATTTAAAAAAATATTAACTTTTCTTTCCTACTCAATGAAAAAAAAAAATGAAAATTTTTCAAATTATAGAATTTTCTTCCTCAAACCTAAATTTTTTCACACTTTTGAAAGTGGTGGCTAGGTCAAATAAAGTCTTGTTTTATAAACTGAATGAATTGTTTATATGTTGCGTGGGATCACAGGTAGGATTTATTAACACAGTGATTGTCATTTAACCATATATTGGGCACTTGGCATTTCAGTTTACACTGTGACTTCAGATACTGATGACAATTATATTTTCAAATGTTGGTGACACTCGATGCATATTTCTATACAAAGCAATGTCTGCGATTTCCTGTGAAATTTTGGGAAAATGAATATGACACTTGGCTTCTCTTTGTTTAATAACGCTGCAGTATTAAATGATCCCAATGCCAAGAAATTTCAATGGAACCTCATTAAATGAAGATGGCTCATGGGAGCTGAAAATTTAAAACAAGCATAATTAAAAAAAACAAAACAAATGTTGGACATTTTTTATCTTTATTTTCACCTGAAATTAAAGCCAAAATACGATGTTTAGAACGGCTCATGATTAAACATAATAAACATTCATTGCCTGTTATATTTAACAATATATATTTAGAAAATTATCTGCTGCCTCAATACACTATATATATATATATATATAAAACACATACACAAAATAAAAGAAAAAATCAACATTGCACAATGAATAGATATAAATATACTCAATATAAAAGTGATAAAAAACTAGAAAATAAAGTTAATTACTGGTTAAATACTGGTTAAATTAAATTAAATACTGGTTAAATACTGGTTAATTACTGGTTAAAGTACTGTTAAATACTGATGAGTGTATGTTGTGATTCCTTGAAGGTTTGTTTAAAAAACTCGAGTCAAAATGATAAAATTAACATCAATCAGCTAAGTGCAGAAGATGAATTGTTGAAGTCCATTAAATTTTATTAATAACTTTTATTTATACTTTAGATCTTTTATTTATATTTAAAATTTCAATATATTTTGTTCTATTTATTAATAAATAATTTCATCAATTTATTATTATTAATTTTTTTTTTTTTTTTTTTTTTTTTTTTTTTTTCAGGGCATCACCAAGAATTGACAGGTGTTTGCACCCATCCTTCCCAGAGACTCGTAGTTACATCATCAAAAGACACCACATTCAGATTGTGGGATATGAGAGACCCATCCTTGGAAGTCAATGTCTTTCAGGGCCACACCCAGTAAGTTTTTTTTTTTTTAAAATATTTACTTCAGGTTTTTTTTTACTTTTTTGTTTTTTTTGTGATTATTCTGATCTCTTCTTGCTGAGGATGATTTCATTTGTCTTGTAATTAATACCTGCATGTTAGAAAATCGTTGTTCAGGATATCTCTCATATTCACTTTTAATTTCTTCGTCAGTAGTTTTTTGTGTGCTCTGTTTATGAAAAGACAATGCAAAAATGATGGACTGTAGTGATGTTTTAATTCATGTCTGAATTAAAAACTTCTGTTGTGACTATTAATTTTTGCCAACAGTTTTGTTCATAGAGAACAACTTTTTCAACCATGAAACAAAGAACTTGATTATTCTTACATTGAAGAGAACTAGCAGAGAGAAATGTATGTTCATTGGGTAAATCATTTATTATATAACTTATGAAATAAGGAAGGAATTAAGAAATAGAAAAAAATATTAGAAACAAAGAAAGAAGTACTGAACTGTTGCATATATGGCAGTGAATGTTGAACAATCTCCTCAAAGACTATGAAAACTTGAAGCAGGCAAAATGTGGGTCTACAGAAGGATGCTGAGAATACCATGGACCAAAATGTGAGTGATGAGTTTTAGAGAAAGTGTAAACAAAAAGGAATCAGAAAGAAAGCCTGCAGTCACTCTCTCACTGGCGTGACGTGGCTTCCCTGTGCCTCTTCTATAAATACTTTCATGGCTTCTGCTCTGATGAACTTAAATCACTGGTGCTCCCTAGGTGTGAGTTTGCACGAGATACTAGATTGGCAACTAGGTCCCACCCTTTTACAGTGAAACCAATGAAATGTAACCGCAATTTCTACTCCAACAGCTTCTTTTCTCGCACTTCCTGCCTGTGGAATTCCCTTCCGCATGCTTGCTTCCCCGACGGCTATAACCTCCAGGAGTTTAAATGTAAGGTCAATAGACACCTCCTAACACACTAACCCTCCCATTCTCTCCAACTCTCCCCCCCATGTACATCCTAACACATCTATTGCCCTATGTAACCCCCTGCGCTATAGTGGCAGTGGAATGCCTTGCTTGGGGTGACATGATTAAAAAAAAAAAAAATAGTTGAAATTTCAAGGACACATGAGGAAATAAGGCTTGGAAAATTTGATACTCTCAAGGTAGATTGAGTGTAAGAGGGACAGAGGAAAACTATGCATAACATCAAGCATCTATCAAGCTTGAATAAATGTATGATGGAGTAAGGTTTAGGATAAATAACAAAAAAACAAAATTTATTAAAAGTTACAAAGGAAGAAAATTGTGGGGAGTCTTGATTGCCGACATCTTGAAGAGACATGACATATCAAAAAAAATGTTTGCTTCAAGGTTAATGCAAAAAATTTTAAAATTTGTAAAAATGGCCATTGATCTCATTACTTTTGTTTGTTAATGAGATAAAACAAATTTTGAAATCTATTTTGAGAAACCACTTTCAGTTGCTATATAACAAGTGCAGAAAAATCAAGTTTTTAAACTTGATTTTTCTGCACTTGTTGCATACATATTTAACTACTGTTACATGTTAATTGTAACATGAGGGAAAATAAAAATGATTGACCAAAAGTTAGAGTTAAAATAAAATATTTAATTCCCAAAACATTAGATAAAAATATTTACAAATATACAGTTTTGCATTCAAATAGAAAACATATAGTTTACTACTGGCAGGCGAAGTGTTACGAGGAGAGAAGGGGAGGGAAAGTGTCAAATATCTTTACCCAGTTAAGTTGGCTTGGAAGTTAAGTGCTATCCTTAAGTGCTATCCTTGTTTGGAAATCCTTAAAAGCATATATAAAGACTAATTGTTGGCTTGGTCAATGAAAGAGGCAAAAATATATATTTACCCAAATAGTTCCACGAGGTTCTCTTTCAGGTTTTAGTTGTTCGGACGTTTCTGCGAGATTCTTTCGGCTGGATATAGATCCTTGAATCTTAATCGGAGTTGATACGACAGGAAATTCTTTTAACAACTCTTTCAAGTTTTAGTTTGTTGTCGACTGAGAGAGATTCTTTCGGCTGGATATATATCCCTGAATTGAAACCAGTGCTGATGAGGTCAGCACATTCTTTTATCAACTGTTTTAAGTTTTAGTTTTTGTCGTCGACTTAGAGATTCTTTTGGCTGGATATACATCCCTGAATCTTAACCGCAGCTGTAGAGGTCAACCCATCCTGCTATCAGCTAACTGCTCTGTACCCCAAACCTGTTTTTATAGGGGCTAACACCTAATTTGCATATTTGTAGAACATTTCGAACCCTCTTGACTCTACTGGAACTTTCTACAATCTTCCAAAACGTTCTATTTCTAATTTCCTTATTTTTACGACTACTTCATGAATTAAAACTTTTGTGTAACAACAAGTAGGACACAATAGAGTCCTTTACTACAACTTTTTAGACATTATTAATATTATTTTTATATATAAATACATTTTTGTAACACTACACATTTCATTAACAAATTTATGAGTAGTGTTGAAAAGATTTTGGCCTAATCAAGAAGCACTTCTAAAAATTTATAAAAAATTGGATGTTTTGTCCTTTAATCAAATTTTGGGAAATAGTCCTGCGTGAGAACTTGAAGTCTAACAAAGTTTTGTAATGTCAGTAGGAATCATGGTCATTGTTTTAAATAACTATGAATTTGATTTTGTAACAAATTTGTTTTTTTTCATAAAAACTTTTTTGTGATGCATTCAGATATATATATATATATATACACACACACACACATATATCCAGGGTGGCAATAAAGTCACTATGCAGTTACTTAGAATAACAATTTAGACAAAACCAGTTAAAACAAATTAAGTATTGGGTACCCAGTGAGGATTGAACACACTACTCAGTTGTAAAAGGTTCTAGGGAGTCAAGCTTGTTAACCATTACACTATGCTAAGGTGTCCAAAATTCACTAATTAATAAACAGTCCAGAAAATTTTTCACTAAAATGGTTCTGGTTAATAGAAATAAATGCTATGGTAAACAATAGTAAATTAATTACCAATACTGTTTGAACTGCAATATATATATATATATATATATATATATATATATATATGGCCAGTGGTAAAATGTTATATTTAGCTGTATAGTGACTTTGTCACACTGTATATATATATATATATATATATATATATATATATATATATATATATAATCCTATCTTTACAGCACAACTCAGTTTCATGAGTTATGCAATGATCAGGTGCATATTACGGACTGTTTTTTGATTTCAATTTTTATTTTTGGTACTAGTGTTGCTTAAGGTCATTATAAATTGGGTTTGCCAATATTTATAATTTATTAAATGTGTAATTTAATTAGGTTTATACTGAAACCTAAAAATGGAATAGGAAACTAAATTCATGGGAATTAAGAAAAGGAAAAATTAATATAATTTTGGGGGCTGATTTATTTATTGTAGGTGAAAGGGGAGGTCAATTATATTTTTATATATTTGTGACAAAGACATTGAAAAAATTATAGGAAATAAAAAATAAAATTAAATAAATATGCGTACCCACACATACACATGCATGTATGCATATACATACGCATACATATCTCTATTTATATATATATATATATATATATATATATATATATACACACATACACATACAGTGAGAAAAATAAGGAATGAATTGATAAATAAGTAAAAAGAAAGGTTAAGGCTATAAAGTTTAGTCAGGGTCTAAGTATTTAAGCAGATATTTATTTCTGTGTCTGCATGAGGCAATTAATTCTCTTTTTTTTTTTTTTTAACAAATTCGGGTCATTAAGGTGTTTTAAGATAAGTTTTCTAGAAAGCATAAGTTAAATCTATTTCCTGAAGATAGACGATCGCAATTGACATTGCATTTAAACTTTTGGCAATTGCAACTATCAGGAAAGCAAGTATATGGAATGCAGTTCCACGGGTGAAAAGTGTGAGGAAAAAAAAGTGATAAAGTTGAAGTGGCATTTACATTTGACTATTTTGACGGGAAAAATGTGAGACCTAGTTGCCAATCTAGTAGCATGAGTAAATTCACATGACTGTAGCAAATCCTCATGAGTCCGTCTGAACAAGAACATTTACCAAAATTTGATTTCACCTTATATACCTATTTGTTTTTTTTAATCATTTCACCC
This sequence comes from Ascarosepion bandense, assembly GCA_037127315.1. Lineage (NCBI taxonomy): Eukaryota > Metazoa > Mollusca > Cephalopoda > Sepiida > Sepiidae > Ascarosepion > Ascarosepion bandense. Next base: position 1,428,506 of record JBBBDQ010001357.1, read on the forward strand.
CGAGCAAGGCAATACAAGCCATCAGGATGCAAATGTTACTGAGATTGGAAGAATCAGAGAGGACAATAAATGAAGAGGGTTTAGGAAGACAGAAGATGCCAACTGATATTGTATTTAAAATTTTCAAAGATCATAGCTGACAGGAAAGCAGAAAGCTGGAAGAGTGTTGTGTGTGTAAAATGTGCAAGAGAAGAAACTGTTAGCATAAAACTTAAGGTTACTGCTGGAAATTTCAATAGTGAAATTATGAGACCTAACAGCCAATCTAGTACTATGCTTAAATTCATGAAGTTGAAGTATTGAAGAGGGAAGCTCATAACAATTACAGTGAAACTATTTGTAGAAGAGGCAAAGGGAAGCTAAATTATGGTGGTGGGAAAGTGATTGAAGCTGATATGCTAAGTCAGGGCCAGTAATACTGGATTTTGTCAAGAATCTCTAAATTTTTTTCTCACTTAGATTTTTTTTTTGTGGTACAGTGGATATCAACTCAGGAAGACAAACAGGGGAACTGCAACCAAGTTCAAATTCCAGTTGAATTACTTGCATTCACTTATGCACAAATACACTTGGGAAAGGTATTAATCCATCTCTTCACTCCTGTTATGGGTTAAATACCAGGAAGGATTGGATTCTATAGCCTTGGCAGTCTACTGCAAAAAGCAATGGCAACCTACTGCAGGATAATCTTCTGCCCAGTCAGTCATGTCTCATTTGAGACATGATCGCCCAAAGTGTGTATCACATATGGCACTTTACTGACTGACAATATAATTACAACTTCTACTAGGTATAAAGTAGGGGATCAGTTTTCTATTGTTATGAAGTAATAAACTGATCCCCCACTAATTATACTTAATATAATAATAGAATATAATCACTCTTCCCCCTCCAACTATGAGTTAAATGGCAAGGGAGATTGGGTTCTATAGCTATGGCTTGGCAACCAGTCTGCCGCAGAAAGCAATGGCAACCTACTGCGTGATAATCTTCTGCCCAGTCAGTCATGTCTCTTTGGAGACATGATCTCTCAAAGTGTGTATCACGTATGGCACTTAACTGCCTCTATCTGATATCTGTGAGAAATGAAAACCTGGTAGTGGTTTAGCAGATGTTATTTTCTTTCATTTGAATCCACTATATTGTTATTTGTATCATACAATGAATCATAAATGATGTTTAATCACCGAGACAATGATTGTAATGAATAGATTTCGAAATGGTTTTGTTTTTTTATTCTTACGCTTTTCAGTTGATTTTCTGGCATAAATGTTGGCAAACAAATTCTAAATTTTCCAAGGAAATTTCCAGGGTACTCTGTTCATTCTTTGAATCATGTGGAAACTGATCAGCTGTACACTTCTAAGTGGAAAACATCTACAACATCAAATATCCATTTTGAGAGCATGGTCATAGCATTAGGTTGCATAGAACATCTTAAAGGATTATAGTTAAATTTTCATTGAAACCGTCTTCTGTATTAGAAAAGTGTTAATTTGTAGCTTTGCACATCATTTAAAAGTGAAAAAGATTTCTTCTTTCTTGTGCCACTCCTCTTCAAGAGATGGGCGATCTTTATCGATCTTGGGTACAACGATAAACTGCATCCAGCAACAAGGCCTCTGATTGGGAGGTTCTGAAGAACATAGGACCACCTCTTAATTGCTGTTGTTCCCAGGTCCACCCTGACCCAGAGTGGTAGCACCTATTAGGGTCCCAGCTATGGGCAAATAGTTAACTGGGGTCAAAACACTATGAAAATATAAAAATAGACTTTTATAAAAAAAAGTAGACATTTTTTAATGAAAAAATTACCATAACACATTTTTGAAGGGGAAAAAAATTGCCATAATACATTTTTGAAGAAAAAAATATTACCAGTAATACATTTTTTAATACAAAACTAGAAAATATCTTGAGTTTTCTAAAATAAAATAATAAACAAAACATTTTCATCAAAATCTGACTAAATCAATCTTTTCATTATAACTGAACATCAAAATACCTTAAAATCCTACTTTTTTGGCATTAAATAATCCACAGAGGTCGATATGCTATTGAACAAAACTCAAACAATCCTTATTCAAACTCTTCTTTCATGAATTACAAAGAAATGCTGCACAAATGAAAAACCACCTGAATATTATACTAGCCACAAATCCTTTAGAATTTGGGTATCCTTCAAGGCTCTATCCTAGGTCCTATCCTTTTTCTGATATTTATCTTCTTTTCTAAATCATATCCGTCTCTTATCCTTTCTTTGGCATCCCTGTAACCCCCAGTGCATTAGTGAAAATCTTGCTTAGTGTAACGTGAAATGATTATTAAAAAAAATTTACTAAACCTTACTTGCCAAAATTACATAGTTGGCATTTCTGGAAGTTCATAGTTCACTTTCCTGTCTTAAAAGTAATAGAAAATAGGAGGCTCTATATAGAACTGTATATAGTTCTCTATAGAACAGTTGTCATGTCTTTTAGATTCTGTAGAGTACTAAGAACTTTGTGAGAGTCATGATCACCGATGATCCTGAAGAGACATCATAAATAAAAGAACATCTATAACCCTGTGAAGATATTGTGATCATTTTTAACACTACCTTTTCTGCTGTTTTTTGCTTTCTGTTTCCATTTCTACCACCCCACTCCCTCCTTTGGGACTAGCTTATTGTTTTAATTGGTAGGAAAATATTAATCATGTGACTTGCTTTCATTGGACCATATTAAGTCATTATCTTTTGAGTTGAATTCATACTATTGAAAATATTACAATTGCTTCAGAAGACAAGATTATTGCCTTATTTTTTGAAAATTTTGATTACAAAGTTTAAAAATATTTAGTAACCAAAAAGAAAATTCTCTAAGAAGAGTGTATTTCATTTTTTTTTAAAAGTTTATTAAATGTGAAAATTGTTTTGTCAGCAATTATTATTGTTTTTAATACATTATGCATTTAAAGAAATAATACTTTTTGCTAAAAATTGAAATTTTTACTTTGATTTGTTTTTGTTTTTCTTTATTTAGTTTATTTTTACGGAATCAATTTTTATAGAAGTAATTTTGTAAATATGCTTTTACAGAAATTAAATTTTATAGGATATTTTTTTCCAATTTTTAGTAAACCATCCATAATAAATTGTTGCTGGTGTGTTAGCTATGATGAATTCCATCAACCTTTTTTTTTTCTCTCAGACATGCAAACTCTTATTTTAATATTGTCTTGATTGCTATAAGAAGTGTCAGACTGCTTAATGGTTTTGGTATGAAAACTAAATTATGAAACTGAGTTCAAATTTTTGCTGAGCTAGTTTTTGATTCTCTTTGTGCCAGCTTACATCCACATTATCTTGAAACACTAGTTGCCAAATGATCCTCAAAGTTAAGCAAGACACCTAGAGGAATGTGCATTGTGGTGTAGTGGATATTGACTCGGAACAACAAATTGGGGGAGCCGAGTTCAAATTCCAGTTGAATTCCTTGCCTTCACTTAGGCGCAAATACCCTTGGGAAAGGTATTAATCCATGTCTTCCATCCAGTTATGGGTTAAATAATAGGACATATTGGGTTCTGTAGCCTTGGCTGGCAACCAGTCTACTGCAGAAAGCAATAGCAACCTACTTGAGTTATATTTTTAAATAGCTTTGACTGATCAAGACTCTGATAGGGATGGCATGCATGGTGTCAAACGTGTTTAGAAATACCTAAACTGTTAGCTCTATATAGCTGCTTTTTAAAATCAATGGTTAAGAATGTTTCTGGGTGAGAGAAGCTTATGGGTCTTGGTGAAGACCACATCGCTTTGAACCTTGTGGACTGAATAGTTCACAAGTTCCATGGTCAGATCATTAACTTTTCAGCATCACCACTTTGTGTGTGTGTTTTATATGAATGCATGTTTACGTATTTTTCTATCATCCATATATGTATTTTTGCATATATAACCTTTTTAAAAAAACTTTGAATAGGATTGATGTGCCGGGAAACAATACCTTACATTACAACTTTTCTTATGTGTAACTTTGTGTGTATATTATCTTAGAAAAGTACAAACAATTCAATTCTGAGAATGTCTACAGGTTTCATAATGTTTTTCCTCCACCTGTAATTTCATGAATTTTTATTTTCTTTATTACAAAATATTTTCAATTTGAATTAAAAATTACTTCTTGTGCTGAACATTTCAGCCTAATGAGGCTTCCTTTTTGGCACTGGAATTAAAAAAAAAAAAAAGAGATAAGTAGAAAAAAATAAAAATAATTTCTTTGTTACACCATGTGTAATTCTCAAGACACTTACCTATGTAATGACTGTTATATTCTTGGAATTTATTTTTCAATAAAAATCAAATCACCAGGCAATGGAGAGTGAGTTTTTATTTTGATTCTGTTTTTCGTGCTTGTTTTTTTTTTTCTTTTTTTTTTTAAAAAAAAAAAAGAAGATAGCCATGCATTGCAGAGTTTCCATGTTGTTGTGACTTTATTTTTATTTTTATTTTTATTTTTTTAATCATATCACCCCAAGCAAGGCGAAAATGCCACTGATGCGCAGGGGGCTACGTAAGAGTGAAAAGATTGGAAAAGAGAAAAACCGGAAACCACATCCTAAACAGGAAACAAGGGATGAGCCTCTTCACCTGTTCAATAGACATGGGTGAAGTGTGAACCGGGCGTTAGTTTAGTCTATCTACTCCAATTGAAAAAAAAATAAAAATAAAAAAGAGTGAAAAGATTGGAAAAGAGAAAAAACCGGAAACCACATTCTAAACAGGAAACAAGGGATGAGCCTCTTCACCTTATGATAAACTTTTCTCATTCCATTATAAAATGATTGTTTAGTGAGTATATTTAATAACCTCGCTGCGGAGCTTGACAAGGACCTCCAATCTGGGGTGGACTGGAGTAAGAAATGGCTCGTAAATTTTAATGCTTTTAAAATGAAGCTGCTATTTATTAACCATCATAGACAATCACTCTTACGCCCCATTAGCATGGATCAGGCTAGCCTCCCCGAGAGCAAAACACTATGCCACCTTGGCCTCACACTCTCAGTCAACCTCAAGTGGAACGACTATATTGAATCCATAGCTAAATCCGCTGCTAAGAAGGTCGGTTCACTGTACGGGGCCAGGAAGTTTTTTCCGTCTGAATCCATCCTGCACATATATAAATCTATCATCTGCCTGTGTATTGAATACTGCTGCCACATCTGGTCGGGTGCCTTGACAAAATCCAACAGAGAATCTGTAATGTGATTGATACTGACTTGGCAGCTCGGCTGCAGTCACTCTCTCGCCAGTGTGATGTGGCTTCCCTGTGCCTCTTCTACAAATACTTTCATGGCTTTTGCTCCAATGAATTTAGCACACTGGTGTCCCCTATGTATAAATTTACATGAGCTACTAGACTAGCAACAAGGTCTCACCCTTTTACAGTGAAACCGATAAAATGTAACCGCAAATTCTACTCTTAACAACTTCTTTTCTCACACTTCCCGCCTGTGAAATTCTTTTCCATATACTTGCTTCCCTGACAGCTACAATCTCCAGGAATTTAAATGTCAGGTCAATCGATATCTCTGACTTACTCCATCTTTTCTTCATCTACTCCACCCCCATTACACCAGTTTTCTCCTCTGTCTATTACCCTTCTCCTTACATAACTAACCTCTCTTTCTCATCACTTTCCCCTATTTAACCCCCTGTGCAACAGTGGCAGTAAAATGCCTTGCTTGGGATGAAATGATTAAAAAAACATTCTTCCTCTTTTTAATTCCATTAGACTCCTCCTTGCTGCATAGGGCCACAGCTTCATCACACTAGGTATTACTACTGTGGTTTCCACAGCAAGTAGGTTTTTATTAGGTAGACTTGTCAGCTGCACATCCAATTTAATTTTCAATTCAGTGTTCTCCTAGACTGGTTACCAACAAAAGCTAGAGAGCTGAATCTGCCTTGCTATTTAACCCATAGCCAGAGAAGAAAAGATAACTTCATACCTTTTCTACAGCTATTTGTGCAAAAGAGAATGCAACAAGATCAATCAGAAACAGAACTCTGTATACCAATTCCACTTTCTGTAAATGCTATGCTACGCTCATATCCAATAACATATCAATCAGGAAAAATGAGTGCTGCTGGAAGATCTTTGTAGCCTCATTTGTAACACAGCTGTTACTTAATGCCGAATGAAAGTCTGAGTAATGAACATGGAAAGCAACCAAAATTAAGATGAAAGATGAGCCAAAAAATTAGTCATCAACAACAGTTCAATCTTTCTTGTTCAGATATGTTTTGAATAAGGTTATAATCTTTTATGTATCACATCATTTGAAAGATGTTGGCGATCATAAACCTTCACTACTTCCTATCTATTAAAGTTCTAAACAATGTTTGTCCTCCTACAACCCCACCCAGTCCTTGTCCCACAATCTATCTACACAAGCCCATTAGGTAGGTTACTGATTTTTGTTTTAACCCTATTTCCCCCAATATCCACTGAGTGCAAAAATTCTTCAAGTTTTCATTCCTCATTATATGCCCCAGAAATTTCAGCATTCTCTTTCTGATTTCACACATAACTGTTATATATACTAGCGGTATAGCCCGGTTTTGCTTGGGTGTAATAACAGCTTTAAAACTAATCCATGGCCCTGGAGCTCAGACTCAGCCTAAAGAATATTTGAAATAATAAGTTGCGACAATTTACCAATCGCACATAATAAAATAATTGCGACAATTTACCAATCGCAGCTATATATATATATATATATATATATATATATATATATACTAGCAGTATAGCCCGGTGTTGCTTGGGTGTAATAACAGCTTTAAAACTAATCCATGGTCCTGGAGCTCAGACTCTTTGGACGTTGGCACGAAAGACTAAAAATCAATAGTTGTTTCCAGTGAACGCAAAATTGTAGACTGAAAGAAAAATAAATGGATGTAAGTCAAATTTTGATTTCCTGGTATCGATATCAAATAAGTTTTTTTCATCATAAATTGAATTTTGAAGTCTAAATAAGTCCTCTGAGTAAATGGTATCATGGCTGAGACTAAGAACTACAATTATACATAGAGCCAAACCTGAAGCAAAAACTAAAATAAAAGGGCTGAAAAAAAAATACAGACATACAGGCAGATAAACTGACACACACACACACACAAACATCTTGCCTTTTATATATATATATATATATATATATATATATATATTATCGATTTTCTGCACTATTGTAAGAACTGCAACCTTGAAACTTCTGAATATTGTTTCTTATGTCTTTGTCTATGAGTCTATCAAATTTGATTAAAATCGGATCAATCCTTCTATAACCCGATTGTTTCGATTATTGATTTTCATCGTGGGTACCTCGACGCAAAACCTAGCTAAGAACACGGTCGTTTTGGAGTCTATAGGTAATGGACACACAGACAAAGTTCCATTTATAAATAAGTTTAGATGATATATATATATATATATATATATATAGCAAATTATTGGATTTTATTTTTAATTTGACATTATTTCTTATTGCCTGAAATCTATTTTTAGTGTATGCATATATTTCAGTAGACAACTTGTTTTATTTATGTATTTTTCTTAAATAGTGTGAATTATATTTACCAGCCAGTGCATTTAAGAATCTAAGGAAAGAAAATGTTTCCTCTGGTAGTTGTTGAACCTGTGTCCTCCTTCTGTAGGGGAAACCATTGTACTTTAAATCAGTGTTTTTCAAACTCTTTATACCAACTCATCGCAAGAACCCCATTTTACATTGTGACCTGTAATACCTATACTCTGTTCATTAGGTTCATTTATTTAGTATCAACAATTTATACATATCTTTCTTTTGCTCTACTCATATTGGAATCACATGTATCTATTTGTATTATCTAATTATATGGATATAAAATTATTACTTTTTGAAAAAAAAATTTTAAATTCTAACACAAAGATAAAGTATATAATCTGCATTAAGTTTAATGAACAAGATATACAAACTCAATGAGAACATTGGGAATTAAAAGAAAATAACCTAAATCTAGAGATAAAAGGGGATGCTGATAGGCAAGGCAAGCACTCCTAATAGCTTAAGAGACAGATGTAATCTATGTTTAACAGAAAAATTTAAAATTTTGAAATTTCAATATCAGAATGTACTTCTGAATAGATGTAGAGAGATCATTAGTGTGTTGTCACAGAAATAGATTTAAATTGCAATAATTTTTATTCTTCCATTTAGTCACAATAAAATAAAAAAAATGGCTAATCAGTAACCTTTTCCCTCCTATTTACCACTACTAACCCAAGGGTCAAGCCATATACCTCCCACTACCATAAAAGAAATTACTACTAAGATTCCGCTAGCTTAACCTTGTAATAGCCAATATTCCCCCACTCCTTCTTTTACTAGCCTATGCCTCCAGCATTATAATTTTTATTCTCCCACTCCTTCTTTTACTAGCCCATGCCTCCAGCATTATAATTTTTATTCCCCCACTCCTTCTTTTACTAGCCCATGCCTCCAGCATTATAATTTTTATTCCCCCACTCCTTCTTTTACTAGCCCATGCCTCCAGCATTATAATTTTTATTCCCCCACTCCTTCTTTTACTAGCCCATGCCTCCAGCATTATAATTTTTTCTCATTCTTTGTTTAAATGGGGTTGACAATGCATGTCTTAAACTGACATGTTGAAAATGGCTATTTCCTCTCTAAATTTTACAGATATATATATGAAATGTATTGTTTGAACATTATTTTTTATCGATATTCGTATTTAAGTAGATATTCTGTTTTTTAATTAAACAGTATTATATATTTATATCTACCATTTGATCTGGCAACGTCTTAGACCTTTCAACCACAAATAGCCTCCAGTCCTAAATGAAGTTTTTATCAAGCCAATATAACACAATTTTCGATTCATTGCAAACAACCATATCTGCTCTGAAATGTATCGTAATGTCAACAAATGTAAACATGTTATGGAAATTAATGAATTTTAACGGAACTTTATAAACAATTGACAATTTGAAATAAATTGTTTGAACATTTTACTTATATATATATTAGTCATCCACATACAAGCCTGTTTCGCTGTATCACAGCTCATCAGTGTGGCTAGACGCATCCACTCGCCTCTGGCCGGGATCGAAACTCGACTGATTTGGTGTCAGTCGGAGTCGCTACCCTCTAAGCCATCGATGCATGGTATCAGAGAAGGGAAATTTTAACGTGTTGTATATCAGCAGTGTTTACACATGCCAATCACCAAGAGAACTCAATTCATTTCTGAAGAGTCACGCATATTATATTTTACTTTATATATATATATATATATATATATATATATATATATATAAAGTAAAATATAATACAAACTTACCATGACAGCATTTTGAGTTGTTTATTTTCTACACCTTGACCTCAGTTGTGTTTTGTTTTTCCTTCTTTTTTGTTGTGACCCATTTTATTCATCTTGTGACCCATTGAAGTACCAGGACCCACAGTCTGAAAATCACTGCTTTAGATCATTTAGACAGTATACCAGGTCAGACAATGATTTCCTCCAGAAAAGATGAAGATAGATTCAAACCCTTCTGGAGGAGAGATTTTCTTTATTCAGATTGTATAATGTACAAGCTGGAAAGATGTAAACACTTAAAAAAAAATGCAGAACAAAAAAATAGATTGTTTATTTAAACACGTGTTCTCTTGGGAGAAATTGGGAAGCCGAGTTCGAATTCCAGTAGAATTCCTTGCATTCACTTACGCGCAAATACCTTTGGGAAAGGTATTAATCTGTCTCTTCTCTCCAGTTATGGGTTAAATAATAGGACAGATTGGGTTCTGTAGCCTTGGTCGGCAACCTGCTGCGGGATAATCTTCTGCCCAGTCAGTCATGTCTGTTTCGAGACATGATCACCCAAGCGTGTATCACGTATGGCACTTAACTGACTGATTCTCTTGTACATACCTATTAAAGCTTTAATACACTTGTATATAAATAATAAATATACATGTTGTTTTCACTAGTAGCAGAACTGTTATCAATCAGTACCTGAAGATTGCATTGTATATGAAACTTAGTTGTGTTAATGGTGAGGAAAAAAATGTATGTTATTAATATATAAATTATAGCTCTGTTATTTTATATTGATCCCTATTTTATTAACACCAACACTCAATGTGCAATATTTTGTATACACACTTGTATAAAAATATTATTCAGGTGTTAATTAAACTGTGCTCAATATTGTGTAAACAGAGCTATTAGTTATATATTAATAAAAATACATATTAGTGCCACAGGCTTAAGATATATATATATATATATATATATATATATATATATATATATAGGCTGAGCCCTTTAATGTTGGTAGGTAATCTTCCTAGAGATGGTGATTCGATAAAAACAGTCTCCTAAACTGGTTGGTGTTAGTAAGAGCCTACAGCTGTAAAACTTGCTCTAATATTTCATGATGGTTCAATTACATATGATAGGTAGACCATGTAAAACATGGACCCATCTTATCAAAGATGATTTAAGGAAGTTGAAATTACAGCCAGCCTTTACACAAAATCAGGCCGCCTGGAAAAGAGCCATCAAGAAAACCCCCAGCCAACCCATGCTAGCAAGGAAATGGATGTTAAATGATGATATATCCCATACTAACTCCATTAGTTTAGCCATAAATATTGCAAATACCTTGTTTACAACTTGAGACATAGAATAGTTTCAATAGCATTGTCTAAGTGGGTTTCCCATACTAATTCTGTTAGTTTAGGTATAAATATTGCAACTAGTACATGTCTCATGTTGAAAATAAGGTATTCACTGTATTTATACCCTAACTAATGTAGTATTGAAAATCTATTTGGACATTCTTCTCAAACTACTATATATATATATATATATATATATATATATTTTTTTTTTTTTTTTAATCTTTACAAATATTTCAATAGCTAAACATTTTTTATATACAATTGAAAAAAATTTCTCTAAAACAAAATTTATAAGTATTATTAAAGATAGGTTTACATTTACAAATATTTAAAAAAAATCTGTCGCTTTCTGCGTCTTGTGATGTAAACAATCTCTCTCCACGGACGCTCTCACGAAATAGGTTTCTAATTTAAATTTTAAAATCATTTGTTTCTGATGAAGGACCGAGGCCGGTCTGAAATATAAAATATAATAGAAATAAACAAATACTGTCAAAAAAATACATTTTTAAACTTACAACTTTTTAGTAGATTTTCCTATATATATATATATATATATATATATATATTTTCTAGACATATGCTATTAAATATAAGAGACAATGAATGTCTATTATGTTTAATCATGAGCCGTTCTAAACGTCGTATTTTTGCTTTAATTTCAGTTGAAAATAAAGACAAAAATTCTCCAACATTTGGATAATTATTTATTGGTTTTCTTCTATATATAATAATAATAACGATAGTAATAGTAACAGAACTCTACCGAAACTAGTACTAATTAAGCTATAATTTAAATCGTCTTGAACAACCCACTGAGAACAAACTTGGAGGGAAAAGAAAGGGAAGTAAAAAAAGAAACAAATGAAGTACATGAACAAAAAGTCAAGCACTCGTAAGAAAGAAAAAAAACCCAAGACAAAAACCATAACACTAAAGTGCTCAATATGAAAGTAGAGCAAACAAAGACAGAAAATCACACTATTGCCCATAATTATTAGGCCACCCAAGTGTTTTAAAAAAAATTATGTATTTCATACTATTTTTATGTATAATTAAGTTTGTTCTTTAATTTAAATTACATTTCAACACGGAAATTTCTATATTTTGAGATTTCTACCTCATCATCAGGCAATTAGATCATAGTTATGAAAATGATTTTCGTTTAAATATAAACAATATGTTTATTATTTGTAGATATGGGAAGACATAAAAATTTATGTGTGTTTAATTTAACTAATCAGAAAAGAGATTCATTTTAAATTTGAAAAAAAAAAGTTTATACTTTTGGGGAATACATGATTTCTTCTTTCAGTCTTATGACCAAAATGTCAACTTGATTTTTAAATGCTCTACAATATTTATTGTATTGAGCACTTTTATAAAAATAAAGTAAATGCCGGAGAACTCTGAAGTGTGAAACTATTGATTCTCTTCATCTGATATATGCTAGCAGTATAGCCCGGCGTTGCTTGGGTGTAATGAAAGCTTTAAAACTAATCCATGGTCCTGGAGCTCAGACTCTTTGGACGATGGCACGAAAGACTAAAAAGCAATAGTTGTTTCCAGTTAAAGCTAAACAGTAGACTGAAAGAAAAATGAATGGATGTAAGTCAAATTTTGATTTCCTGGTATCGATATCAAATAAGTTTCTTTTGTCGTAAACTGAATTTTGAAGGCTAAATAAGTCCTCTGAGTAAATGGTATCATGGCTGAGACTAAGAACTACAATTATACCTACTTAGAGCCAAACCCGAAGCAAAAACTAAAATAAAAGGGCTGAAAAAAATACATACATACAGGCAGATAAACACACACACAAACATCTTGCCTTTTATATATATATATATTTTTTTTTTTTTTGATTTTCTGCACTATTGTTGGAACTGCAACCTTGAAACTTCTGAATATTGTTTATGTCTTTGTCTATGAGTCTATCAAATTTGATTAAAATCAGAACACTCCTTCTATAACCCAATTTTTTTGATTATTGATTTTCGATATTTCTCGGGGGTACCTCGATACAAAGCCTAGCTAAGAACACTCACAGACGCTTATAGTACAACTGTATAAATTTTTAAGAAAATTAGTTCAGCTGTTTCAGAGTCTATAGGTAACAGACACACACACACACAGACAAAATTCCATTTATAAATAAGTATATATATATATATATATATATATATATATATACACACACACTCACACACACTACCACCCATAATTATTAGGCCACCCAAGTGTTTTAAAAAAATTATGTATTTCATACTTTTTTTTAGTATTTATTGCCAAGTGAATAATTGTAAATAGAAAATAGAATGGTTCTTTTGTTAATACTGCACAATAACATGTGCATCAAATGAATTTATAAATATTTAATAATTACCTATATTGCAGTTTCATCAATGAAAGAATGAAAAAAATTTTGGGTGATTTGAACAAGTTCATCTTTGCTTCCTTGCCTTGTAAGATGTTGCAAAGTAATAATAACAAAAGAACTATTCTATTTTCATTTGGCAATAAATTGTAAAAATAGTATGAAACACATAATTTCTTTTAAAATCTGGGGTGACCTAATAATTATGCCTGGAAGTGTACACACAAACAAAATAATCCAAAATGTTGGTTTGACCAACAGACTACCTGCTAAATGCACTAAAGAAAAACCTCAGGCAAGATAAATATTTCAAACTAAGAAAGAACAAAAGCCAAGTACCTACCTAATCAGTAACTAATGGTGCTCAATGCATTGGTTATCTAAACAGAGCAAAAAACTCTTTACAACCTCAAGCACAGTATAAGTCAATATTTAACTTCAATGCTCTCCTGATCTTCAGGCAGCTAGAACGCAAATGAAAGATGAATGAGCCTAGCTTTTCTACTCAAGTACTATATGTACAAGTTGGAATTACAGTTGAATTCATTGCATTCACTTATGTGCAAATACCCCTAAGAAAGGTATTAATCTTTCTCTTCTGTCCAGTTATGGGTTAAATAGCAGGACAGATTGGGTTCTATAGCCTTGGCTAGCAACCAGTCTACCACAGAAAATAATGGCAATCTACTGCAGGATAATCTTCTGCCCAGTCAGTCATGTCTCTTTCTAGACATGATCATCCAAAGCATGTATCATGTATGGCATTTAACTAACTGACTGACTATAATTTGATCTAACCTATTGTAACAATAGTAAAGGGAAGAAGAAAATAAGCAAAGACCCTACCCTTTGACATCAGTCTAGCTGAGCCAGGGCAGCTACACTAATAAATGGGTGGTGTACTATGCATACACAGGCATGATGTTTTCTGATTGAGATTTTTTTTTTTTTTTTATCATTTCACTCCATGCAGGGCATTCCATTGCCACTATTGCACATGGGGCTACATAGGGGATGGTAAAGAGAAGGAGTGGTTAGATATAGGAAATGTCAGAAGGAAGGTGATAGATGGGTAAGGATACCGAGGATGAGGTTAGGGTAGATGGGAAGAGTGTTTGAGAGAATGGGAGCTAGTTAATGTGTTAGGAGGTGTCTATTGACCTTACATTTAAACTCCTGGAGATTGTAGCTGTCGGGGAAGCAATTTTGTGGAAGGGAATTCCACAGTCGGGAAGTGCGAGAAAAGAAACTGTTGGAGTAGAAGTTGCCGTTGCATTTTATCGGTTTCACTGTAAAAGGGTGAGATCTAGTTGCTAATCTAGTATCTCGTGCAAATTCGTACCTAGGGGGTACCAGTGTTCTAAGTTCATTGGAGCAGAAGCTGTGAAAGTATTTATAGAAGAGACATGGATTTTAATTTTGCCATGATCAATTTGACAGAGAGATGACCTGATAATATCAGCTTGGGAAGGTGATCCCAGCACACAGCGTCATTGAAAATTGTCTGAAAACCATACCATGGGTTAACCTAAGCCTTGTGAGTGAAATTGGATAGACAGAACAGTCCTATTTTTGGTTGTGTTAGTGTAAAGCCACATATCGTGACTGAAGGTTTTAGAATACTGGCCTTGTTCATGCTGTTGATTACACCAGATAGTAAACTTACTCCCAGTGGCAACTGTAACTAAAACTCAATGCATATCTAAATGGTTATACATCCAGAATTTATTTCAGCAGTAGTAAAAATACAAACTTCTTTGATTTCAGACGATGGAAAAATAGAGTAAATTTCACTCAGAACAATTGGTTTTTAACAAAGAGGAAATTGTTTACTTGCAGGGAACATTGTCTTGCTGGAAGTGTCAAAAATTGGAGAATACATATATCAAACCAAACACAAACACACAAGGAAAAAGACATACTCAAAATAAGCATACAACTAAAACTATTTAAGCCCACACTAACATACACACATACACACACACACACATGGAAGAATTTTAATGCAAAGTCAATTCCCATCACTTAACCACTTAACTCCAGCCCGTTCTACATCACCCCTTGTTTCTTGTTCTTTTCCTTTCTCTCTGCCTTCGGAACTGTCTTCACTCCTGTGTTCATATCCTTCTCTTGCCCTTTCTCTTTCACCCCCTGTAACTGGTTCGTCTTTCTCTTCAGTCTTTCTACATCACCCCTTGTATGTTGTTCTTTTCCTTTCTCTCTACCTTCGCAGTTGTTTTCACTCCTGTGTTCATATCCTTCTCTTGCCCTTTCTCTTTCACCCCCGGTAGCTGGTTTGTCTTTCTCTTCGCTTTCCTCCTGCCTAAAACTTTAACTCTCTTATGTAACCTCCTGTACATCAGTGGCGTTAATGCCTTGCTTGGGGTGAAATGATTAAAAAAAAAATGCACACACACACTAATAAAAGAATAAAGAGAAATAAGGGGAAGAGAAAAAATTTCTCTGGTTAATATCCATTGAGTTCTCTATTTTTATTTATTTAATATTTTATGTCCTTTAGATAAATTGTTTTGGATTATTCTCTCCATTTTCATGGGCTTTACATTCTCTTTTATAAAAGTAATAATAACTTTATATATATATATGTGTGTGTGTGTGTGTTGTTATTTCATTTCAGCTGTTGTGCTTCACACCCATTTTCAGGTGTTTGTTGATCTCGTAAATTTTCATAGTACTTTCAGCTGCACCCTTTAATTAATCCATGTGAGTAGTTCATCCTCATTCTGCTGTCTATGTTGAGGGATATATTGTCCTGTTCTTTTTTTTTTTATTACTAATTAGTTGTTTCTACTGGATCTGAGTATGTACTGCTAGGCCCAGGGATTGAACTCAGTTATGATGCCACCAAATTTACAACCTGACACTCATCGACTTAGCTCTTGTTTGGAAATAAATACAGAAGTTATATGAAATCTGTGTACATAAATATATGTTTCTTAATCTAATATAAAATAAAAAAAAATATAATAATGTTTTGCCTTTGATCATTTTCAGTTGTTTTGAAAATACTGAGACATTGTGAAACATTAATAAAGAAAATAAATAAACATAAATAAGTGCCATACGCGATACAGGCTTGGGTGATCATGTTTCGAAAAAGACATGATTGACTGGGCAGAAAATTTTTCCACAGTAGGTTGCCATTACTTTTTGTGGTGGACTGCTTTTCAACCAAGGCTACAGAACTCAATCTGTCCTGCTATTTAACTCATAGCTGGAGGGAAAAGAGATGGATTAATATCTTTTTCAGGGGATCTTGTGTGTAAGTGAAAGTAATGAATTCAACTGAAATTTGAAATTGACTCTTCGATTTCTTGTTCCGAGTCAATATCTACTACACACAACATGCATCTTATGCACTTCATTCAAATATTTCATATCAATCATATATTATGCTTTAGGATCATGTCTGTTATTTTCCACAACCACACAGATGCTATATTTGTTCTTGAAAATGACTGAGACGGTTAAAATAGATGAACACAACAGTGACTTAAATGTGAATTTCAGACAGCTTATCCATGATTTGAGATGTCAATGCCTTTGTCGAAAATTAGAAAATCAGTTCTTTTAATATAATTGGTGTGTGCATGTATTTATAAGTCAGTTAAGTGTCACACATGATACACACTTTGGGTGATTATGTCTCAAAAGAGGCCTGACTGACTACGCGGAAGGTTATCCCACAGTAGGTTGCCATTACTTTCTGCGGTGAACTGGTTGCCAGCCAAGACTATAGAACCCAGTCTGTCCCATTATTTAACCTATAACTGGAGGGAAGAGATGGATTAATACCTTTCCCGATGGTATTTGCGCGTAAGTGAATGCAAGGAATTCAACTGGAATTCGAACTCAACTCCCAGATTTCTCATTCCAAGCCAATATTTACTGCGCCACCCATGCACATATATAAAAAGGGTGGACAAAATAATAGAAACACATTGAAATTTCAAGCAAATTTCAACACTGTGTAGAACTGTCTTTGCCAGCAACTACAGCTTGACTTCTGTGTGAGATTGAATTGTACAAAGTTTGAATTGTTTCCAGAGGAATTTTCATCTAGTCTTCAGCTAAAACAATCTCTAATTCTTTCAGTGATGATGGTAGAGGATATCAACTCCCCACTTGTTTTTTCTAAAATGAACCATAAATGTTCAATAATGTTGAATGGGATCTGGGGTCTGTGGTGGCCGGATAGGATGTTCTACTTCGCTAGAATGTTCCTCATGCCATTCAGCTACAACTTTAGCAGGATGAACGGGTACATTATCATCTCGAAAAATGGCATTTCTCTCTGGAAACAGTTCCTGAATAATAGGATGATTTCACATATATATTTTCATCAGTAAACCACTGACCACAAAACAATGATGACATTAAGTATCATCACAGCTCAAAAGTGTGTATATATATATATATATATATATTATATAAAATGTGAACACTAAGGTCAACACTCAGCAGAGACAATGTTTTATGCTTCGTCAATCTTCAACTTTTAAACTTTTATATTTGCATATTGTCTATCCCCAATACTGGATATTTTAACCCATAAATATAGTATACTATAAAACTCTATTTTTGTCATAATAATATAACTTCTGTAGATATTCATGGATATGCATATTGTAGTAAATTATCTATGGATGTAGTGTCTGGACCACCTCCTGGTGTGGCCAGAGCATGAAGGTGTCATCAACGTATCTCAGCCATAGAGTTGGCTATAGAACTGTAGATTCTAATGCCATCTCTTCAAAATATTCCATGTATATGTTAGCCAGTGATGGTGATAATGGTGAGCCCATTGCTAAGCCTTCATCCTGCCAATATATGTCTGATCCCAGTTCGAAGTGTGTTGTTCGTGTGCAGAAAGTCAGCATCTCCATCAGGTTGTCTAGTGGAACACTGATATGTTCTCCTAGGGATGAGTCTGAGGCCAGTCTGTCCCTGACTACTGATAGTGCCTCCACCATGAGTACCCTCGTGGACTGACTTACCACATCCAGGCTCACCATCTGGTTGCATTGAATAGAAGCATCTTTGATAAGTTCCACAAAGGGGCAGAGTTTTGAACACATGATGGTGACTTTCTTATCAGTGGGTCAATTATATCTATAAGGAAGCAACTCAGAGGGTGGCACACTGAGCCTAGGCTGCTAATAATCAGCCTAAGTGGAAGTCTAGATGCTACTCGATCATGTGAACTCAATAAGACAATCCATACAGTTCACTATGGAAAAAATGTGACAACAAACTGGCATTCCAGGATGTGCTAATAACTTGAACAGAGGTGGGGTTCAAGACATCCGTCAGCCAACATTCACTGGACAATACCTCAACTTTAACCCCCACCACCCATACAATATAAAGAAAAGGATTGTCTGCTGCCTTCACCATCAAGCAAAAGTCATAAGCAGAGATCCAGAGTCATACGAACAGGTAATGATCAATATAAGTAATACCCTATAATGAAGCAGTTATCCATGATATATGACAACAACTTCAACATTCATGGAAGGGAGGGTGCATGAGGATAACAAGTCTCAGAAAACAGCCCCAGTCTGTTTATCCTATGTGAAGGGGTTATTGGAGAATTACAAAGGATCTTCAGAAGTGGTTCTACACTTTGCAGGTGCCTCTCCCAAGTAAGACCCCCAACAGAGGAGGAAATGACTAAGGACTATGTGTATGCCATTCCATGTAGTTGTGGAAAAAGATATAAAGGGGAGACAGACCACCCCCTTAAGATAAGGCTACAAGAACAACGCAAGGCCGTGACACAATGGGAGATAGAAAAATCAGGCGTAACTGACCACATATGGAGGGAGAAAGGAGATCACCACCCCCTATGAGATGAAGTTGAAATAATAGATAGAGAACACCACTGGAAACTATGTAAACTTAAGGAATCAGCACATATGCTAGGTTTCAAAAATCTCCTAAGCCGTCAAAGCATAGAGATGAACATAATATGGGAACCAGTAATATGGAGTGCCAGAGAAAATCATTAGTGTCAAAGAAACTGCAATATTAACTCTGGTAAAAAAGGTTACTGGACATTAGGTTTATAAATCCCCAAAATTCAGTTCCTGATATGACTCTAAGAATTGTGAGTTCAATACCAGGCTACAGCAGTGGTGAATAAATAACTTGCAGAGTTAGAGGGAGATAACTCATTACTTCCAATCGATGTTCTGCACGGAATGGAGTTCATATACTCTAGTGATCGTAATAAAGGGTTCAGTTCGAAATTCTGAGCACCTGAAGAAGGCTGGAGCATACAAATGACAATGATATATATATATATATATATATATATATATATATATATATATTGTCATCTGCACTGTTTTGCTGTATTACAGCTCATCAGTACGGTTACTCTGATTGCTTTTTAACCCAGGATTGAAACCCGACCGAATTGGCATCAGTCGGCGATTCTACCTCTGGGCTATTGGCCTTCGGTAGAAGAAGGCAGACTTTTTAGTGCATATATTATCATTATACACACCTAATAGCCAGAGTGCTCTAATTCATTTTACTGAATGAGCGATGCGTACATGACAGAGCAGCTACTATTTTCCAAAGTCTACTATTCTTCTATAGGACTATATATATATATATATATATATATATATATATAGTCCTATGATGTAATAAATATATTGTGCCATCAACATAAGACGATATGTATATCTATATTTAAATAAAAGGAAACATGTAAGAATACTGGAAAAATTGAATCAAAATTTAATAAAATCTTCCTTGTTAGTCATTCTTAACAAAATATCTTTAAATGAAAGATTGTTACCCAAATATACATTAACATATCTAAATAGCTCTGTTCATACTATCCTGAGTACTGTTTTATTAACACCTGAATAATAATACTATACATATGTGAACCCTCATATGTATATTTATTAATTCATGTTACTATATATATATAGTGTTTGTCTTACAAATCTAAAGTATGTACACTTGTTGCTCTTAAGTCTGTTCTGTCTCTCTTTCTAAATTTTATTAATATAATTCAATTAATCATGCTTTATAACTTCCTTCTCCTACACCTCACTCCAACCATCTCTTTTGACACCTTAATATCCAATCAAGGAGATGTTACCATCCTCTTATCTGAATAACATCATGGCCGTCCTAATGCAGTTTTGAGCTACAGTTACGTTTACTTAGACAAGTTGAAGCAATTATCAATTTTGCTGAGTGTAACATTTTCTTTGGGTTTTGTTATATTTTCTTTACTTTTTTTTTTGCCACCTTGAATTTCTAATCGATATATTCTTTAAAAAAATCTTTGTTTTCTTTGATTATGGTGAAATGGCTCTGTAAATCATGTAGAAATAATTAGGCTTATCCAAATGATTCTTTCCAGTCTTTCTGTGGAAGTGTAGATAACAAATCACTTATTTATCATTAATTTCTCTTTTTTATTTTTCATTAAAGACGTTTAAAGAAAGAAAGAAAAACAAAAAAACGCAATCTCAATCGCAAGACAAACTGATCCCCTAATTAATTTAACATTGACATGTTCTTGCCACTGAGGTAACTGCAGGGCCTTTTTCTGGTGGTTTTCAGATTAGAAATGTTCAAAATAACTCTGCAGAAATAGAAATTAATGAGCAATTCAAGATCTCAAGATAACCGATGACAGAATCAATGTGTTTCTTTTTTTTTTTTCCTTTTAAGCTGGCACTTATCATTGGTGAAGGCTTGACATTTATCATCTGCTTGTCTTAAGTACACAGCCTATGCTCTTTTAATCTGTAGCCATTTAAACCAGTGTTCAAGTATCTGCAATTATTTGGCATAACTATAAAAATACAACCTCAGCCCTCTGTCAGTGTTTCACTGGCCAGGTATAATGTTTTGATTCCTGTTTTCATAGGTATGGACAAGTTTAGGAAAGGTCTAGTATACATCTATACATAGCTGTTTGTTTGTCTTCTTTTTCGGTAGGACTTGGATTAATCTAGCACAAAAGCAAAGTGGTTGTTGATTGATTCATTTTTTAGAGTTTATCAACTCTTTACAGGTTATTTAAAGCCAGAAAATATTTTTAAACTGTAAGATCTTTTCTTTTTTTGTTATTTGCCAGCATTTTTTTTTGTCATAATATTTTTTTATTTTATCCTTAGCAAGACAATTATACCACAGTATGCAAGGAGTTTGTCGTGAACTCTTTACAGGTTATTTAAAGCCAGAAAATATTTTTAAACTGTAAGATCTTTTCTTTTTTTGTTATTTGCCAGCATTTTTTTTTGTCATAATATTTTTTTATTTTATCCTTAGCAAGACAATTATACCACAGTATGCAAGGAGTTTGTCATGAACTCAGTTAAGAAGTCCAGCAAGAAATAATATAACATCAACCAAAATAGAAAATAATGAATATATATTAACACAGCAAAATACAATACATGGAATTTTGTTAGTAGAACAAATAAATACGGGTTAGGAAGTAATACTATAGTTGGGACTCGCAATAGTCGTATGGTAGCAGTCTTGGCTCTCTTTGCCCATCGCTTTATGATGATCTCTGATCTCTCACTCTGCTCCCCTCTTGTGAGGGGAAGTATATGTAGTTGTAGGAAGAGTTCAGTCCATTGAATGGGTGATGAAAGAGAACAAGAAAAAAAGGATAGTAAAATAACAAGATTAAAGAATATGGTGATTGATATTGCACCTTAATTTTTGAAGAATGTAGATGGCAGGGATACAAAAACGGGAAAAGAGTTCTACATGCAGGATGTGGGAGAAAAGAAACTATTATAACAGAACTTAAAAGCTACAGATGTTTCAACAGTAAAATGAATGAGACCTATTTTCTAATCTTTTTCTAATTTAAAAAAAATTTTTTTATTAATAGTTTCACTCCAAGCAAGGTGGGAATACCACTAGTATTCAGGGGCTTACAGGCAGTGAAATTGAAAGAGACAAATGAGAATGAGGAGGATTATGGAAAGGATGAAAGATGGAGGGGTTTTAAGAAGACAGAAGATGGCGATTGATGTTTTATGTAAATTTTTGAAGATTTTAGTTATCAGAGATAAGAGTAAATGAAAGGGAGTTCTACAGGTGGGAAGGGTGAGAAAAGGAACTGTTGGTGTAGTAGTAGTGATTGCATTCAGCTATTTCAATAGTAAATGGATGGGACCTAGAGACCAATCTAGTAGAACACTTAAATACATTCAGTCAGGGCATCAAGAAAAAAAAAAGCTCATCAGAACATTTGTCATGAAAATATTTGTAGAATTGAAAAGGAAGCCATGTCACCTCTGTGAAATAGTGACTGAAGTCGAGATGCCTGGTCAGGATCGATTACTTTGCAGATCCTTCTTTGGATTTCGTATAGAATCTCAAAATGTACAGCAAGAGCACCAGATCAGATATGGCAACAGTATTCAATGCATGGGCAAATGGTAGATTTGCAAATGTGGCCGAGGGAAATTGTGAGAAACATACGTGAGCTTGTCTAAATAGATAGCAGAACAAGGAATGGGAAGGATAATATAAATACAAACATTGCTAAGAGCTAGAAAGGATAGGAGGTTGTGGAGAATCATGATCATCATCTTGAAGAGACTACATACAGAAGAATATTGTTTAAATTGTACATAAACTTTGAATTTAAAATTACTCAGATATTTGCAGATAACAATTAATTAACTTCTTTAGCTTTGGCTTCAAAACATTAAAAGCTGCAGTGAATTATTTAAAATGCTTGTTCCTATTTGATCATGGAATCTGATTATGTTGACTTTTACAAGATTTAAAAGTATTATGTATAATTACATATATGCAATGTTATCTTGTGTAAGCTTTATATTTAATTTAGATTCAGAAAAAAATGGCTGACTTATTTCTGAGTTGATATGAAACCTAATGGAAATGTTTAATTTCTGCCATAATACCCCAGCAAAATGAATACTTTCCTAAAATCTGGAATAAATATTTTAAAGATCATATGTAAAAATTTTAACTCTCACATGGCATATTGAATTGAATTAAACTTTCACAGGACATTGAAGAAAGAGTGAATTAGTGAGTAACCAACCTGATTAGTTCAAGATGGCAGAGTTATGGTAAATTGTTAAACACTGATTAAAGCTACAAGGAGAAGTTATGGAGAGACATACTCTCCTTAACTCTCACAAGACATATATGTAACCCTATTTTCAGATGACTGGTATTAATTTTGGTTGATTTTCAAGATGAGAAAAGAGTTCTCTAAAATTAGAGAATACAATTATTTTTGTTGGGAAAAGTAGCCAAAGTGTCAACAAGTGAAAAACCCAGATGCAAAATTTACTGAGTACAAAATTATTTTTAAGTGAATTCATCAAAGTGATTTAAGACAAAATATTTGTCATTTCGATCTAGATAACCCTAGATCGAAATGAGGACTTGACAATTTCCTGTGTACTAGATAACCAGGCCATTTGATAAGAGCAGACAGGCAAATAGAGGGAGCGTGTTTACTATTGTAAGTCGAAATGGTTAAATGTAATTGTTTTCATTTTGAGCTGGCAAAAGTTTTACAGGGAGGGAAATGAAAACCTCACACCTCTCTTTCCCATACTGGTAGGGGTGCTTGTTTTAACGAAATCAGAATGTAAGATGAGAATTAATGAGTCAGCTCTTGTGTCTTGAGAGAGGAGGTTGGGAAATACGGTCAGCCTGAAATCTTGCCTACTGCTAGAAATAAGAGGAAGACAATTAGAGAAATATTGCCAAATTCAACCAACTGATTGTCCCGTAGAAAGAATATAAGATGAATATTCTACTGAAATACCAGCCAACTGATATTTCTTTTACATCACTTATTTTGACTTTCTTGTAGTTTAGTAATTATTTGAGATATATACACCATGTCATTGTGGTCTTAAATCTGGTTTTCATCGTATACCAATCTCTTGCAAGTCTGGACCATCTTTATCAACTAGGAATAAGTGGTCCTGCTTTGGTTAATCCGAGATCAAAACGTGGGTGAAATTGGCCAAAGGTCAGGGAAGTTGACTGGACAAAGACAAGGGTTGTGTTATATATGGAGAGCAAGAGAGTTTGGCAATGGCTACATGAGAAGCTTGTGTGGCAGAACAGGAAGGCACAGAAAAGGGGTGCAGGAGGCTTGGCAAAGAGAGGAATGTTGCTAAGGGTAACAAGAGATAGGATGTTGTGGCAAGCTATGATTGCCCACGTCCTAAAGGGACATCGCACACAAAAGAACATACAACAGTGACAAAAATCCAAAGGCATATCAGAATAGAGAAAGAGGCTTTCTAAAAATTAAGCATTAAGACATGAAAAATTTCTTTTGAAACAAACAAAAGCTTTGAACTACTGTGTCCAGACAAACCTCCTGCATGCTGAACAATTTCTTCATTGATGACAAAGAAGCTTAAAACAACAAATCTATAGATGGATGCAAAGAATACTACTGGTGGAACGATAAAGTTCTACAGCAAATGGAAACTTGAAGAACGAATTTACTTAAAGGACAGTTGAAATTTCTGGGACACCTTATGGGTAAAGCAGGTTTGGAAAATTAATCAGAGGACATTGAAGGAAGGATGGGTAGAGTGAATCAGTGAGTAACCAACCTAATGCGTTCAGAGGACTGGGTGGTCGTTGTGGTAAAGTGTTAAACATTGCTTAAAGCTACCAGAAGTTGTGGAGAGACACAATCATCTCTGTCTTAAAGAGCCATAGCATATAAAGGAAGTATGTACTGTATTTAATAGTTTAAAATACCTCTTTACTTTTTTCCTTACCAAAATTGGTAAAAAAAAAAAAAAAATCTTCATTGTCACTATTTGTTTATTTACTAAGAATATCAAAATTATCCTCATTTAATACAGACCTTTACTCTAAGCTTATTTTATAGACACATTTCAAGAATTTGGCACTAATTTGTGGATTTTCTAGTATTCCTGATTTGCTCTTTGATACAATCCTTTACCAAGCCTTTTACCTGAAACCTGAAGTAAAGGTCTTTTGTCCTTCATTGTGAATGTTTTTGTTGAACAAATGAACAATGCTTATAAGCAGAATCTTTTCTTTTTTTTTATCTCATATGCAAATGTTATTATTTTAATTTCAACTTAAGCAAAGTAATAATTTCACTAAGTTGTAAGGAGAATGAGAAGACTTTAAGAGAAAGGACAATAAAAGAACAGTGTTCAGGAAGACAGAAGATGGCAACTGACATTGTTTTTAAATTTTTGAAGATTGTAAATTATAGGGAAATAAGAAACTGGAAGAGTTCCACAGATGAGAAGTGAAAGAAAAAAAAAATAGAATAGAACTTCTAATTACATCTAGCTAATTCAACAGTAAAATGATGAGACCTAGTTACCAGTCTAGTAATGTGCTTAAATCTATGCAGTCAAGATACCAAAGAGCTGAACTCATTAGAACTGCCATGAGAATACTTATAGAAAAGGCAGAGAGAAACCACATCATGTGATTGAAGTCAATATGCCAGATCAAGGCTAATAACATGACAGACCCTTCTTTAAATGTTGTTGATAATCTCAAGATATATAACAGTAGCAACAGACTGGATATTGAAGCAATATCCAATGCACAGACAAATGGTAGCTTTAAAAATGTGCAAGATGCATTCTGATAAGAAATAAAATGTCTGCTATGACTCCATGAACCAACTTTCCCAGCAGCTGATCTAGCAACTGACTTAACATTATCGTTTCATTTCTTGTCAGTTGAAAACATGAGATGAAGATGGCACAATGAGTTACTCTCCTGGAGGTTAGCATCACCTAATTCAACAGGGTGCATTGTGATGCAGTGGATAGTGACTCAAAACGATAAATCGGAGTGGCAAGTTCGAATTCCAGTTGAATTCCTTGCATTCATTTATGCACAAATACTTTTGGGAAAGGTATTAATCTGTCACTTCTCTCCAGCTATGGGTTAATTAATAGGATAGATTGGGTTCTGTAGCCTTGGCTTGCAACTAGTCTAATACAGAAAGCAATGGCAACCTACTGCGGGATAATCTTCTTTTGAGACATGATCGCCCAAAGCGTGTATCACATAAGACACTTAACTGACTGAATTCCACAGTAAAATGATGATACCTAGTTACTAATCTGGTAGTGTGCTTAAATTCATGCAGTTAAGATATCAAAGAGCTGAGTGAGCTTATTAGAACAACTGCCATAAAAATACTTATAAAAAGGCAGAAAAAAAAACACATCACATGGTTGAAGTTGAGATGCTAGGTCATCACCAATAACATTACAGACCCTTCTTTGAATTTTGTTAATAATCTCAAGATATACAACAGCAGCACCCTGCATATATATTTCTAACCTTGACATATGCAGTTGTCATGAGGCAATAGCTGTCATTCTTGCTCCCATAAGTCATAATGTTTTGGCTCAAACAGTGTATGTTTTCCACTAAATGGAAAAATAAGCAAACAGAACCATTTCTTTTTTTAAAAACCTGTTTCGGTATATCTATGTCACCATCAGGAATAATTTTAGGAACAATTATACACAATATTTGTAAAGAAAAATTGTCTGATGCAAAGAGTCATATAAATGCATTCAAAATTTATTTATGCTGTTTACATGCAGACTATTGTCCCCATCTTTGGCTGCTGTACTCTCCAGCCTGGCTCAGGTGTATGTTGATCCAGGTAACCAGTAGGGAATTCCAAACTGAATTTTTGTTTGAACCTGTCAGAGTAGAGTGTTCTTGTTCCACTGCTCATTTTTAGGGATATCTATTTATTTTTAGTGCTGCTCAATTATTGCACACTGTCTAAATCAGGGATTGAACCTACGAGAGTAGGCTGTTCTTGTTCCATTGCCCATGTTTGGAGATATCTTGTTTCATTCTTATTTTTAGTATTTCTTACTGCCTGAACCAGGGATTGAACCTGCAGAAGTAGACTGCTCTTGTTCCAGGACCATCTTTAAGGATATCCTGTTTAGTTCTTATTTTTAGGATTTCACTGTAGTAAGTCCAATTGCACACTACCTAGCAAAGGAATTGAACTCACAATTATTATGTGTTTTATTGACGAGGTGGATATGATACACCGAGGGAGTGTGCTGCTCTATTATTCAACACAATATCCAGTGCTAAATGGATATACAGAAAACAGTACAATAGTTACAATGAGAGACAAGATAGAAATTACAACACAGGGGGAAGGGGTTTAGATTGCAATAGTCAAAGTAATCAGAACAAATATTACTTGAATGACACTTGACTACTACTCCTCTTTACTTAAATAGACAATTTCAAGCCATAGGCCATTTCATCATTGAGAGTGCTGCAAGGGTGTTAGCCACTCTACAACACTGTCACAAAATTCATGAACCAAACTTTTAATCCACTGAGTAAAAACATTGTTATAACACCAAAGATGAGGACAATGGCATAAATAAGGGTTACTGCTCATCTCAGAAATTCATGCCAAAATTCTAATCTTGTTGGGAGCTAATCATAGCATTGAGTACTTCTTTAATTTCAAAGTTGAATTCTATTCATAGCAAAAACATGTTTGTACTTAAAAAATCAATACTCACCAAGATAGAGCAAGTTCAAATTTTTGTGGTTCAGTAGGGAAGAAAAATCTTTTTAAACTTTGTAGAAATACATAGTAAGTATTTAGCTTGGCATAGGAAGAAGTACTTGTTCGGAGACTAGCTTTATACAGTACATTCTTGATCAGTTAGAAATTGAAAAATATACTCTGCTTAAACAAAATTCTGCATAATTGAATACTTAAATTATTAAAAAAGAATAAAAACAACAACAAAACAAAACTTAATTTTCTCTAATTTAATGTGTATATAATTGAATAACATTTTCCAATGCTTTGTTCAAAATTTCATTAGGTTTACTTTTTGAAAACGTTAATTTTTGTCAGTAATAATGACCTCACAAAATTTTCAAGTTGGCATGACTAAAATAAGACTATTCAGCTAAGTAACAAGCTTCTCTGCATTATATATATATATATATATATATATATATATATAGAAAGAGTTTGTCTCTTTAACGGAGTAAAAGAGACAAACTCTTTGTATTTATCAATGCTCTTTCTCCAACCTGATATCGAGCACTTTATGATAATAAACTTGCTTGTCAAAATACATTTTATCAGTAAAATCGCTGAGAAAACAAGTGCTAAATTTCATCACAATTAAACACTGGCATGCACACATACATATATATATGAAAAAAAAAATTAAAAAAAAAAAAATATATATATATATATATATATAATAATAATAATATTTATTAATAAATTATAACATTGATATGTTACAATATCACTACAAAAGTAGCTATTTTGTTTCGACACTTTTTGTGTCTTATCAAGTGATGTGGTTATTTCAAAATGAATGGCTTTAAAAGGTTAAGAAAAAGCAAGACCTCTTTCATCAGGGAGGCATTATTGTATGTACAATGTGGACCAATCAGAGTAAAGCAACTTTTACTTTGGAGAATATGTGGGAAGACTTAAAATTAATCTTGGTGGGCATTGGTATTAAAATTTTATAAAATTAAGATCAGCATTATTAATTAACTATTATATCTACTATATTTTTGTTGCTAAAAAAAAAAAAACTATATATATATATATATATATATATTTTAACAATTTTGTAGATTTAGAAAGTTATTAATATATTAGACGGGGGGGGGGAGAGAGAAAAAGAACGCATACATGAATAAACCTACAAACATTCACATATGGAAAAATATTCACAAACATTAGTAAGAAAAAACATATACATAGTAATACACCCATGTATATATACATACACAAATTTCAAAATTTAGTCTTTATCGAGATGTCAATTTGTCTGTTAACTTTTAGGCAGACTAAATTGCTACATATTGGATACAGTCACAGCGGATTCATAAAATCACTGGCCTCATATGAATGGGGTCAGGATAGACATAATCATATTTCAATTCATGAACACATAAGCGGGAATAAATATATACTTACGCAAAAACATAAAACAAACTTAAATGCGTATGCATGTGCAAAACGTCATATATATATATATATATATATATATAGATATATAACTACTAAAAGTTGTAAGTTTAAAAAGTATTTTTTGACAGTATTTATTTATTTCTATTATTATATATATATATATATATATAGATGTCAAGTTTGTAAATGGCGAGGATAATCCAACATGATTAACTTAATATAAAATATTAAGTGTTAGATCTGTATAGAGAGCACAGTGGATGTTATTCAGAGCAATGTGATATTTATAAAGGAAAGCCCAACACGTCATTTAGATTGGTTATAAATTATAATTCATTTTTACGAGCTAAATTAGCTCATTTCATCAGACCACACTATATTTGTTACATATTCCCTTGCTAACTGGACACATGGCTTGGAGGTGATCCCCCCTCCATCACACTACTGTCTGTTACTGCTTACTTAAGGTAACTTAATCTCTCCAGAACTCTCCAGAACTGTATAGAAGAAACAAAATGGAGATAATTTTTGAAATTTTCTTAACTTTTTTCTGTCAGCCAGCCTTCAACTTGGTGAGTTTAGCCAGTGTGATCTTATTTTTTGAATTATTTATTTATTTTGATTTGTATTTTTTATTTTATTTCGGTTCTTTTCTGCCTAAGTTTTGTGTAAATTGTTGTTAATTATCAAATTTAGGTTTGGTATATTAGGGCTTTGGTTATATGTAGGAATTCTAAGACCGGCCATGTTTGTTTTTTTTTAAAATTTTATTGTTCTGTCATTCCCTTGCTAACTGGACACATGGCTTGGAGGTGATCCCCCCCCTCCATCACACTACTGTCTGTTACTGCTTACTTAAGGTAACTTAATCTCTCCAGAACTCTCCAGAACTGTATAGAAGAAACAAAATGGAGATAATTTTTGAAATTTTCTTAACTTTTTTCTGTCAGCCAGCCTTCAACTTGGTGAGTTTAGCCAGTGTGATCTTATGTTTTGAATTATTTATTTATTTTGATTTGTATTTTTTATTTTATTTCGGTTCTTTTCTGCCTAAGTTTTGTGTAAATTGTTGTTAATTATCAAATTTAGGTTTGGTATATTAGGGCTTTGGTTATATGTAGGAATTCTAAGACCGGCCATGTTTGTTTTTTTTTTAAATTTTATTGTTCTGTCATTCCCTTGCTAACTGGACACATGGCTTGGAGGTGATCCCCCCCTCCATCACACTACTGTCTGTTACTGCTTACTTAAGGTAACTTAATCTCTCCAGAACTCTCCAGAACTGTATAGAAGAAACAAAATGGAGATAATTTTTGAAATTTTCTTAACTTTTTTTCTGTCAGCCAGCCTTCAACTTGGTGAGTTTAGCCAGTGTGATCTTATGTTTTGAATTATTTATTTATTTTGATTTGTATTTTTTATTTTATTTCGGTTCTTTTCTGCCTAAGTTTTGTGTAAATTGTTGTTAATTATCAAATTTAGGTTTGACTTATACTAAGTTAAAACTTAATTAACTTCAGTCACACGTTTATTCTTTTTTTTAATTGGAGTAGATAGTACCTTCTATCGCCCGGTCTCACACTCCACCCCCTTCTTTTGGACAGGAGTAGAGGTGATCGCCTTGTTTCTTGTTTAGGAAGGGGTTCCCGGTTCATCTCTCTTTTCTTCGGTCTTTATGTCGGTTCGGCTGGAAGCTTTTTGCAGTTGGTGAGTATGGTGGCAAAGTCTCTTCATTCTGAGGGTACCGGGTTGGCAGTTTCCTGGTTGCTGCTTCCGACTGGTAGTTAGGAGCCCGAACTCTTGCGTAGCGTCTCGAGAGGCTGCTCTGATCAACAGTTGAATAATATCGGGGTTCCTGTAGTGCCATTTCGCGCATGGACGGGCGTCCCTGCATGAATTTCCGATGGGCAACCCCGAGGCCACATTATGCTGCAGGCGGCGCCATTCTCCATCCTTCACCTGCTGCAATTAACGACCATCTGACCCTACTCTAGACCTCTCTATCCACAACTACAACCAACATGAAATTTAACAAACAAAATAGCAAGCCTAAACCAGCTAGTCGTAAATCGCCCAAACCTATCTGCGTTACCTTCACAAATATACGAGGTATTCGCAGTAACTTTAATAGTGTAGAGTCTTTCCTTCTAACTAACTCACCCGATATCTTAGCTATATGTGAGACTAACCTTGACCCTTCTATCCCCTCTTCAGAGCTGTTCGTTCCTGGTTACCTTCCTCTCTTCAGGAAGGACTCCAATGTCCATATGCATGGGCTTGGTGTATATGTCAGCGAACAACTCCCCCTAGCCAGGGTCACATCTCTTGAATCCCTTGATCATTCCTTCATGTGCTTCCGTCTCTCACTTCTAAGCTCGGTTAGCTATCTCTTCTTCCTCTACCGCTCCCCCTCCTCCTCTGACTGTACGTTACTTGATTGCATCTCTAATAACATCGACAGGGCCATTTCTTCTCACCCATCTGCCCAAATATTTGTGTTTGGCGATTTTAACGCCCACCACACCAAGTGGCTTGAAAACTCAGCCACCGACCTTGCTGGGATCCGCACCATGCACTTTTCAATAGCCCAAGCTCTAACGCAAGTGGTGGACTTCCCCACGCGTTTCTCTAAAAACCCTAACGGAAGGGACTCTTTACTCGACCTTTGTTTTACTTCCATCCCAGAC
This sequence comes from Ascarosepion bandense, assembly GCA_037127315.1. NCBI lineage: Eukaryota > Metazoa > Mollusca > Cephalopoda > Sepiida > Sepiidae > Ascarosepion > Ascarosepion bandense. The sequence goes on from JBBBDQ010001357.1 coordinate 1,460,340, forward strand.
TCCTGCACTACCAGGCAACTCTGCCCCCTTGGAAATTCTGACCACGCCGTAGTCTCCGTAAACATATCAATCCGCACTAACTCTTCCCAAGAAAACCAGACCAGCAGAATATCATACTGCTACCAAAGAGCCGACTGGGACTCGTTCAGGGACTTCCTCTGCGACGTCCCCTGGAACAACGTCTTTGATCTTCCTGTCGAAGACTGTGCCTCCGAAGTCTCCTCTTGGGTTAAGGCTGGCATCGATGCTTTTATCCCTGCCAGAAAATTCCAACTAAAACCTAATTCGTCCCCCTGGTTCTCACCCGCTTGCTCGGCCGCTATTGCCCACCGGAACCATTTCTTCCGGCTCTATCGAAGCTGCTCGTCGAACCAAAACAGGCGCCTTTTCACCTCAGCACGGAACAAGTGCAAAAAAGTACTGAACGAAGCCAAGAGGGCGTTTGCTACCAGAATTAGGCAACGCATAGCATCCTCTAAGTTTGGCTCCAAAGATTACTGGCGTCTCTGCAAAAGCGTGCTCAGCAGGAACAAGACTTCAATACCCCCACTAATCAATGAATTTGAAGTTCTCACCTCCCCAGCCGACAAGGCTGAGTGCTTTGCCCGTAAATTCTCAACCAATTCGACACTGGACTCGTTAGGAATACCTACACCAGACTTCCCACCCAGAACTAAGGCTCAACTAAATAACGTCCTCATCTCGCCCTCGCTGGTCGCCAAGATAATTGCGCAACTTGACCCACACAAAGCGAGCGGCGGTGACGGAATCCCAGTCATAGTACTGAAGAAATGTGCCCCAGAACTCTCCTCTGTCCTCTCTAAACTCTATAACCTCTGCCTATCTGTTTCCTGCTTTCCTGCCTGTTGGAAGTCCTCCTGCGTAGTACCTATATTTAAGAATTCTGGCGAACCCTCGGACCCCGCCAATTACCGTCCTATTAGTCTCCTTCCAATCTTTGGCAAAGTTTTCGAAGCCATTATCAACGCCGAGGTGATTCAGCACCTTATGACCAACGGGCTTCTCTCTGACAAACAGTATGGGTTTCGCTTCACCAGGTCTACTGCTGATATGCTAACGACCATTACCGAGTACATATACCAGGCACTCGACAAGAATGGTGAAGCCCGAACCGTTGCCTTGGATATCTCCAAAGCATTCGACAGGGTCTGGCATGCTGGCCTCTTGTGCAAACTGCGGAGCTATGGGATAACTGGACATCTGTTTGACCTCATCCAGTCCTTCCTCTCTAACCGCACATTAAAGGTGGTATTAAATGGGCATGCCTCCCAAAACTACCAGACGAACGCGGGCGTCCCTCAAGGTTCTATCCTAGGTCCCACGCTATTTCTGATCTACATTAATGATCTCCCTGACACCATTAGATCCCAAGTTGGCATGTATGCCGACGACACAACAATCTACTCCCGCATCGATCAGAAACCAGGTCTGGACGACAAAGTGAACCTCGCTGCCGCACTGGAAAGGGACCTCCAATCCGTAGTGACCTGGGGTAGGAAATGGTTGGTAAATTTCAATGCCTCCAAAACAAAGCTGTTATCAACTAACCACCATAGACTATCGCATCTACCTCCCATTAGCATGGGACAGGCTAGCCTCCCAGAGAGTAAAATACTACGCCTCCTTGGCCTTACACTCTCGGCGGACCTCAAATGGAATGACTATATTGAATCCATTGCCAAATCTGCTGCTATGAAAGTCGGCTCTCTGTGCAGGGCCCGGAAATTTTTCCCACCTGAAACTATTCTGCACATATACAAATCTACCATCCGCCCGTGTATTGAATATTGCTGCCATATCTGGTCGGGTGCCCCTGCTGCTCTCCTTGGGCTTCTTGACAAAATACAAAGGAGGATCTGTAACGTGGTTGATACTAACTTGGCAGACCGGCTGCAGCCGCTCTCACACCGGCGTGATGTAGCTTCCCTGTGCCTCTTCTACAAGTACTTTCATGGCTTCTGCTCCGATGAGCTTAGATCACTGGTGCCGCCCAAGCACGAATTTACACGAGATACTAGATTAGCAACTAGGTCCCACCCTTTTACAGTTAAACAAATAAGATGTAACCGTAAATTCTACTCCAACAGCTTCTTTTCTCGCGCTTCCCGCCTGTGGAACTCCCTTCCACAAGTCTGCTTTCCCGACAGTTACAATCTCCAGGTGTTTAAATGTAGGGTCAATAGACACCTCCTATCACACTAACTCCCAACTATTCTCACAACACTCTCATCTACCCAACCCTCATTCTCGGTATCCTCACCCGCCTATCACCCACCCTCTGTTATGTCCTATATTTAACCAGCCTTTCTCCTCTCTACGTAGCCCCCTGCACAGTAGTGGCAGTGACATGCCTTGCTCGGGGTGAAACGCTTATAAAAAAAAAAAATTCGGTACAAATATTTTTTCGAAGCATTTCTTTAAAATGAAAAAGGGAAACAAGTAAAAGGATTTCAAAATAGAGACATTGGCATTATCTTGTAGGAATAGCATAAGCTATCCCCCCCCCCCCAGTTACAAGAAGTTTCAGCTTAGATTATTCCACATCAATGCACCAGCCAATCATAGTTGCAGATTGCGTTCTAAGCAATCTCATTGGTCCAAACCCGGTTTTGCGCCAAAAATCCTAAAGGCTCATCTGAGCTGATTTCTGATCTTTGAAACATATATAAACCACATTTTCGAATCAAATATCAGTGTTCCCCAAAGTGCTAGCCGAATCCACACTGGTCTCTTTCAATAACCTCGACCAGCCGCACTTCACTTTTGCACCCTATCTTTCTAAGTGCTAATGGATTCTGGGGTCACTCACTTCATTCTTCACATATTGAAAGACCTTCCTCACTACCGTCAAGAACTTCACCCACTTGCTTTAAAAATATTCTTTGACTATTTCTCAACCACCAATATTTTTAATCTCCGTGAAAAGTTTATTCAGACTTATATTAATACTAATACTGATTACCTTTATGTAACACAAAAAAAAATGAATATTGAATATTCTTATAATTAAAAGATTAAGATATTTCGTCTACTTCAAATATTTTCGGCAAGGTACATACATCTAATTTTTGTTTCTACAACCTAAATTACGTGCAAATCTACGAACATTCGCCACATCGCCCTTCGGTTGTATCTTTGTAACGAATTGAACTTTCGTCACTCAAACAATCATTTACGATGCTTCATTCTTGACTATATCATGATAAAACTCAGCTTAACATTACTCGTCATTTCGACATCACAGGTCTGTCTTCATATGTGAATTTAATTGTATTTCTTGAACTGTTTAAATTGTTTGTTCTTCATTTATATAAAATTATTATTGTTATATTTTGTTTGCACAACCATTTGTTTGAGTTAATCATTTCTACATTTTGTCTGGATTGTCATTTCTTGTGAGAGTAAATAAAAAAATAGTTGGGAACTTGGTTAAGAACATGAACACAGCCTTACTAGACCTTAAACCTACAACCACAAGTTCTGTAACAATCTGTTAGATCTAGACCAGTTGCAAGAGGTGCACATCCTCATATATATATATATATATATAGAGGTGAGTTGAAATCCTGATTTCTGCTCTCATTGACCTAACTCAAAGAAATCATGTGTTCTGCAACAATCTCAGTTGTGATCTGTAGACTGAAGTTACAAGAGGAATATCCACAGAGCAGCAGGTATATATATATATAGATAGGTGTGTATTTGTGAACTGGATTTCTTGGTTTCTACTAGACCTAAACTCCAACCACAAGTCTGCAACAACGAGTTGGGGGATCTAGACCAGTTAATAAGAGGTCATCTCTATATATATATATATATATATAGATAAAGGTGTGAGTTTGTGACCCTGATTTCCTTGTTTCCTATTGTAGGACCTTTAAACCTTACAACCATAAGCTCTGGGTCAACTTCAGTTGGGATCTAGACCAAGGCAAGAGGTCATCCCTATATATATATATAGGTGAGCCAGGACCCTATTTCTGCTCACAGACCTAAACCTACAACCACAAGTTCTGCAACAATCCTCGCTGAGGATCTAGACCAGTTGCGAAGAGGTCATCCCTATATATATATATATATATATATAGATAGGTGTGAGTTTGTGACTCTGGATTTCTTGCTCTAACAGGACCTTTAAACCTACAACCAGCGTTCCCTGCAACAATCTCAGTTGGGGATCTTAGACCAGTTGCGAAGAGGTCATCCCTATATATATATATATATATATATATAGATAGGTGTGAGTTTGTGACCCTGGATTATTTCTTGCTCTTACTAGGACCTTAAACCTACAACCATGCTCTTGCAACAATCTCAGCTGGGGATCTTAGACCAGTTGCGAAGAGGTCATCCTCATATATATATATATATATATATAGATAGGTGTGAGTTTGTAACTTGGATTTTTGCTCAGACCTTAAACCTTACAACCATGCCTCTGCAACAATCTCAGTTGGGGGATCTAGACCAGTTGCGAGACAAATGTGGTCCTCATATATATATATATATATATATATATATGTGTGAGTTTTTTTGCATTCTGATTTTTATTTCATTTTCTAGACCTAAACCTAGCAACCACAAGTTCTGCAACAATTCAGTTGGGGACGAATAGTTGCGAAGAGGTCATCCTCATATATATATATATATATATATATATATATATATATATAGATAGGTGTGAGTTTAGACCCCTGGATTTCTTGCTCTTACTAGACCTTAAACCTACAACCACAAGTTCTGCAAATGTATCTCAGTTGGGGATCTAGACCAGTTGCGAAGAGGTCATCCTCATATATATATATATATATATATATATATATATATATATATATATATATATATATATGTGAGTTTGTGACTCTGGATTTCCTTGCTCTTACTAGACCTTAAACCAACCACAAAGTCTGCAACAATCTCAGTTGAGGATCTTAGACCAGTTGCGAAGAGGTCATCCTCATATATATATATATATATATATAGATAGGTGTGAGTTTGTGGACCCTGGATTGTCTGGATCCCAAACCTACAACCACAAGTTCTGCAACAATCTCAGTTGGGGACCCAGGACCAGTCAGCAGAGAGCTCGTCCTCATATATATATATATATATATATATAGATAGGTGTGAGTTTGTGACCCTGATTTCTTGCTCTACTAGACCTTCTTTAAACCTACAACCACAAGTCTCTGCAACAATCTCAGTTGGGGATCCACCAGCTGCGAAGAGGTCATCCTCATATATATATATATATATATATATAGATAGTGAGCTGTGACCCTGATTTCTGCTCTTACTAGACTTTAAACCTACAACCACAAGTTCTGCACAATCTCAGTTGGGGATCTAGACCAGGTTGCGAAGAGAATATCCTCATATATATATATATATATATAGGTGTGAGTTTTAGACCCTGGATTTCCTTGCCTTACTAGACCTTAAAACCTACAACCACAAGTTCTGCACACCAGTTGGGGATCTAGACCAGTTGCGAAGAGGTCATCCCCATATATATATATATATATATATATATATATAGATAGGTGTGAGTTTGCATCTGGATTTCTTGCTCTTACTAGACTCCTAAACCTACAAACTACAAGTTCTGCAACAATCTCAGCTGGGGATCTAGACCAGCTGCAGAGTCATCCATATATATAGTGTGAGTTTGTGACCCTGGATTCTTTGCTCTTACTAGACCTTAAACCTACAACCACAAGTTCTGCAACAATCTCAGTTGGGGATCTTAGACCAGTTGCGAAGAGGTCATCCTCATATATATATATATATATATATATATATATATATATATATATATATATATATATATAGATAGGTGTGAGCGAGACCCTGGATTTCTTTGGCTCTTACTAGACTCAAAAAAAAAAAAAAAAGTCCTACAACTACAAGTTCTGCAACAATCTCAGTTAAATTAGACCAGTTGCGAAGAGGTCATCCTCATATATATATATATATATATATATATATATATATATATAGATAGGTGTGAGTCAGGACTTTATTCTGTTCTTACTAACTTAACCCACCACAAGTTCTGCAAATAAATCTCCTGGGGCAGTTGGGGATCTAGACCAGTTGCGAAGAGGTCATCCTCATATATATATATATATATATATATATATATATATATATATATATAGATAGTAGAGTTTGTGACCCTGGATTTCTGTCGAGACCTTTAAACCTACAACCACAAGTTCCCACACCAGCTGTGGATCTAGACCAGTTGCGAAGAGTACTATCTCATATATATATAATATATATATATATAGGTGCGGAGTCAGACCCTGGATTCTTGCCTTACCAGACCTTAAACCTACAACCATGCTGTTCTGCAACAACTGTTAGATCTAGACCAGCTATAAGAGGTCATCCTCATATATATATATATATATATATATATATATATATATATATATATATATATATATATATATAGATAGGTGTGGTTTGTGACCCTGACTTTGCTCTACTAGACCTTTAAACCTACAAACTGCCTGCAACAATCCCAGTTGGGGATCTTAGACCAGTTGCGAAGAGGTCGTCATCCTCATATATATATATATATATATATATATATATATATACATAGGTGTGAGTTTGTGACCCTGGATTTCTTTTCTTACTAGACCTTAAACCTACAACCACAAGTTCTGCAACAATCTCAGTTGGGGATTAGACCAGTTGCGAAGGGTCATCCTCATATATATATATATATATATATATAGATAGGTATGAGTTTGTGACCCTGGATTTCTTGCTCTTACTAGACCTTAAACCTACAACCACAAGTTCTGCAACAATCTCAGTTGGGGATCTAGACCAGTTGCGAAGAGGTCATCCTCATATATATATATATATATAGATAGGTGTGAGTTTGTGACCCTGGATTTCTTGCTCTTACTAGACCTTAAACACAACCACAGTTACACAACAATCCTGATTGGGGATCTGAATGATTGCGAAGAGGTCATCCTCATATATATATATATATATATAGATAGGTGTGAGTTTGTGACCCTGGATTTCTTGCTCTTACCTGACAGCAAACACTACAACCACAAGTTCTGCAACAATCTCCAGTTGGGGATCTAAGAACCAGTTGCGAAGAGGTCATCCTCATATATATATATATATATATATATAGATAGGTGTGAGTTTGTGACCCTGGATTTCTTGCTCTAGACCTTAAACCCCAACCACAAGTTCTGCAGCAATCTCAGTTGGGGGATCTAGACCAGTTGCGAAGAGGTCATCCTCATATATATATATATATAGATAGGGTGTGAGTTTGTGACCCTGGATTTCTTACTTTTTAGACCTTAAACCTACAGACACAGTTCTGCAACAATCTCAGTTGGGGATCTAGACCAGTTGCGAAGAGGTCATCCTCATATATATATATATATATATATATATATATAGATAGATAGGTGTGAGTTTGTGACCCTGGTTTCTTGCTCTTACTAGACCTTAAACCTACAACCACAAGTTCTGCAACAATCTCAGTTGGGGATCTAGACCAGTTGCGAAGAGGTCATCCTCATATATATATATATATATATATAGATAGGTGTGAGTTTGTGACCCTGGATTTCTTGCCTCTTACTAGACCTTAGGCTTTGTACAATTTCTGCAACAATCTCAGTTGGGGATCTAGACCAGTTGTGAAGAGTCATCCTCATATATATATATATATATATATATATATATATATATATAGATAGTGTGAGTTTGTGACCCTGGATTTCTTGCTCTTACTAGACCTTAAACCTACAACCACAAGTTCTGCAACAATCTCAGTTGGGGATCTAGACCAGTTGCGAAGAGGAGTCATCCTCATATATATATATATATATATATATATATATATATATATATATATAGATAGGTGTGAGTTTGTGACCCTGGATTTCTTGCTTTACTAGACCTTAAACCACAACCACAAGTTCTGCAACAATCTCAGTTGGGGATCTAGACCAGTTGCGAAGGGGTCATCCTCATATATATATATATATATATATATATATATATATATATATATATAGATAGGTGTGAGTTTGTGACCCTGGATTTCTTGCTCTTACTAGACCTTAAACCTACAACCACAAGTTCTGCAACAATCTCAGTTGAGATCTAGACCAGTTATGAGGGTCATCCTCATATATATATATATATATATATATATATATATATATATATATATATAGATAGGTGTGAGTTTGTGACCCTGAATTTCTTGCTCTTACTAGACCTTAAACCTACAACCACAAGTTCTGCAACAATCTCAGTTGGGGTCTAGACCAGTTGCGAGGTCATCCTCATATATATATATATATATATATATATATATATATATATATATATATATATATATAGATGGGTGTGAGTTTGTGACCCTGGATTTCTTGCTCACCCTTCTAGACCTTAAACCTACAACCACAAGTTCTGCAACAATCTCAGTTGGGGATCTCTAGACCAGTTGCGAAGAGAGTCATCCTCATATATATATATAGATAGGTGTGAGTTTGAAGCCTGGATTTTGCTTGCTCTTACTAGACCTTAAACCTACAACCACAAGTTCTGCAACAAAAATCTCAGTTGGGATCTAGACCAGTTAAAGAGGGGTCATCCTCATATATATATATATATATATATATATATATATATAGATAGATAGGTGTGAGTTTGTGACCCTGGATTTCTTGCTCTTACTAGACCTTAAACCTACAACCACAAGTTCTGCAACAATCTCAGTTGGGGATCTGAACCAGTTGCAGAGAAGGTCATCCTCATATATATATATATATATATATATATATATATATATATATATATAGATGATGATAGGTGTGAGTTTGTGACCCTGGATTTCTTGCTCTTACTAGACCTTAAACCTACAACCACAAGTTCTGCAACAATCTCAGTTGGGGATCTAGACCAGGGTGCGAAGGTCATCCTCATATATATATATATATATATATAGATAGGAATGTGGTTGTGAAGCCCTGGATTTCTTGCTCTTACTAGACCTTAAACCTACAACCACAAGTTCTGCAACAATCTCAGTTGGGGATCTAGTCAGTTTACTGAAGAGGTCAATACTCATATATATATATATATATATATATATATATATATATATAGATAGGTGTGAGTTTGTGACCCTGGATTTCTTGCTCTTACTAGACCTTAAACCTACAACCATAGGTTCTTGCAACAATCTCAGTTGGGGATCTAGACCAGATGAAGAGGTCATCCTCATATATATATATATATATATATATATATATATATATAGATAGGTGTGTGAGTTTGTGACCTGGATTTCTTGCTCTTACTAGACCTTAAACCTACAACCATAGGTTCTGCAATCTCAGTTGGGGATCTAGACCAGTTGAAAGGGTCATCCTCATATATATATATATATATATATATATATATATATATATATATATAGATAGATAGGTGTGAGTTTGTGACCCTGGATTTCTTGCTCTTACTAGACCTTAAACCTACAACCACAAGTTCTGCAACAATCTCTGGTTGAGGATCTAGACCAGTTGCGGGGTCATCCTCATATATATATATATATATAAATAGATAGGTGTGAGTTTGTGACCCTGGATTTCTTGCTCTTACTAGACCTTAAACCTACAACCACAAGTTCTGCAACAATCTCAGTTGGGGATCTAGACCAGTTGCGAAGAGGTCATCCTCATATATATATATATATATATATATATATATATAAATCAGAATGACAGGTTTGTGACCCTGGTTCTTGCTCTTACTAGACCTTAAACCTACAACCACAAGTTCTGCAACAATCTCAGTTGGGGGATCTAGACCAGTTGCGAAGAGGATCATCCTCATATATATATATATATATATATATATATATATATATATGTAGGTGTGAGTTTGTGACCCTGGATTTCTTGCTCTTGCTAGACCTTAGGCTTCCAACCACAAGTTCTGCCTTTAATCTCAGTTGGGGATCTAGACCAGTTACGAGGTCATCCTCATATATATATATATATATATGAATAGGTGTGGACTTTGTGACCCTGGATTCCTTGCTCTTACTAGACCTTAAACCTACAACTACAAGTTCTGCAACAATCTCAGTTGGGGATCTAGACCAGTTGCGAAAGAGATCATCCTCATATATATATATATATATATATATAGATAGATATAGTTTGTGACCCTGGATTTCTTGCTCTTATGAACCTTAAACCTGGCTTCATTCTTAGCAATCTCTTTGGTTGGAGGATCTAGAGCCAGTTGCGAAGAGGTCATCCTCATATATATATATATATATATATAGATAGTGTGGGTTGTGAGCCCTGGATTTCTTGCTCTGCTAGACCTTAAACCTACAACTTAAAGTTCTGCAACAATCTCAGTTGGGGATCTAGACCAGTTGCGAGGTCATCCTCATATATATATATATATATAAAAAAGGTGTGGTTGTGACCCTGGATTTCTTGCTCTTACTAGACCTTAAACCTGCAGCTAGGACCTGCAATAATCTCCAGTTGGGGATCTAGACCAGTTGCGAAGAGAGTCATCCTCACATATATATATATATATATATATATAGATGAGTGTGAGTTTGTGACCCTGGATTTCTTGCTCTTACTAAGACATACAACCTACAACCACAAGTTCTGCAACAATCTCAGTTGGGGATCTGAACCAGTTATGAAAGAGGTCATCCTCCTTATATATATATATATATATATATATATATAGATAGATAGGTGTGTGAGTTTGTGACCACATAAGTTCTTGCTCTTGCTAGACCTTAAACCTACAACCACAAAGTTCTGCAACAATCTCAGTTGGGGATCTAGACCAGTTTGAAGAGGTCATCCTCATATATATATATATATATATATAGATAGGTGTGAGTTTGTGACCCTGGATTTCTTGTACTAGACCTTAAACCTACAACCACAAGTTCTGCAGCTTGGTCTCAGTTGGGGATCTAGACCAGTTGCGAAGAGGTCATCCTCATATATATATATATATATATATATATATAGATAGGTATGAGTTTGTGACCCTGGATTTCTTGCTCTTACTAGACCTTAAACCTACAACCACAAGTTCTGCAACAATCTCAGTTGGGGATCTAGACCAGTTGCGAAGAAGTTGTCCTCATATATATATATATATATATATATATATATATATATATATATATATATATAGATGGGTGTGATTTGTGACCCTGGATTTTTCTTGCTTTTACTAGACCTTAAACCTACAACTACAGTTCTGCAACAATCTCAGTTGGGGATCAGACCAAATTGAGAGAATTCATCCTCATATATATATATATATATATATATATATATATATATATATAGATAGTGTGATTTGACCTGGTTTCTTGCTCTTACTAGACCAAGCCAACCACAAGTTCACATGTAATCTCAGTTGGGGATCTAGACCAGTTGCGAAGAGTCATTATATATATATATATATATATATATATATATATATATATATATATATATATAGATAGATGGGTGTGAGTTTGTGACCCTGGATTTCTTGCTCTTACAGACCTTAAACCTACAGCACATTCTGCAGCAATCTCGGTTGGGGATCTAGACCAGTTGCGAAGAGGTCATCCCTCCTTTATATATATATATATATATATATATATATATATATATATATATATATATATATAGATAGGTGTGAGTTTGTGACCCTGGATTTCTTGCTGCAGACCTTGACCTACCAACCTGAAGTTTACGCAGCAATCTCAGTTGGGGATCTCTGAACCAGTTGCTAGAGGTCATCCTCATATATATATATATATATAAATAGATAGGTGTGAGTTTATGACCTGGATTTCTTGCTCTTACTAGACCTTAAACCTACAACCACAAGTTCTGCAACAATCTCAGTTGGGGATCCAGACTAGGTGAGGTCATCCTCATATATATATATATATATATATATATATATAGATAGATGGGTTGTGACCCTGGATTTCTTGCTCTTGCTGAACTTCAAACACAACCACAAGTTCTGCAACAATCTCAGTTGGGGATCTAGACCAGTTGCGAAGGTCATCCTCATATATATATATATATATATATATATATATATATATATATAGGTGTGAGTTTGACTATGGATTCTTGCTCTTATAGGGCCTTAAACCTACAACCACAAGGTTCTGTAGCAATCTCGTTCCAAGGATCTGAGACTAAGTTGCGAAGAGGTCATCCTCATGTATATGTATATATATATATATAGACAGTGTTGATTGTGACCCTGGATTTTGCTCTTTTAGACCTTAAACCTGCAACCACAAGTTCTGCAGCAATCTCAGTTGAGATCCAGACCCATTGTGAGGGTCATCCTCATATATATATATATATATATATATATATATATATAGATAGGTGTGAGTTTGTGACCCTGGATTTCTTTATCTACAGACCTTCAACCTGTAATACAGTTCTGCAGCAATCTCATTCCAGGATCCAGACCAGTTGCGAAGAAATTCATTCTCATATATATATATATATATATATATATATATATATATATAGATAGGTGTGGTTTTGTGACCCTGGATTTCACCCCAGCAACACTAGACACCCAAAACTACAACATAAGTTCTGCAACAATCTCAGTTGAGATCTGAACCAAAGTTATGAAAGAGGTCATCCCTCCATATATATATATATATATATATATATATATATATATAGATAGAAGTGGGTGTGAGTTTGTGACCCTGGATTTCTTGCTCTTACTAGACGTAGCCTACAACCACAAGTTCTGCAACAATCTCGGTTGGGGATCTAGAACCCAGTTGCGAAGAGGTCATCCTCATATATGTATATATATATAAATGATGGGAATTATTGAGTTTGTGACCTGGTTCTTGCTCTGCAAAGACCTTAAACCCAGCCACAAGTTCACAGCTTAATCCTGGTTTGGGGATCTAGATGAACACGGAAGATTAAAATACTCCATATATATATATATATATATATATATATATATATATATGTATCTCATAGATAGGTGTGCAGTTGTGACCTGATTTCTTGCTCTTACTAGTGTTCTTCTGACACAGGATTCTGCAACAATCCTAGGTTGGGGATCTGAACAAGTTGCGAAGGTCATCCATACGTATGTATGTATATATATATATATATATATATATATATATATGAGTGAATGGGTGTGAGTTTGTGACCCTGGATTTCTTGCTCTTACTAGACCTTAAGCCTATAGCCACAGTGCTGCAACAATCTCAGTTGAGATTAATTTAGTTGCGAAGAGGTCATCCTCATATATATATATATATATATATATAGATATGAGTGTGAGTTTGTGACCCTGGATTTCTTGTCTTGCCTGGGCCTTAAACCTGCTTCCAGAACTACTGCAACAATCTCAGTTGGGGATCTAGACCAGTTCTGAAGGAGATTCATCCTCATATATATATATATGTATATATGTATGTATATATAAGGCCAAGTGTGAGTTTGTGACCTGGATTTCTTGCTCACTGGAAGCCACCAAACCTTTAGCCACAAGTTCTGCAACAATCAGTTAGGGGATCTGAACCAGTTGCGAAGAGGTCATCCTCATATATATATATATATATATATATATAGATAGGTGTGGGTTGTGACCCTGGATTTCTTGCTGCTTACTAGACAGCAAACCTGCAACCACAAGTTCTGCAACAATCTCAGTTGAGGATGAACCAGTTAGAAGTTGTCCTCATATATATATATATATATATATATATATATATATATATATATAGATAGGTGTGGTTGTGACCCTGGTTCTTGCTCTTACTAGACCTTCAGCCAACACAGGACACGCTTAATCTCAGGTGGGGATCTAGACCAGTTGCGAAGAGGAGATTAATCCTCATATATATATATATATATATATATATATATATATATATAGATAGGTGTGAGTTTGTGACCCTGGATTTCTTGCTCTTACTAGACCTTAAACCTACAACCACAAGTTCTGCAACAATCTCAGTTGGGGGATCTAGACCAGTTGCGAAGAGGTCATCCTCATATATATATATATATATATATAGATAGGTGTGTGAGTTTGTGACCCTGGATTTCTTGCTCTTACTAGACCTTAAACCTACAACCACAAGTTCTGCAACAATCTCAGTTGGGGATCTAGACTGATTCTTAGAGGTCATCCTCATATATATATATATATATATATATATATATATATATATATATATAGATAGATAGGTGTGAGTTTGTGACCCTGGATTTCTTGCTCTTACTAGACCTTAAACCTACAACCACAAGTTCTGCAACAATCTCAGGGTTGGGGATCTCTAGACCAGTTGCGAAGGAGTGTCCTCATATATATATATATATATAGATAGATAGGTGTGAGTTTGTGACCCTGGATTTCTTGCTCTTACTAGACCTTAAACCTGCCTTTAAAGTTCTGCAACAATCTCAGTTGGGGATCTAGACCAGTTGCGAAGGGTGTCTGTCCTCATATATATGTATGTATATATATATATATATATATATGTAGATAGATAGGTGTGAGTTTGTGACCCTGGATTTATTT